>JADMNL010000031.1:4512500-4857500 GCA_016271365.2 Neoceratodus forsteri
TTGTTACACACCCAGACCCATACTTTCTTCTCTATATAACACATACCAGTCCTAATCTTAATGACGTTAGCCTGATTATCTCCACCCACTAATCATGTTTGGGTAGTGTCTAATCCAGCACAAGTATAGAATTTTGCAGTGCATTTCTAATTTGAAGATATCTTGCAAACTGGAATTTTGGCACTTTCAACTATTTTCTTATTTCCACAAGTGAGAGTAACATCTGATCTCCCTCCCTTATTAAATACCCTATATTTGTTATTCCTACCCTCAATCAGTCCACTTCATTTAAGGGTTTCCCTCCACTTACGATATTTACAAAGTCTAAATTGCAATTAGCATAACAAGAAATATTGTAAGTGCAAGAATCTTTTTAACCTCAACAATCATGCAAATTAAAGAAATTATTCAGTGGTTGTCTTTAACCAGCAAGCCTTGACCAGGACAATGACTCCTCAATTTCTGGAACCAAAACAGCTTTTCAGAAATCCTCCATGACATACAGCTCAGTTGTCACTCCTGGGATCCAGCGAGCCTTGACCAGGCTAGGGACCCCCTCAATTCCGGGTAAACTTTACAGTTTTTCAGAAATCCTCCATGACCTACAGCTCAGCTGATATTGCATGGTACTAACCCTCAAATTTGGATTTTTGTACCAGTAGAAGTTCATTTCCAAGTGGCCCACACTATCTCCTGCTGAACATATCACTAACTACTATATCTCGATCTGTCTCTTTAGTTGAATTTATGTGTCACAGTTTAACCATTTGTTTAATCCATACAGTAATTTAGACTTCAAAGTTGATATTAGTAGTGAATTTTGAGCACTGACTGGGTAAATACTTCTGCTGTCAGGCCTGCATTCTGTCTCTACCCCAACCCCAAAACAGTCTACTGTACTCCCTGTCCTGGCCACTTCTTTCTTCTCTTTGTGCTCATGGAACAAGTCTTCTCTTCCAGGCTCTAAAAAGCCCATTTTTCTACTTTATTTCAGGGTCCAGCGAGCCTTGAACCAGCTCAGGGACCCATCAATTTCTGGAACCTAAACAGTTTTTCAGAAATCCTCCATGACATGCAACTCAGCGGATACTGCAAGGTATTAGTCCTGACATTTGGGGTTTGTACTAGTGGAAAATGATGAATTCACTTACACTTCATACTGTATATCACTCAGTAAAACAGGGTCAGTGTACATAAATTTTTTTCTGCAGTACTAAACTCAGTCAGCTAGAATCACTATGAAGCTAAATGTCTATTTCTCAGGAATAAAATGAAGGGGGGATCAAACTTTTTCAAAGAAATCTAGCTTTTTACTTGCTAGTGTGGCAATTATTTCATTATTCCCAACAGCCATCTTTGCAGGACATTTGGTCCTCTTCTCTTTGAAGGGGTGCACTTAGGTCCCTAACTTATCCCCCTTCCAACCCTGCGTACTTATCAGCTAACCCTAGGTCCACAGATGCTGCCCACTATTTCCTGTGGACCTGGTATGTAATCTACTATTTAGGATGCTTAAAGCTTAATGTGCTCATTATTTGTTACCTTCATGCTTTCCATTCTTTTGCGTCTACAAAAATATGTACTCCTACTTTTAAAATACTATTAAACTCCCCAGTCTGTACTGAAATGTTATCTGTTTGTTGTTGTTGCACCCGGGTCACCCCTGAAAAAGGGACCTCTATGGGCCCAGTGGGCCTACCCCGGTCATCAAAATTCAATAAATAAATAAATAAATAAATTATTATCTGCCACACCTGCACTGTTAATCCCTTCAGTATATGGGAGGAACGGGAGAGTTCCACCTAAATAGCAATATCCTTTTCAGGCAACGGAAGCTGTTAGTATCCAAAGTTTGTGTCAACTACTTAAGAGCAAAATCCCTGACTCTACACCAAAAATAAAATGCTTACTAGAATAAGGTAATCTAACGTTAGCTACCTTCTCCTACACTTCATGTAACTTACCCAAATATTTTTGATGACTGAACAGTTCCATAACATATGCATGAGATCCATATGTTTTGAATGGCAATACCAGCAAAGCCCATCTCATAAATAATTCATTTCTTGGAGATCTTTTTGGAAAAATAATAATAAAGAAGAATTTTAAATTCTATTGTCCTACCTTGCAATGCTCTGCAGCTCAAATTTGCAAGATTCTACACTCTTATCTAATCTTCCTCTGTCACCAGTTCCCTCAGCTGAGCTCTTCTCTTCTTCGGGGATGCTTGTGAATATGAAATAATATCTTTAGTTCTGGAAATTAGTTTATGATTACCGACATGTCATTTTTCCCATAGGGAAACCGTGTCATAATTCATCATTATAAAATAACATTTAAAACAGCAAACACGGGCATGGTTTCCCTCACAATGTACAGGCAACATTTCCTCTGACAGTCTTCCTCCTAGCCACTGTTCACCTCATCTTTCCCCTCTAGACCACTACTCTAACTGCAGAAGGTGCTGGCAGGCAGAAATGAATCAAAGTGAGGGAAACACCCTCAAAATTAAATAAAAAAATAAAAAGCGAGCAACCGACAAACATAGAACAAGTGCTCACAGCTAACCAGACTGCTGCTGTCGTACAAGAATATCTTTTTTTTATTTTATATAGCTTCTTTGGGGAAAAAGGACATCCCATGAATTATATAAAATAAAGTATGGTTCTGGGTGTGTGTAAACTCGAATGTACACATCCATGGGGTTACATGCTGTGAATAATCCTCTCAGGTGAGTGTAAATTCTTGTTACACACCCAGACCCATACTTTCTTCTCTATATAACACATACCAGTCCTAATCTTAATGACGTTAGCCTGATTATCTCCACCCACTAATCATGTTTGGGTAGTGTCTAATCCAGCACAAGTATAGAATTTTGCAGTGCATTTCTAATTTGAAGATATCTTGCAAACTGGAATTTTGGAACTTTCAACTATTTTCTTATTTCTACAAGTGAGAGTAACATCTGATCTCCCTCCCTTATTAAATACCCTATATTTGTTATTCCTACCCTCAATCAGTCCTCTTCATTTAAGGGTTTCCCTCCACTTACGATATTTACAAAGTCAAAATTGCAATTAGCATAACTAGAAATATTGTAAGTGCAAGAATCTTTTTTAACCTCATCAATCATGCAAATTAAAGAAATTATTCAGTGGTTGTCTTTAACCAGCAAGCCTTGACCAGGACAATGACTCCTCAATTTCTGGAACCAAAACAGCTTTTCAGAAATCCTCTATGACATACAGCTCAGTTGTCACTCCTGGGATCCAGCGAGCCTTGACCAGGCCAGGGACCCCCTCAATTCCTGGAAACTTTACAGTTTTTCAGAAATCCTCCATGACCTACAGCTCAGCTGATATTGCATGGTACTAACCCTCAAATTTGGATTTTTGTACCAGTAGAAGTTCATTTCCAAGTGGCCCACACTATCTCCTGCTGAACATATCACTAACTACTATATCTCGATCTGTCTCTTTAGTTGAATTTATGTGTCACAGTTTAACCATTTGTTTAATCCATACAGTAATTTAGACTTCAAAGTTGATATTAGTAGTGAATTTTGAGCACTGACTGGGTAAATACTTCTGCTGTCAGGCCTGCATTCTGTCTCTACCCCAACCCCAAAACAGTCTACTGTACTCCCTGTCCCTGGCCACTTCTTTCTTCTCTTTGTGCTCATGGAACAAGTCTTCTCTTCCAGGCTCTAAAAAGCCAGTTTTTCTACTTTATTTCAGGGTCCAGCGAGCCTTGAACCAGCTCAGGGACCCATCAATTTCTGGAACCTAAACAGTTTTTCAGAAATCCTCCATGACATGCAACTCAGCGGATACTGCAAGGTACTAGTCCTGACATTTGGGGTTTGTACTAGTGGAAAATGATGAGCCAACAGGCAGGAAACACTTAAACAAGCTTCTAGGTGGCTTTTAGGAACCCATATTTGTGGGGAGGGGTTACACATGCACAATGTTGTAGACTGGTGCTTCCTGCTTGTTGATGTACCATATAGTGGTAGGAAGAGCTGTCTGTCCCGACCTGAACCACCTTGTCTGCACATTGATGCACATCACCCAAGACTGGACCATGAGAGGAGAGTTGCTGGTCTGTTTCAAGACCAAATTGGGCCTAACTAGTGTACCAGCTGAGGAGGCCAGATCATTTCAGTGTACCATGGTAGCTGGTGGAGGGATGAGATACCTCTCATTTATCGTCCACTCAGGTGATAAGAAGCTGTTCCCAGGAAATAGCAATCTTCGCTGTCAATATGAGCTTTGGAGTCACCCAGACTGATGGTTCTGGGTGACTTCGGTGCTTAGGTCAATGAAAATCTTTGCTTTTTGGTCAATATTTCCTCCAGGTGATGACAGCTCTGGCTCTCACAGGTTGTTGCCTCAGCTTCCCATAGGACGGACACTCTCTTGATTTGGTTTTCCTCCTGGGGATGAGGCCACTGACTTAGTGGTGAAACAAGTGAGTTGGTCTGACCACTACAGTTGGGTTTAATATCTGCCCCCGGGTAGGTTGACCCTGTAGAATTGATCAGGTACCGCACTGAGGTATGTGGTCCTTGAAGACCTGATGGTGGTAATTGACCTCTCATTGTTGGATGAGACTAGCTCAGATTCTAAGCAGTTGGTTGCAGCCTATAATGGGCTGTATCCTCAGCCCTCAATCTGATTGCTCCTATCTATAAACTACCCTCCCATATCACCCTGGGGCCCCTTAGTTTGAGGGGTTCTCAGGAGTTGCAGAGATTGAGGCATAGGTTAGAACATCATTGTAGAGGAAGAGCGCTTCTGATGCCGACCACCTTATTTTGTTAGAACATCACAAATTCTACCAAACAGAAATTTCCCATAAGAAGGCAGAATTCCTGTCCAGGGAAAAGCTGTCGTGAGTGAATTGATCAGCTCAACTCTTCAGAACTGTTGACAGGCTGCAACTCAGCCTGTCAGCAGTTTCACAGAGTTTTTTTCACAGAATGATTGTAATGAGATTGCTTGCTTCTTTGCTATTAAGGTGGCTGACATCAGGTGGGAGTGCCACCAACTTCATTCTAAGGGGGTTGCTGTTGATTGGTGCTTTGTCACAGTGCCCAGAATTTATTTCCTGGAGTACCTTTGACCTGCCAGATTTTGTAGATATTATGAGAATTGTCTGAGAGATGCATCCCTCATGCTGTAGTTTAGACCCAGACCCTACTTCCCTGATTTTGGGTTGTAGTGATATTATCAGCCCAGTCTTAGCTCAGATTGTCCGGTACGCTTTGGAGTTGGGTGAGTTCCCTAGCTCCCTGAAGGAGGGGGTGGTGACCCCCTTCTGAAGAAAGCTTCTTTAGACCCGGAGAACCTAGCAAACTACAGGCCAATCACTAACCTCCCTTTAGTGGGGAAGGTTATTGAGAAAGTCATGGCTGCTCAATTGGATAACCATTTAACCATCCATAATTTATACAAACCTCTCCAATTGGGTTTTAATAAGAGGCATAGTACTGCTCTGGTTCGGGTGCTCAATGATCTCCTGATGGTGAGAGATCGGAGACACCATTCCATCTTGGTTCATCTGGATTTATCATCAGCTTTTGATACTTTGGTTCATGGGATTCTGCTTGAACATCTGAGGTTTGTCTGTGGGCTGTCTGGTAGAGTCCTCAAGTGGGTTTCATCGTTCCTCACTGGTAGAACATAAAGAGTTGTCTCTGGTCTATTTTCTTCTGGGGCTTTCTCTCTGCCTTGTGGGGTACCTCGGGGTTAGGTACTGTCCTCCATGTTATTCACAGTATATATGCTGCCCTTCGGAGACATTGTAAGGTGGTATGGGCTGAGGTTTCATTGCTATGCTGATGATACCCAGCTCTACCTGTCTTTTGCTCCCGACCAGATTAGTGCTATCTCAGTACCGAACAGCTGCCTCATAGAAATCCAAGATTGGATGAATATCAGCAGTCTAAAGTTGAACCCAGGAAAGACTGAGGTTTTGGTTGTGGACCCAGGTCGTAGGGCCATGGGGTTGAGGACTGGGCTCCCTTCTGGTTTAGTCCTGGAGGAGACCCAGATTCTCACCTCTGAATGGGTGCATAACCTAGGAGTGGTGCTTGATGATGGTCTGTCTCTTCATTATCAGGTTTCAGCAGTCATCAAGCTAGCGTTTTACCATCTTAGGAACATCGCTAGGATTAGGCACCTTGTTTTTGCCCAATGACCTACCTATCTTGGTCCATGCCTTTGTGACATCACACATTGATTACTGCAACTTCCTTTACCTAGGGCTTTCTGGGGTTGCCATCCACCACTTGCAGCTAGTGCAGAACATGGCAACACGTTTGTTAACAGGGGGCTTTTAGAAGATCTTATATCACCCCAGTGCTGCATGATTTGCACTGGCTGCCTATTCAGTGGGGGATCACCTTCAAGGTAAGTCTTTTGACTTACAAAGCCCTACATAGTTTGGGTCCTGACTACTTGAAAGAGTTCCTGGTTCCTTACACCCCCCCATGACAGTTCCGCTCGGCTGATGAGGAGTTGCTGGAGATTCTGAGGGTCAATCTAAAGTCATCTGGTGCACCTGCTTTTGGATTTGTGGCACCAACCCTCTGGAATTGTCAGCCCACCAGCTTCAGGAGTGCAGGATGGTGGGGAGTTTCAAGCAGGCACTTAAGATTTTTTTATGGGGGAAAGTTTTTCCAGTATTTTCCTGATTTCAACTTGTATTTATTATGTTTTGTTTTATGTGTACTGTACAGTGCTTTGGAATTTTGTAAGGTGCTCAACAAATACATTTTATTATTATTATTATTATTCCCTGAGTCACCATTTTGAATTTTGGCTTTCATAGGTGCTTGTTTAGGTATCTTAAGTCTAGGATGGGCTGCCACTCCCTTGTTTTTTGGGGAGGTAATTAAGTATCTGGAATACAGATCATTGCCCCTGTGAAGCGTAGGAACTCTCTCTCTATGGCTGTGAGAGCCAACAGAGATGAAACCTCTGCCTCTAGGGCAACGGTTTCAGAGATGTTTGCAGGTGGAAAGAACCTGACCCTCAGTTTTGGAAACTATTTGAAGTTGAGGGCCAGTCCCTGGCTTACTACCTCCAGGACCCATTTGTCTGAAGTAACAGACTTCCAGTCCTGGAAGTAGTAAGCCAGCCTGCCTCCTACAGGAATTGGGGAGTCGGCCTGGGCTGACACATCAGGGTGTCTGCTTGGCAGGATCCTTAGGCTGAGAGGAGGATGCAGCCCCTCATCCCCTTCTGCTTCTCCTCAGAAGAACCCCCTCTGAGGAAAAAGGAGAGGAGGCCTGTGCTTAGTAGAAAGGCCTGTGAAAGGCCTGCCCCTGTCCCTAGCCTGCTGTTTCTGAGGAGTTGTCTGCCTTTTCTTGGCCTGTGCACTCCTCTAGATGGTTCTGTACTCATCCATCTTTTTCATATAATTCTCTGTCTGCTCCCCAAACAGAGAATTCTTAACAACAGGGAAATCCATAACCTTAGCCTGGGTGTCCTGTGATAGGCTAGAAAATCTGAGCCAAGCCAGCCTCCAAAGAGCCACAGACGTAGCCATGACTCTTGATGGCACATGATTAGAGTCCACAGCAGCATGAAATTGCATTTTTGGTGCCTCAGTCCCATCAGCAGCCACCTACCCCAGCACCTTGGCAAGCTGAGGGAAGCTTGTTTAGCCAGTTCCCGAACAGTATCCTATCTGGACTTCTGGTATCTGGCTGTGTAGGCCATATAGTTAACCTGCCTGAGTCCCAAGGAAGATGCCAGGTACTGTTTCTTTACCATGGCATCCAGCTTCTTGGAGTTTTTATCTGGGGGTGAAGCCAAGGGTGTGTTAGCCTTATCACAGGCTGCAGCCTGCACAACCCCAACATGGCTGCATTGCTGGTACAAGTACTCCGTACCTGGGCCTGACAACACATTCCTCTTGTCCTGCCCACTGGAGGTGAAGAATTTGGAGTCTTAAGTAACTTCTGTGTCTGTTTCCCAAATTATTTGTGAAAGGGAATAGACTATCTCTTGGACTCTGGGATGTCCATCATCTCCACAAAGCCAGGCTTCTCTTGCTCCTCAAAAGCTTCATCCAGAGGAGCTGGAGGGTTTCTGCCACTTTTTGTAGAACATAAAGTTGGAAGGGACTCAGAAAACCTAGGCGGGAAACACCAGAAGGCCTGTCTGGGGAGATGTCCGCCCTATGGGCTCATCCAAATCTTCCACACTATCATCATCATCATAATCTTCATCCCCCTCCAAGTCTGGTTCATGATGGTCTTCAGGGGAATAATCCTGAACCGGAGGAACTGACCGAACCGAACTCCTACCGGGAGGTATCGGATCACTTGGAACCGAATGGATCAATTCAACTATACTAATCACCCTGCCAATTTCTTTGGTAGTTGGACAATACGGTTCTGGATCCAGACTGGCCAATTTCTCTTTCTTTTTTTTTTGCTGGAACTGAACCCTTAGGATCGGCTCTCCATTTGCCTGAGGGAGTCTCTCCCAGGTCAGTGGGCACTCCCTCAGGTTCAGTTGGAACCGAACTGCCCATCTGGGTTAGCGGACTTCTTGGCCTCCTTTTCCCTAAGCCTGCCCAATCTTTTATCCAGGGTGGCTTTAGGAAATGTTTACCTATTTGGCAGTCTGACTCCAGGTGGTCAAAACCCAGACAATAAACACAGGTGGTGTGGGGATCATCCTTAGCAAAGGCTTCCTCACACTCACTGCAGTGTTGAAACAAAGTGGGCATGATTTTTCTCTTGGGTTTCTCAGATGAAGCCATCCTCTAACTTACCCTTTTTATGGCAACAGCCAGGCAAGATCCCCTTATCAGTTCCTAACCGTGTTACAGGGGTTGGAAAAAAACGATGAAATACATTTTTTTAGAAACAACAACTGACAAGGACTGGTACCTCACACTAAATTTGGCTAAAAGAAAAAGACACAGACAAAATACAGATAACCAGTTCAGCCAAACTGGTTGAAATGCAGTTTTTACAATTTCCACAAAAAAATCAGCACTAGTCCACTACCTATGTACTTACTCTACCGCAAACAGGGATCTGAACTAAAATAAAGAAAAAAATAGCGTTATAAACTGACGTGTTTAACCGGATTGAACTGTTAGTGAAGGAGAAATCTCTGGAGTGACTGCTCAGTTAGGCGGAGTAAAGAATCTGATGGTTACTCTTCAAAGTGCAGCAGACAGAGGTTTGAACCAAGCTCAAGCTCAATGTTCTATGCTCTGGCATAGAGTTAACTCTTTGCTCCCCAGAACAGTTCAAGTGCTGGGGCTAACTGCATAATGTCAGAACACAGCAAGAATCATGTTTTTTGAACCTACTTAGGACTAAAAGGCTCTGCAGAACTGCCCTGCCAATTTTGGCATTAGATCTGATCTGCACATCCAAACTGTAGTGTTTCACAAAGGTGTGCACAGATTTCCAGGTAGCTGCTTTGCAGACATTCAGTAGGGGAATGCCCCTTACTGCTGCAAGTGAGGCTGCAGTGTTCCTGGTGGAGTGGGCCCTGAGCCCCACTGGAGGTTGTTGACCAGCTTTCTCAAAAGAGAATCTAATTCAAGAGACAAACCAAAGAGAAATAGTTCTATTGGTAGCTGGTCTTCCTCTGTCTGCATTCCCCGTAGGTGAGGAACAACTGAGTGGAAGAGCCTCTGGATTGTCTAGTATGCTCTAGGTAGTGAAAGATGGCTCTTTTGACATCAAAGCTGTGGAGCTTTCTCTCACCAGGAATGGATGGCACAGTAATGAAGACAGGCAGAGTAATGGACTGGTTCAAGTGAAACTCTTAAACCGCCTTTGGCAGAAATTTCCTATTTGCCCTGAGCTCAACTTTATCGTTGTGAGGGATGATATAATTTGACTCAGTGCATAGGGCCTGTAGCTCTGCAATCCTCCTTGCAGACATAATGGCTACCAGAACACAGTCTTCCAAGTTACAAACTAGATGTGGGCCATGGACATAGGTTCAAAGGGTGGATACATGAGCCCATCTATGCAAAGGTTCAGGCTCCAAGGAAGAAGGGGCTTTCTGGTTGGAGACTGGAGGTGCAAGAGGCCTTTGAAAAACTGTTTAAAAATTTCATGGGAAAAAATTATTTCTTCTTTTCCACTGAAAGGTAGGCAGAAATTGCCACCAGGTGTAGCTTGAGTGAAGATGGTTTCAAGCCTGACACCTGTAGGTGTATCAGGTAGTCTAGCAGCTGAGGGTCTGAAGCTGATAGGGGTTCAACATTTTCGCTCTTGCACCATAGGGAAAACCTTTTCCATTTGGCTGCATAAGTCTTCTTGGTGTTACTTTTTTTAGCTATCCTCAATATCTTAAGGACCTGTTCAGATTACTGTGAGGATGGAAACTCTAACTCTTCAAGAACCAGGCCTTGAGGTGAACAGAATGTATGTCTGGGCACTGCACTCCCATTTGAGGAAGGGTCTGCAGGGAGAGAGTTGGAGGCAGGCACATGGGCCTGCTGCAGGATATCGAGAGAAGGAGGGAGTACCAGGCTTGCCTGGACCAGTCTGGAGCCACTAGGATCATCAAGGCAGGCTGCTGTCTGAGTTTCAGCAAAACCCTGAATATCAGGGGAAAGGAAGGAAACGTGTACAGGAACCTCCCTTACCAGTCCAGAATTAGGGCATCCAGAAGAAGTGTTCCCAGAAATGGGGACCTGTAACAGTAATGAGGAAGCTGAAAATTGAGAGAAGAGGCAAACAGATCCATGTCTGGTGTGTCCCACCACCTGAACATTGTGGCTAGTACTTGCTTGTTCAGTGTCCATTCACTCTGACCTTGACTGCTGTGGTTCACAGTATCCACCAGAGTAATGAGTTTGCCTGGGAGGTGAATAGCCAAGAGGCAGACTCCTAGGGAGAATGCTAGAGACTAGAGCTTCAGACCTTCCAAATAGTATTCCTGATCTGGTACCACCCTGCTTGTTTATGTAGAAAATTGCAGTGTTGTGGTCTGTTTGAATTTGAACCACCTGCCCTTCTATGCTGGGAGTGAAAGCTTTAAAGGGACACTGTCAGCTTTGACTCGCTTTTCTCAAGAAATTGTAACCATTGTGCCTCTAGGCACATACATTTCCAGCAAGTAGCACAGAATGCATCTGTAGAGCCCAAAATGACAGCGTTTACCTAGTTTATTATTTTTTTGCATTAATTACCTTTCAGTCAGTCCGCCGTCCACCGGAAGCATATCACTTGGGAGAAGGGGCGTGTGTTCGGGAGCGCAGTCCCGAAGTTCACTTTTTGCCATGACCATGTTAGAAAGGCATCGGTGTGATAAATCACCTCTAAGTAAACTTTTCTTGCCTTTGAATTACAAAAAAGGAAAATTACGTACCTACCGTAATTCTTGATCTTCTCTTGTATCTTCACCATTCATTACTTACTGGGTGTAAGCGGAGGCGCACCGTCACGAGCTTTTTTTTTTTTTTTAGTGCTGCTCAACGGCCCCGCCGAGAGTGACGCTACGCGTCATGCGCAAGGGGCGGCACTAGTAGCGATCGACTCTCCTCCAACTCAGTTCTGTGAGCCGAGAGGCAAAGTGAAAGCAGAAAATATAGATAGCGAGGCAAGATAGCGAGGATAGCAAACAAGGAAGAATGAACTGAAAAGGAATAAGCCGATGGAGGAAGGACAGAGGAGATAAACATCACTAGCCTAGGAGTGCAGGGCCTCCTTACCTGGGCGACTCTAGAGGAGAGATGAGTAAGGAAATGAGAAAATAGAAGAAGAAGAAGAAAGAGAAGAGAGATGGATGTTGAAGGGACCAGAAGGCCCAACGAGCATAGTTAGCTTGTAGCTGAAGGCTCGACTAAAGGGAAGCAAGAATCCCCGGAGATAGAGCTGAAGAGAAGGTTCACCAAACCCGCTAGACAGACTCAGGAGGGCATAGTCCTCATCTTCAACATGCCATTGTTCTTGACACCCACCTCGGCTCCTGGCCGCGGAGGCCTTTAAGTGGAGGACAGCCGAGGTGGGAAGAATAAAACCCCAGCAGCATGAGAGCGCTGCTCAGGGGTTTAGAAATAGAAAATGTAAGCCTTTCAGGTGTTTCAAGATAGAAATGGGACTCAGACTGACTGGCTAAGGCCGGCAAGGCTTAGGGCTGGCTAAAATTGGATATGGTCAGCAGAGCTCTACTGTAAAATTGTCCAGGAGGACACTTAAAGGGAAAACCACTAGCAAAACAGCGAGAGGGATAGCCTACCTTCTCATTTGCTTTCTTGTTTGATTTCTCCATTTTTTTTTTTTTTTTACAGATAAAAATATTTTTTTTTTTTTTTAGTAGATGCATGACCCAGATACCAAGATGCCTACAGCAGTCGAGAGAGTTCCTCAGCATTTTTTTTTTAAAAGAGAAAGGAACAGACGTACTCGTTCCTCTGCTCTGCAAGATAAGAATAGGGGGAATCAGATTTCAGGGCAACTATCTGAACACGGGATTGCAGGATCAAACTGAATAGCCTGAGCCAGCCAAAACCCCAGAGGTATCTTACCATAAGAATAGCAAGAGATAGTTGTGCAGTCTGATCGCCAATGCAATCCACGAGATGGCCCATGAATCTTAGAGTAAGTAATTTTTCTGGATTTTAGAACCCCTCAAAAAAGATATTTTTTTTTTTTACTTTTGTCTTTTTTTTTTTTTTTTTTGGAAAATTTAAGAAATTTTCTATATTTTATAAATGCAGAGAGAGAAGGAGACGGAGGTGGAGAAGCCACAGGAAGAGGCACTGAGGGATGGTGGGCGGGTGTAAGTAATGAATGGTGAAGATACAAGAGAAGATCAAGAATTATGGTAGGTACGTAATTTTCCTATCTTCCCTTGTCAATCTTCACCATTCATTACTTCCTGGGTGAGTATAAGCTCCTCTTCCCCTGGAGGGGAAGAGGCCATACCTGAGGAACAAGACCCCCAGCCTTCTGCTGGTGAGAAACAGAAGGAGAAGACCCTGGCTTATTCAGAAAGCCTAAGAGGGAGAAGAGCTAGGAGGTGCCTCCCGAGGACGAGGAGATGGAGGAGCCCTGTAAAGTCTCCCTAGCTCTGGAAGAAAAAGACGGGTCCCGGAAGGCAGGCGAATCACCCTCGCCGGGCCAGGGGTGACAACCTGGAAAGACGAAGCCATGCCGTCCGCCTGATGCAGATCGCTGTCCCGCAAGCCTGGAAGCCACCTCATTGGTGTCGTGAAGATGCCCTGCTTGGTGTCTTGCCAGCTCCAGGCCTACAGCGGAGAGGGCAGCAGGCTTGTCTGGTTTGCTCCGTATCAGGCATAGATGCCAGCAGCTGGGACATCATCGACCACAGATGCGGTTGTAGGCAGCGTGGTGAGCCTGATGTGATGCAATACAAGCACTCGCACGAGCAGAAGAGAACACTCTTCGCCCCAATGGTCGAACTGGAGAGAGTCCGAATCCGGTGGGCGGTCGTGCACCAGGCAACGGCGCCCAGAAGGAGTATCCAGGTATACCAAACCTGAGGATGGGTTGGGAAGGGAACCTAGAGACTCAGAGGGGGCACAATACCTACGCTGGCAGTCCGCCGGGGCTGGGAAGAAGTGGCAGGGACTGCCATGACCGGATAGATGCCTCCTGGAAGGATAGGCCAGGAAGGTACCACCAGATGCTGGGCACTGAACTCACCAAGGAATTCACGCTCCCGCTCGGTATTGTCTTCTCAACGAAGGAAATCCGGAGATCCTCACCATCCTCGAGAGGAAACGCTGATATTCTGTGAAATCAGCATCGGAGGACAGATGAGCAGGGGGTTCCTCTCCCTCGGAGGAGGGAGACGAGGATGATGGGGAACTGGAATGCCCAGAGGATTCCTGCGGCGGTGGGGAGAGCCGAAAGACCCGCTCATGCATGTACCTAACATATGAGGGGAAGGCCGCCGCAGAACCCCTG
Organism: Neoceratodus forsteri; assembly: GCA_016271365.2. Lineage (NCBI taxonomy): Eukaryota > Metazoa > Chordata > Ceratodontiformes > Ceratodontidae > Neoceratodus > Neoceratodus forsteri. The sequence goes on from JADMNL010000031.1 coordinate 4,526,428, forward strand.
AACTGCTCCCAGGATAACGGACCCGTAGGGCCGACATGGCCTGGGAGTGGGGGTGGTGAAGGCAGAGAGATGGGAGAGGGGCACCTCCGCGGAGGCAACTGCTCTCTGTGAGGGCTCTGGAATCCGGGGAAAGGAGCCCTGGAAAGGGGATCCCGGAAATCAGACCAGGCACAGAGCAGGAACTCTGGGAAGCGGAGCCTGGAAGAGCCCTGGGGAGAACCTCCCTGTGACGATGCCGGACTGCATGGATCCAGAGGGCAGTCCGCAGCGCCGCCGAAGGACACCCTAGAACCCTGGAGGGAGGGGCGAGGCTCTGCACTTCAGCTCCTGGCCACCCCCCCTGAGGTGGCCAAGGAAGACCGAGCAGAAGACCCCCTGCCCCTCGACCCCTCGGACTCAGAGAGGGCCCTCCTCCTCGACCACAGCGTCCCCCTGTCCCTAGAGAGAGTGACAGCACCCCGTAAGGTAGCTGTCACCGGGCCTCCAGAGAGGGGAGCCTCCCCCTCGTCACCCCCGCCTGCCCCAGGGCCCGCCCCTGGCCGGGAACCCTCAGGAGGCGATGAAAGGGGGGACAGAGGGAGGGGCCCGCTGCGCCGCCTGGCACCTCTAGCCACCGGGGACCCAGACTCCGAAGAGTGGGGGTGCCAGGATGGGTCCACATCTGAATCATCGCCCTCCGAGGAGGACGAGACCAGCAGGACCTCAATGCTGGCCACCCCAGGGGTCCCCGAGGCTACGGGGCCGCGAACGGCCCCGGTACCAAGGGAGGCGCTGCTCGCCTCCCTCACGCCGGTAGCAGCCAGGCCTAGCCCACACCCCAACGGCGCGGTGAGGCCGGCAGCCTGGAGGAAGGACCAGGCCCACGGTGCCGGGCGCGGGTGAAGGCGGGGTGGCACGCTGCACGCGCGCCCTGTCCATCGACGCCGTGAATGGCGCCTAAGGCCCAAGGCGGCACCGCCAATGGCGCCACCCGATCACGGCGCCCTAACGGCGCCGGATCCAAAGCGGCGCTGCCAATGGCGCCGCTTGATCACCGGCGCCGCGAACGGCGCAGGACTCAAAACGGCACGAAGCGGTGCCGCTCGATCACCGCACCATGAACGCGCAGGATCCAAACGGCGCGAAGGTGGCGTCGAGGGTCCACCGAGCTAGGCCCAAGACGAGGGCCTCGCCACGGGGAGCCTGCACCTCGAAGAGGTGACTGCCGAGGCGGTGTCGCGCGCTGCCCGGAAGCGACTCACGACGCCTCGACACCGCAGAAGGGGCCTCCTCCTGAAGAAAAGACGAGGAGACCTCCTCCTCAGACCGGTAGGCCGGGAGGGGACCCGGGAAGGGCCTAGAGACCTTACCTGAGAATCCTTGAGCGATGTCGCCCCTAAAGGTCGGCGGGCTTTGCCCGAGCTTGAACGCGGACTTAGAGGACACGGCGTCCATGGAGAAACAGGCGCCGCAGACGAATCCATGTCATGGTTGGGTCCCAGGCAACGAAGACAAACGCCATGCCGGTCCGAGACGGAGAAATGCCGCACAGTAACACCGACGCATAGGGGCGCCTCCGCTTCAAACACGCTTAGCTCGGACCCGACATAACGCGAAATCAACAAGAAAAACAGTAGAAAACACACCGCGCCGCTTTAAAAGAAAAAGAACGGTCCACCGATGGGCGCTGAGTGTGTGGAAAGAGGAGTCGCTGACGCAGTGGGAGAATGGACGCCTGAAAACAGGTGCTGCCTCGACGGGCGGGGAGAAACAGAACTGAGTTGGAGGAGGAGTCGGTGCTCGCTCGGCGCCCCCGCATGACGCATGACGCCGCCTCCGAGGGCGGGGTCATAGGGCAACTTTTAAAAAAAAAAAGTTTCCGTGACGGCAGCGCGCCTCCGGCTTACACCCAGGAAGTAATGAATGGTGAAGATTGACAAGGGAAGATCGAGGGGTACTGATGCCGCAAAATATAGTTTAAAATGTGGAGCCGAAATCTCACGCATGCAGAACAGCTGCCAGTGCCAAAATCCGACGTATGCACAAAAGTGGAATACTCCTGCACGTGCGTGGGATTTTGGCACCAGCTGATCCGCATCTACATGATGGTATGTACACACATTTGGTTCTACCCCCAAATGTGAAACTCCCCCCTGAAATTGAATTGGGGTGTTGAAGCACCTTCATGGTATTTTTTGTAAAAGCATTATAGACAGGGACAACCAAGGACTTTGAGGATGAAAGACCCTTCATCTCCCTATAATCTTCATCTTCATCAATATTGTGGTTGGGCTTCTGCATAGGGAGGTCCAGGCTGTCCAGCATATTTTGTATAAATGTAAACTTAGAGGAAGGATCCTCGTGGTCACCTAAGGGATCCCCAAGATGAGGGTCGGGGGACTCCTGGGGCTCAAGGCCCTCAGAATTCATGTCAGGGGCATCATAAAATTGATTATCATTTGTGTCACCATCACAGTCCAGAAAAGAGAACTGTCAAAGACCGCTTGCCAGCCCTAGTAAATCGAGGACCCATCTTTTGAAGGGTCTGGAAACAGTTACCATGCTTTTTCCATGCAGCACAGTGATGGTATTTGTCTTGACAGAGTTTCTTTTAGCCACCTCATAATTCAGAGGCTTGATCAAATTTCCTTTTCACTTCTTTCTTATTATTTTCAATTTGTGTTGAAGAACTTCATCTTTGGAAATTTTATTTGTTGGTTGGATCTGGAGGGTTCCTCAGCACCTCTGCTTTTGGTACTAGTACTTTGAATGGCCTCCATCAGAAGCCTTTGATTTATCCTCAGCCATAATAATCAAAGGTTTGTCTGCTATGTTTGTCAATTGAAGCAAAGCAAACCAGTCCTGGACCTACATACTGAGTGCAGGTTTCTGTGAAAATGCCACCGGACAGTCCTGTCCCGGTCAATAAACTCTATTACTGGTACCTTTTTTTTGGTTGTAGAACTGGGATCTATACCAGTGCCAGTCTTAATAGAAACCCAGTAATACTCAACTGCTAGCCAGCCCGGTGGCACTGAGGGTTGAGGCACTGGGCACCAAACCTCACACCATGCCGGTGACCTGCATTCAGAAATGGACTTGAGCCACCAGGGATCGGTAGGGGAGAGGACGGCCCAGTAATACTCAACTGCTAGCTGGACCAGTGACACTGAGGGTTGAGGCACTGGACACCAAACCTCACACCATGCCGGTGACCTGCATTCAGGAATGGACTCGAGCCACCAGGGATCGGTAGGGGAGAGGGCGGCCCAGTAATACTCAACTGCTAGCTGGCCCAGTGGCACTGAGGGTTGAGGCGCTGGACACCAAACCTCACACCATGCTGGTGACCTGCATTCAGGAATGGACTCGAGCCACCAGGGATCGGTAGGGGAGAGGGTGGCCCAGTAATACTCAACTGCTAGCTGGCCCGGTGGCACTGAGGGTTGAGGCACTGGACACCAAACCTCACACCATGCCGGTGACCTGCATTCAGGAATGGACTCGAGCCACCAGGGATCGGTAGGGGAAAGGGCGGCCCAGTAATACTCAACTGCTAGCTGGCCCAGTGGCACTGAGGGTTGAGGCACTGGGCACCAAACCTCACACCATGCCGGTGACCTGCATTCAGGAATGGACTCGAGCCACCAGGGATTGGCAGGGGAGAGGGCGGCCCAGTAATACTCAACTGCTAGCCAGCCCGGTGGCACTGAGGGTTGAGGTACTGGGCACCAAACCTCACACCAAGCCGGTGACCTGCATTCAGAAATGGACTCGAGCCACCAGGGATCGGTAGGGGCGAGGGCGGCCCAGTAATACTCAACTGCTAGCCGGCCCGGTGGCACTGAGGGTTGAGGCGCTGGACACCAAACCTCACACCATGCCGGTGACCTGCATTCAGGAAATGGACTCGAGCCACCAGGGATCAGTAGGGGAGAGGGTGGCCCAGTAATACTCAACTGCTAGCTGGCCCAGTGGCACTGAGGGTTGAGGCGCTGGACACCAAACCTCACACCATGCTGGTGACCAGCATTCAGGAATGGTCTTGAGCCACCAGGGATCGGTAGGGGAGAGGGCGGCCCAGTAATACTCAACTGCTAGCCAGCCCAGTGGCACTGAGGGTTGAGGTGCTGGGCACCAAACCTCACACCATGCCGGTGACCTGCATTCAGGAATGGACTTGAGCCACCAGGGGTCGGTAGGGGAGAGGGCGGCCCAGTAATACTCAACTGCTAGCTGGCCCGGTGGCACTGAGGGTTGAGGCGCTGGACACCAAACCTCACACCATGCCGGTGACCTGCATTCAGGAATGGACTCGAGCCACCAGGGATCGGTAGGGGAGAGGGCGGCCCAGTAATACTCAACTGCTAGCCGGCCCGGAGGCACTGAGGGTTGAGGCGCTGGGCACCAAACCTCACACCATGCTGGTGACCTGCATTCAGGAATGGACTCGAGCCACCAGGGATCGGTAGGAGGAGAGGGTGGATTGAGCATCCCAGTGCTCTCCTCCTTCTTGGGTGGGCAAGGGAAAGCACATCGCCCTGTAGCAGCCCCTGGTGATGACTGGGGGCAGCACATTTGCAGTACACAGTAGGGAGGAGCACGGCAAGACATCAGCTAATGCACTGTATGCCACTGCACTGTCAGCTCCTAGGGCCAATTGGAGGAAAATGACAGGGCATGACCATGCAGCTTGATGGCCTCCATCCCACCAACCCAGAGGACTCGCAGAGACATGCTGGGGATCTGGTACAGCCCAGCTTGGAGAGGCATGAGGAGGCATTCCAGTGGGTTGGGACAGCCATGCCAGACCCCTGTCTTGCAAGAGAGTCTCCTGCTCTCCACGTCAGTGGGGGCCAGTGGCTGGATGTCCCATCTGTAGTGCAACTGAGGCATATAAAAAAGGAAGTGATGAAAATAAGTAATTCTCAACTGTGCACAGGTGGCTGATGGACCTTTATGGACAGTCCTGATACAGATGATAGCAAGGTCCAGTAATATAACAAAAAAGGTTTCTTCATAATTGTCAATCTAGAGAGAAAATCCTCAGGCACTGTCCCAGATTCGATGGTTAACACAAGAATTTGCCAAAAATGAAGAAACCATCAACACTAAACACTTATGATAAAATAATGCTTCAAACTAAATAATTGCAGTAAAAATAAAGTCAAAATAATGGAGGCATGCTAAAAATACAAAATTTACAAGCTACTAATGAAAAAGTCAAACTTTTCACTCAGCACACTAAAGGAAATCATTTATGAGGAAAACTTTATCCAGACAAGTACTAGGAGGCTGCCAACAAGACAAGCTGGGAGACACATCAGAGGCAATATTGCTCAGTCCAGCAGAGAGAAAATTCTGAAGCCTTCAACAGCTCTCCTTCAGCTCACCCCCCCAGTCTTTTAATTGGCTTGAGCCCAAGCTCATTCAAATATGTCTTAAAGGCACACTGCCGAGGCAGTTGCACCTAGCCAGCTAAGTGCAAAACAGTGACTGATGCTAATGGACTCCTGGGGTAAGAACTTTGGTGAGATTCAATATTTTTACCACTAGTTTTCAACATAACCATTTCTGTACTTAGTGCTGGTAAAAGGGTAGGAACTGACTAATACATAGAGACAGCTACAGTGTGGTGGAAGGGATAGTGCTTTGTTTCCACACTGTCCCCATTTAGTCCTGGTGAATGGCAAGGAAGAAAAAACTCACCTGTAGTAATCTTGTTTCTTCCAATGGGATCCACTAATATTATTATTTCTTGAGTGCTCTTTAAGCCAGCACTGGCTCCAGAGCCAAATGGAATGTTGTGCTAATGATGGAATTTTAGCTCATGCATCCAGTTCAAAAACTGCCCATTGTAATTACCTACATTCTAACCTCAGACTGGGGTGAGCTTTCTGGCCAAATACTCCAAGGCACACCTTGATGCATGTCATTGGCTGCAGGGTGGCATGAGCATTACAGCCGAAGATCCCAAGTCACACCCCGATGCCTGTCAGTCTCCACAGGGTGAGGTGGTTGCGATTGGAAACCCTAATGCCCTGGGCGTTTGTTGGTACTTTCACTCCAAATTTTCAGTATGGGCTTTTTGTGACCCCACCTCATGAATATTGGTACTATCAGTCCATTACCCAAAAGGTGATTTTGCACAGCGACTGCACCATTTGGTGTCGCAGGTGCAAAAAATGGAACTTATGTACCTACCATAATTCTGATCTTTCTGTATATCTTCACCATTCATCATATTTGGGTACTTGGCCAGAGGTCATGACCCCACGGGAGGTTGTTTTTTTTTGGATGGGCAGAGTTGATGCACCATCGGCACTGCCCTTAAGGCTGATGCACTGCCTGGCGCTCGTGGGTTGCCCATTAGGTGTTGTCGACTCCGTCTTCTCACCAGTTCTGAGTCGCCATAGAGGTGAGAAAAAGGGTTGGAAGGGTGGGACAAGGAAGTCCAAGGGACAGAAAAAGTTAAAGATAAATAAACTAAAAGGAGAAATATGTGACTGACAGGACAGAAGAAGTTTGAAAGACTAACGGGATTGGGTAGGGGCCCCAATCTCTGGAAGTAGAAAAGAAAGAGGGAGGGCGGGTTAAGGATTTAAGAAATAAGGATAAGAGTGGGGGGGCAGGAAAAACATACCCTGGCACCTTTATCTGTCTCCAGTTTGTATAGGAACTGTGAAGGAGTAGCCAAGAGGCTAACTGCCAGAATTCAAGGCACAGAATCACTGGCAATAACTCCAACAAAAGCAAAATCAGCTATTCTGGAAGAAAGACAGGATACAGTGATATCACCCCCCTCGCTAAAGAAAATTGTGGGGTAAGAATCCTAGTTTCTTAAATTAATTGAGGTTCTGTCCAAAGGACAAGGAAATCAGAGGACTGATGGGGAGAAGGGGAGAAGGAAAGAAAGGAGGGCAACTGCCAACCCCATCCCACAGGGGTGGAGCTGAAACACTGAAGAAGGAGTGTCCCATCCTTACCACTCTGCTGCTAATGAAAATTATTCCCCTATGTGCCCCAGTTTACTCCACTCATGACTAACAGAAAGGAGATGGGGTGAGGATGGGCACAGAGAGGGAGGGGAACCCAGAGACTGAGGCCCCATGGGGATGGAGGGCAGGATTGTGATGAATGGTGAAGATACACATGAAGATCAGAATTATGGTAAATACGTAATTTCCATATCTTATCTGTGTCAGTCTTCACCATTCATCACCTTTGGGTGACTGCCAAGCCTCCCCTGAAGAGGGCTTTAACTCTAAGGGGCTGAGTCCTTTAGCTCTCAATGGGTGACACACTAAGAGGGAGAACCTTCATGTGTCTGGAGAGGCCCAAGAGTGGTAAGAGTGTGATGGGGACCCCCTGGAGGGGGTAGAAAGTTGCCCTGACAGATTCTATCTCACCCTATAGGAGAAAAGGTAAGTTCTCTCATGAGCGGAGTTAATCACCCTATGCTGGGCCAAGGGTGACAACCAGGAGAGGCGCAGTCATGCCGTCTGCCTAGTGCAGATTGCTGTCCCTACCACCCTGGTAGCTACCTCACTAGCATCATACAATGCCCTTGCTTGTTGCCTTGCTAGCTCCAGGCCACGTGCAGAGAGTTCATTGGTTTGCTTGGTTTCCTCCATGTCAGGCATTGAGACTAGGTGCTGGCCAAGCCTGAACCACAGGAATCTGTCATAGGTGGCATAGTGGGCCTGATGTGCTGTGATAGACAGCAACAATGATGCCGAGTAGAATGTCCTCCTCCCCCAGAAGTCAAAATCCATGGAATCTTGTTCTGGGGCCGGTCACGGTCAGGGATGCGAAGCCCATCAGGAGTGTCCAGGTGCATCAACCCTGACAGGGGAAGAGGCATGGAACCTGGAGACTTGGGGGGCACAATATCACTGGCAGAGATCCCTAGGGACTGGGACTCCAGAAAAGGGTCTCTGCCAGAAATGCCTCCTGAAAGGGAGCAGGCCAGGGGGACACCACAATGGTGTCCACAATGAAATTGCCCAGAAAGGCATGCATCGAGTGCTTCTGATTGTCTTAAATGGGTGGGGTGATGCATAGGTCCTCCAACATCCTCATGAGGAATCACTGACATTCAGCGAGATCAGCAGCTGGAGATATACAGACAGACAGATTTTCTCCTCCAGAAGAGGGGGATGAGGAGTTAGAGGACCTCGGATGTTCAGTAGCTGACTGCTCAGGGGAAGGTTGAAAAACTTGTTTGCTTATAGTCCTAACGTAAGAGCATTGAGCATCCACCATTCTGAACTGCTCCCAGGAGAGAAGACTGCTAGGACCAATACCTGGGAGCTCAGGAGAATGTGGCAGAGGAGTGGGGGCAAAGCTGACAGCAGGAATCGGCTGACCTCCACCTGGGCTAGGGAACACACCAGGAGCCCTAAGGAAAGAAGGAGCTCTGGAAAACTCCACAGCTGACAGCTGATCAACCAAACTGGAACTGCCTAGGCTGCACCCTGAAGAATTCCACCTATGAGGTGACCGGGGCAATGTAGGCCCAGAAGGATGGTCCCTTACCTCCAAAGAATGGGGCCCTCTCAAAGAGACTGAAAGAGAAAGGCAGAGATCTGCACTACAGCGTCTCCCAGAGCCAGGGTGGGTTCCAGAAAAAGGACACCGCATGGAATCCATACCTCTAGACTCCTCAGAATCTGAGAGTGCCTTCCCTCTTGACAGCCAACATAGGCAGCTGGCAGTCCTGGATGGCCCCCAAAGGGGCTATCTAGGGAGCAACACTCTCCCCTAAGGTGGGTGCTCTGATCGGCCCCAAAGTTGGGTGATTCAGGCACATCACCTGAGGGGGTACCACCACTGAGGGGGTCAGAAAACCCTCCAAGACCAGGCTGCAGAGCAATGGAGGCCTGCACCACTGCCTGCCGGTCAGCACCCCTGACCCCGGGAGTCACTGTCCGCTCACCATAAGGAGGCTGGCCCCAGTCTGTCGAGAACACTACCAAGGTGTCCACATGAGCAGCTAACTCCAAGGAGTCAGGCTGCCTGTCTGACTCAGAATCTAACTCTCCTCTGAAGAGCTGAAGACTGAAGTTATGTGCCAACAGTGCATGGATGCCCACTGACATCCTGACTGAAAAGGGCAACAGAACCAGAGACTGCACCAAAGTTGGTGCCGATGCCCCCAGCTGCACCGCAAATGGTGCCAGAAGAAGACATTGCTCCAACGATGGCAGCAGTCTTGGAGACGGAGCCTGCCATGGTGCCGTCCCAGCCCATGGCACCACAAGTGACACTGAAACCAGAGACAGAGCTGACGACAGCTCTGACAGCACTCTCAGTGCCGCGAATGGTGCCAAGGTCAGAAACCTCCACGGCGCAGACCCACCCCACGGTGCCGCGAGCACCACTGGGGACAGAGATAGCACTGATGATGGCCCTGACTGCACTCTCAGTGCCGTGGATGGCACCAAGCTCGGAAACTCCCATGGTGCTGTGTCTTCACTCAGAGCCATGAGCAGGTCCAGAGCTGGACATGGCACTTTGTTCAACCACAGCACCGCAGATGGCACCAGGGCAAGAGACAGTCAGGGGTGGTGCCATAGATCCTTCCACAGTGCTGCCAGCACCATCAGCACTGCAAACAGTGCCGACAGCAGCCACAGTGCAGAGTGATGGACCAGGACTGATGATAGTGCCATCAGGGCCCATGGTACCACAAACAGCACCAAGGCCCAAGATGGCACCGACTGACAGCATCAAGGATGGTGCCAACCCAGGCCTTCCAAGCTGAGGATATGTCACTGGGGAATCCTTCACCCTGGAAGGGGCATGCACAGCAGTGCCTCCCATCTGTCCTCCAGGGGGGACAGAATGGGCCTCCTGCACCACAAGTGGCTTCTTCCATGGCTAGGCTACAAGAGGCAGAAGCTCCCTACTCCTCGGTCCATTTGGAACTGGGAGGGAACTTGGAGGAAAGGCTGAGAGAACACAGCTTGGTCCGATGAGTGAGCAACCAGCCCCCGAAAGTCAGCAGAGCTCATCCAACTTTCCATGTGCATTGTTCAATGACATGATGGTCCATGGAGAAGCAGGCAATGTACTAATCCATATCACGAAGTGGGCCAAGATGTGTGAGGCAGCAGTCATGCTAGTCAGTGATGGAGTACTTTCAGTTGCACGGGCATTGACGCATAGGAGGGCCGTCCCGTCTTAGAAGTCTTCTTGCACTCCAACTGAGACATGACCTATGGGAAAAAGAACATTAAAACAAGACCCAATGTTGCAAAATAAAATAAGGAACAATCTTACCAGGTGACGTTGAGTGGAGCAAACAGAAATGAAAATTACGTACCTACCATAATTCTTGATCTTCTTGGACGAGTCTCCACTACTCATTCACACTAGTGGGATTAGCGCCAGAGGCACTAGGACCCATCGGGAGCAAACTTTTTGCTTGAGGGTCGGCGTGAGAGATGGCACCACAAGGCATGGCGCCACGAGCTGTGGCTCGCGCAGTAATGACTATCTCAGCGACACCTCCAACCGGCCCCAGTACCTTTTACCAAGGAGGTTCAGCCAACCAACGTGAAGAGGTAAATCTAACCTTAAAAATGGACATAAGATAGTCTGGACGACCCGTGTAAAAAGGGTCAGCAAAGAAGTCTTCATGGCCTAAAGATTTGAGGGAGTGAAGACCAACACAGCGGTGAGCTCGGGGAATGGAGGGTGGGCGTGTGAATGAGTGGTGGAGACTCATCCAAGAAGATCAAGAATTACAGTAGGTACGTAATTTTCATATAGTGTATAGTCAGGTGGTGTTCTGTATAGAAATCAGAGCCTTTCCAAATGTTGTTGTACCACAGTTCAAAAGGTCATGGAATGTGATTGTAGTACACTGTGGTACAACAATGTTTTGAAAAGCTCTAGAGGTTCTATCAGAACGAAAAACTGCCCACGAGCCCTCCTGGCAGCAGCAACAGCAGCATCACTGAAACGGACTACAGCATTGGCGGCAAGATCTTCCAAACCGGTGATGCGAACATGAGCAGAAAACTGCAGGTACATCAAAATTAGAAGCAGGATTAACCAGATATTAAAAATAACTTACAAGTAATCGCTTCCTCTGAGCCGACGTCTTCTCGCTAACCGAGGCATACCGCGCCATGTTTTTTTTGTTGAAAATCCCTCCCACATCCCATTGACAGCCAATAGAAGGCTACGCGATAAACGTAACGATGTCTGCTCCCTAGCGACCATACATGTAAACCTAGTAACCAACCCCAACTCCCAGAACACGACAGAACAGCACAGCAGCGAGTCAAAAACTGTCCCTCTACTCAGAAGAAAAAAGCGAGCAGTTTAATCTTTATCTGTCACTGTACAGAATTTAAATAAATTTATTTGCCTGCTACATTCTGCCTCATTCTGTCATTAATTTGTAGGTATGTGAAATTGTTTAGTGAGCATCTTGTTTAGCGCCATATATATTTTTTGCTTGTAACCCTGCCCACACTGCAAATCTCCTAGCAGTCACACCAAGGTTCTAGCAGCCAGTACGGCGAGAGCCGATCAAATAATTTTAAATGAAAACTGTTTTCTTTAGAATAACTGATTACTATACACTATAAAAAATACTGGATGTGCAACTAAGTGCACAATCAGTATGTATTAACCACTGGGTTCTGATTCCAGGGAACCTCTCGAGCTTCGCTCTCGAGGTCGTCTGGAATCAGAACCCCTCTGTGGCACAACATACTGGTTGTGCACAGTTGCCCATCCAGTATTCTCTATATCTTCCTGGACATAAGTCTCCACCACTCATTCACACTAGTGGGAGAGTACCAAGCTGATAATCCCCCAAAAGGGCGGCAGGGGAGCCAGAGCTCACACGTCTAGGACAGAAGTCCATTAAGGATAGTTCTGTTGAAGGTGGAATGATGCCTGGCATGAACATCCAGTGCATAATGCTTAACGAAGGTATGCACTGAGCTCCAGGTGGCGGCATTGCAGATATCCGCAATTGGAACATTGTGAATTTCCACTAGGGATGCCGCAACTGCCCTAGTAGAGTGAGCGTACACTCTACCTTCTAATTTAACCTGAGCCATGGAATAGCAATGTCGAAGACATGCCACTAACCATGATGAGATGCATCTGATAACGACAGGCTGACCCAGCCGGGTCTCACTGAAGGAAACAAACAGTTGCTGAGTCTTGTGAACATCCTTGGTTATATCTAAATAGAACCTCAAGGCTCTCTTAACATCCAAGGAATGAAGAGCTCGTTCCCCTTCATTTTGGAAATTAGCGAAGTAAGCGGGAAGTACCAGAGGTTGGTTTAGATGGAATTCTGACACAACCCTGGGAAGAAATTTAGGATGAGCAGGAGAAATACCTTGTCTTTATGGAATACAGTATACGGAGGGTCCGTAACCAGGGCATGTATCTCAGAGACCCCAGCTGGCTAAGGTAATGGCCACCAGGAAGGCAGTCTTCCAGGTAAGAAATTTTAGCTCACAGGTAGCTAGGGTTCGAAGGCTTCCGAGTGAGCATGTCCAGCACCAGGTTAATGTCCCAGGCTGCAACTGGACGCTTAACAGGGGTCTGGTATGAAGAATCCTTTAAGAAATCTCTTCACCATAGGTAACTGAGCCAGAGTCAAGGAAGAAACCGCTCATGGAATGCTGAGATGGCACTAAGGTGAACTTTAACTGTGGAGTACTGAAGACCTAAGTTTGATAGGTCCAAAAGATACTCCAGAACCTTGTCAGGAGGACAGGAAAAGGGATTCAAGAGGACTTTGCACACCAGAGAAAAACGTTTCCATTTGGAGCGATCGTTTTGGGTGGCTGGCTTCCGAGCAGCCAGAAGGATGTCTGAGACTCTGAGAGATGTTGAACTGATTCACTTCTATCTCTTCAGGAGCCAAGCATGAAGGTGAAGTGATTTCAGGTTGGGATGGACCAACGACCCTGAGTCAAAAGATTGATTTGCAAGGAAGTGGTCTCGGAGGCTGCCAACATACTGTTGAGTAGAGGAAACCATAGTTGCCGAGGCCAGGAGGAGCAATGAGAATCATCTTGGTCCCCTGAGACTCGAACTTGAGGAGTACTCTGGATTAGAGAAAGTGGTGGAAAGGCGTGAAAGCGCTTTGTCCACGCAGCCTGAACACATCCTGACAGAAAATGCCAGGCCCTGGATTTCTGGAGCAGAAGAGAGGCAGTTTTGCGTTGAGTGGGGATGCAAAAGGTCCAGGTCTGGAGTCCCCCACTCTTTGAACAGGGACCGAGCTACGGCTGGATCGAGAGACCACTCGTGAGGGTCTGCTTCCGTTCTGCTGAGGTGATCTGCTAGGTCGTTTTGTATACCTGGCAGATAAACCACTTGAATCAGAGACTTGTGCTCAAAGCACCACTCCCACACCATCATTGCTTCCCTGCAAAGGGGATAAGAATGAGCACCGCCTTGCTTGTTGATGTAATACATCACAGCTTTGTTGTCCATTTGAAGGAGAATGTTCTTGTGACAAAGGACATCCTTCAGAGCTCGGATCGCATAGAGGACTGCTCTCATCTCCAGGACATTTATGTGGAGATGAGTTTTGAACTGAGTCCATACACCTTGAGTGTGAAGGGAGAGACAGTGAGCTCCCCATCCCATTAGTGATGTGTCTGTGGTGATGGAGATCTGATGATCCAGGGGAGCAAAGGGGAATCCTTCCAGGAGATTGCTCTCTTGAGACCACCAGGTGAGAGACCTTCGAAGGGGCTCCGTCACCTTGATGGGATAAGACTGGGGGTGAGAGGTCGGAGACCACTGAGTGGAGAGCATCCACTGGGTGGTTCTCATGTGCAGCCGGGCCAGGGGTACAGTGAAGACCGAGGACGTCATGAGACCCAACATGCGTTGCATCGAGAGAGCTGTAACCGATTGGTTCTCCCCGATGTAACGGGCCATCCGAAGGATGTCGAGTCTTCTGTCCTCTGGAAGGAAAGCCTTCACGGAAGAGGTGTCTAGAAGTGTCCCTATGAAAAGGAGCCTCTGGGAGGGCTGCAGTTGAGATTTTTTCAAATTCAGCAGAACTCCCATGGACGTGAGAAGACGAGAAGTCGTTTGCACGGCTTCCAAAGTCCCTTGGCCGGAAGGGCTTGCTAGAAGCCAATCGTCCAGGTAGGGAAACACTCGGAGTCCGACTTTCCTGAGATGCGCCATGAGAACTGCACAACACTTTGTAAAACTCGCGCCGAGGATAGCCCAAAGGGCAGGACTCTGAACTGATAATGCTGACCCAAAGCTACAAACCTGAGGAACTTGCGGTGGGTCGGGTGGACGGTGATATGCTGGTAAGCATCCTGCATATCCAGAGAGGCCAGCCAGTCGTGCTGATGCAGCAAGGGTAACAGGGTACCTAGGGAAATCATTTGAATTTCTCCTGGGGAGAATTTGTTTAACTTTCTGAGGTCTAGAATGGGCGCATCCCCCAGATTTCTTTGGAACCAGAAAGTAATGGGAGTAGAACCCTGTGTTTCGCAGATGCGGGGGCACCAGTTCTATTGCCCTGTTGTTCAGAAGGCCCTGGATCTCCGCGGTGAGGAGGTCTGACTGAGAGGCCAACAACCTGGGTTGTCGTCTGGGAGGACAATTGGGGTTTCCAAGAAATTGAGAGAATAACCCTCGCGAATTATCTGAAGGACCCATTTGTCCGAAGTTATGGACTTCCACTGGTTGTAGAAGTACATCAGATGACCTCCACGGAGGAGAAAGTTCCACCTCGGGCAGAGTGGATGGAACTTGGGCCAACAACTCATAAGGTGGCACTGGGGGCATTAGGCCCCTGCGCTTTCTGCTGCATCTTCTTTTGAGGTTGGGCAGGTTGGCTTTTATGGAAGCTTCCCCTGCCTCTGCCTCGAAAGGACTGACGACTATGAAACTGACGTCTGTTCACATGCCCCCGAGAGGGGGCAGGTGGAGGTCTGGCCAATTTAATGGCCGATCTAGTCTTCTGAGTGGCCTCTAAGGCTTGCTCCACCTGAGGGCCAAAAAGAAAGAAGCCATCAAAAGGCAGCGGCATTACCTGCTGCTGAGCATCATTCATGAAGCCAGAAGTACGCAGCCAGGAATGGCACCGAGTACAAATCCTCGCGGCTGCTGAGTGAGAAGCAGTGTCGAAAGCGTCCATGGCGGCTTTGACCTGTTGGTTATTGGACTCAATACCTCTAATAACGGTCAGAAGAAGCTCTGACTTGGAGTCCGAATCTGGAAGAACTTCAACCATTCTTTTCAAAGAGTGCCACAGGATATACTCATACTGAGAAAAATAGCCTTGATAACTGGCAATACACATACTTAGAGTGGAGGCAGCAAAGACTCTCTTACCTAATGTATCAATCTTACGAGACTCTTTGTTAATTGGTCGAGCTGTAGTAGTTTGAGGAAGAATGACCTTGTCATTCTCTGCCAGGACTACAATAGGATCCTCAAAGGCTTGGGATGCCAAAATGGGACGATCCTTGGGAGCTGAATACTTCTTATCAATGGATTTAGCCACTGAGGGAATAAGGGCAGGATTATTCCATACCTTTTGAGATAGCATCTCGAAGGAAGGCTGGATCGGAGGAGTCAAATCCGTAGGGATCTCCGAAGCATGAAGATACTGGAGTCTTAATATCTTCCCAGGATCGATGTCTGTAGTCTGGAGAGAAAGAGTGGATCTCAGGTTCTTCAACAGAGACTTAAAGGACAGGACCTCGACCACAGGCTCTGTAGCAAAGAAAGATCCTGTTTCCTCCACTTCATCACCCAACCGAAGGTCTGGGTCAGGCTCAACATCATCTCCTGATGGTCCAGGAAGGACTGTTTGGACAGGAAAGGAGTGAAAATTAGAGGGAGGAAATAGCAGAAAACAAGGAGAGTCCCGAGGGCCCTGGCGCGGGAGCGGCAAAGCAGGCTGAAGACGGACACCGAGGAGGTGCACTGCTAGCCGAAGCGGCACGGCCCACAAGCGGCACCGCAAGCGCCTCCGGCAGTGCCGCGGACGGTACCGCAAATGGCGCCACCCGATCCAATGGCACCGCCAGGCAGTGGCGCCGGAGGGAGTCTCTAGGTACACCAAGCCAGAGGGCAGGTTGGGGAGAGTACCCAGGGATTCTGAGGGGGCACAATACCTACACCGGCAGTCAGCCGGGACTGGAGAAGGGGTGGCTGGTGACTGCCAGGAATGGATAGATGCCTCCTGGAAGGGGATAGGCTAGGAAGGTACCACCAAGTGCTGGGCACTGAATTCTCAAAGGAATTCATGCGTCTCCTGTTCGGTATTGTCTCTCCTTACATAAGAGATCCGAAGGTCCCTCACCATCCTCGAAAGGAATCGCTGATATTCAGTAAAATCAGCATTGGAGGAGAGATGAGCGGGGGGTTCCTCTCCTCAAAGGAGGGAGATGAGGATGATGGAGAGCTAGAATGCTCAGAGGACTGCTGCGGCAGTGGGGAGAGTCAAAAGACCCACTCATGCATACATCTAATGTATGAGGGGAAGGCCGCCGCAGAACCCCTGAACTGCTCCCAGGACAACGGACCAGTAGGACTGACAAGGCCCAGGAGCAGGGGTGGTGGAGGCAGAGATATGGGAGAAGGGCACCTACAAGGAGGCAACTGACCTCTGCCAGGACTCTGAAATCCAGGGAACGGAGTCTGAGCTTTCTGGGTCCCGGACAACAAACCAGGCCGCAAGACGGAACCCTGAGGAAGTGAAACCTGGAAGAGCCCAGGGGGAGAACCTCCCCTATGATGAACCCGGGACTGCATGTATCCAGAAGGGCAGCCCACAGCAATGCCACCAGAGGGCACTCTAAAGCCCCGGAGGGAAGGGCGGGGTTCAGCGCTGTGGCTCCTAGCCACCCCACCAGAGGTGGCCAACAGAGACCGGGGCCCTGTCCCGCTGCCCCTCAACCCCTCGGACTCTGAGAGAGCCCTCCTCCTTGACCACAGCATTCCCGCCCCCCCAGAGGGAGCAACAGCACCCGGGAGAGCTGCTGTCACCGGTCCCCCAGGAGGGGGAGCCTCTCCCTTAGTCCCCACCACGTCACCCCTCTGGGACTCAAGGCCACCCCCAGCCGGAGAGCCCTCAGGGGAGGACGGGAGGGGGGACAGTGGGAGGGGCCCGCTGCACCGCCTGGCACCCCATGCCACAGGAGACCCCGACTCCAAGGAGTGAGGGTACCAGGATGGGTCCACATCTGAGTCATCGGCTTCCGAGGAAGACAAGACCAGCAGGACCTCGATACTGGCCACCCCAGGGGTCCCCATGGCAATGGCACTGTGAATGGCGCCAGTGCCAGAGGCAGCACCGGATGACCCCCGAACACCAGCGACAGCCAGACCTGGCCCTACCTCTCCCATGGCACCCTCGAGGCCCACAGCACCGCTCCCAGCATCAGAAACTGACCCAGCGATGCAGGGAGGAGAAACTGGGCCCTCGACGCTTTAATGGTGCCGGGGGCCAGAATGGCACCACCCATGGTGCCATGACTCCGGCCCACCAACGGCGCCGGATCCAAACAGCATCAGAAGGCAACATCGAGGGTCCACGGTGTCTGGCCCAGAAATCATGGGCCTTGATACTGGGAGCCTGCACCTCGAGGAGGTGACTGCAGCGGTGTCACCGTTGCGGCCCGGGAGGAACCACTACATTCTCCCAACACGAAAGAAGCTTCCTCTTGAGCAAGAGAGGAGGAAGCTCCCTCCTCCAGCGGACCGTATAGGCCCAGGAGGGACCGAGGGAAGAGCCTAGAGACCTTACCTGGGAATCCCTTGAGCGACGCTGTCCCCCGAAGGTCGGCGGGGCCTTGCCGAGCTTGAACGCACGGACTTCGAGGATGCGACGGTCCATGGAGAAACAAGCGTCGCACGAATCCATGTCATGGTTGGGTCCCAGGCAACGAAGACACACATCATGCTCGTCCGAGATGGAAAAATGCCGGCCACAGGAGCACCGAAGCATCGGTGCGCAGCTCATCTTCGAAAAATGCTTTGCTCCAGAACCGGACATAATGCGAAACAATTAAGGCAAAAAACAGTAGGAAAAACACTCGACGCCTTACAAACAGAAAAAGAATGGTTTTACCGAGGTATGGCATCAAGTGTAGCACTGAGGATGACGAGGAGTCAAAAAAATCTCGATTGTGCACTTTTCACTTCTCGCTACCGCGCAGCAGGTGCAGCCTCGATGACGGGAGAAACAGAACTGAGATGAAGGAGGAGTCCGTAGCTACTAACGGCCACCCCTCGTGCATGACGCAATGCGTCGGTCTTGAGGGCGGCGTGGTTAGAGCTGACTTTTTTAAAAACAAAAGAAAAAAGGAGCTCCCATGGTGGGTGCGCACCTCCAGCTTGCACCCAAGAAGTAATGAATGGTTAAGATTGACAAGGGAAGATCTGCTCTCTATGGAAGCTGCTAAGGTACATGCACACTCCCAATCCAACTGCCGACAAGTAAATACTGTAAAGGCAAAAAAGCAGTGTGTAATTTCACAGCATGCCAAAACCAAAGAAGAGAAACTCTAGGCAGACAAAAGACCATTCAATATACATGTGTCTGTGAGTGGCGGAGAAGTGTGATACTAAAATATAAACTCAAGATAGGAACGCACCTCTCTCACTGCCAATTGTGCCAGCCACTGCATGGCCACTGGAAACTACTAGATAAAATGAGAACATGGAATACAAATAAAGCTAGAAAAAGGAACTGTGGCAGGGATCAAAAAACACAAAGTGTGTGTGTGTGTGTGTGTGTGTGTGTGTGTGTGTGTGTGTGTGTGTGTGTGTGTGTGTGTGTCTCTGTGACTTTACATATGTGCTGCAGTTCAAATGCTAGAACTATTTTTTTCCACCTTTCTTAACCTAATTTTTTACAACTTATCAGACTTCTTTCATTTATTAACTTAATTTTCAGGGTAAAGTATTTATTGGGGAGCCATTTTATAAGCGCAATAAGACATGATAAGGTGTGGGTTATCTCCTGATATGAGCAAGTCCAGCAGCATAACACTTTCGAGCAAGTGCTTCATGCCTAACAACACACCTGGGTGTGCTCTTATCGAGAATAACCCACATCATCATCTTATTGATTGCTTGCCCACCCTCATAAAAGCAGTGGTGAACAGCTCATGGTAGGAGCTCACTGTCCCATTGGGGACCACTTAGGAGTCCAGGAAGAATTGTTCTAATTTTTCCCACAGGATTTTCAGGTATTTCACCTTCTCCAGTGAGATCAGGCTAGGGTAGGTAGAAAGGGTAGGATGTCACAGTCATGAAATGGAAGGGGTGGTGGCCTTGGATAGTGCCAGTTCATTGGTATTGCATTGGTTGGTTGATGCAGAGGTGGCAATGGGGGTTATGATCTCATGCAAACAGACCACCTGGAGGCTGACAGGAGTGGTGGGTCATCAGGTTGGGGCTCACCTATTTATCAATCACTCAATCAATCAATTAATCAATCTTCTATTCATACAGTGCTACTGTTCAGGAATCAAAGTGCTTTACAACAAATAAATTATATCAAAATAAATTAACAGAAAATATTTCATAACAATTATACTGTATTATTAAAATCCTTACATTTAAAATGCCCAGAAGAAGATTAGATGAGAAAGCAGAATCATGCAAATTTGAGCTGCAGAGCATTGCAAGGTAGGACAATTCAATTTAAAATTCTTCTTTATTATTATTTTTCCCAAAAAATCTCCAAGAAATTAACTATTTATGAGATGGGCTTTGCTGGCATTGCCATTCAAAACATGTGGATCTCATGCATATATTATGGAGCTGTTCAGTCATCAAAAATATTTGGGGTAAGTTACATGAAGTGTGAGAGAAGGTAGCTAACGTTAGATTACCTTATTCTAGTAAGCATTTTATTTTTGGTGTAGAGTCAGGGATTTCGCTCATAAGTAGTTTACACAAACTTTGGATACTAGCAGCTTCCCTTGCCTGAAAGAGATATTGCTATTTAGGTGGATATCTCCTGTTCCTCCCATATACTGAATGGATTAACAGTGCAGGCATGGTAGATACTAATGAAATAATTGCCACACTAGCAAGTAACAAGCTAGATTTCTTTGAAAAAGTTTGATCCCCCTTCCTTTTACTCCTGAGAAATAGACATTTAGCTTCTTAATGATTTTAGCTGACAGAGTTTAGTACCGCAGAAAAAAATTATCTACACTGACCCTATTTTGTTGAGTACTATACAGTATGAAGTGTAAGTGTATTCATCTCCTTCCACTAGAACAAAATCCAAATGTCAGGACTAGTACCATGCAGTATCCGCTGAGTTGTATGTCATGGAGGATTTCTGAAAAACTGTTTAGGTTCCAGAAATTGATGGGTCCCTAAGCTGGTTCAAGGCTTGCTGGACCCTGAAATAAGGTAGAAAAATGGGCTTTTTAAAGGCTGGAAGAGGAGACTTGTTCCATGAGCACAAAGAGAAGAAAGAAGTGGCCAGGGACAGGGAGTACAGTAGACTGGTTTGGGGTTGGGGTAGAGACAGAATGCATGCTTGACAGCAGAAGTATTTACCCAGTCAGTACTCAAAATTCACTACTAATATCAACTCAGAAGTCTAAATTACTGTATGGATTAAACAAATTGTTAAACTGTGACACATAAATTCAACTAGAGAGACAGATCGAGATATAATAGTTAGTGATGTGTTCAGCAGGAGATAGCGTGGGCCACTTGGAAATCAGCTTCCACTGGTAGCAAAATCCAAATTTGAGGGTTAGTACCATGCAGTATCAGCTGAGCTGTAGGTCATGGAGGATTTCTGAAAAACTGTAAAGTTTCCAGGAATTGAGGGGTCCCTGGCATGGTCAAGGCTTGCTGTATCCCAGCAGTGCCAGCTGAGCTGTATGTCATAGAGGATTTCTGAAAAACTGTTTTGGTTCCAGAAATTGAGGAGTCCTTGACCTGGTCAAGGCTTGCTGGTTAAAGGCAACCACTGTATAATGTCTTTAATTTGCATGATTCTAGAGGTTAAAAAGATTCTTGCGCTTACAAAATTTCTCGTTATACTAATTGCAATTTGGACATTGTAAATATAGTAAGTGGAGGCAACCCTTAAATGAAGAGGACTGATTGAGGGTAGGAATAACAAACATAGGGTATTTAATAAGGGAGGGAGCTCAAATGTTACTGTCACTTACGGAAATAAGAAAAACGTTTAAACTGTCAAAATTTTAGTTTGCAAGATATCTTCAAATTAGATAGGCACTGCAAAATTATACACACCCCCGAGAACCATACTTTATCTTATATAATTCCTGGGATTTTTTTTCCGCAAAGATGCTATATAAAATAAGAAAAGGATGTTCTTGTATGACCGCAGCACTCTGGTTAGCTGTGAGTGTGTGTTCTACGTTTGTCGGTCGCTCGCTTTTTATTTTCTTATTTCATTTTGAGGGTATTTGAGGCAGAATTTCACTGTTCGCTGATGACGCAAAGCTCTGTAACAGAGTAGACACACCAGAGGTTGTAGACAGAATGAGAAGGGAGCTGCAGAAACTTGAAGAATGGTCAGGGGTTTGGCAGTTGAAATTCAATGCAAGGAAGTGCAAGATAATGCATATAGGGCACAAAAACCCTGGCACAATATATCAGTTGTGGGGTAAGGATATAGCATGCACCAATCAGGAAAGGGATCTTGGAGTTATCATCTCTGATGACCTCATGGCAGGGAAACAGTGTGACAAGGCAGCAGGTAAAGCAAACAGGATGCTGGGATGCATAGGCAGGGGCATCACCAGCAGGAAAAGGGAGGTCATAATTCCACTATACAAGACACTAGTGAGGCCGCACCTGGAGTACACTGCACAGTTCTGGAGACCATACCTACGTAAGGACATAGACAGGGTAGAGAAGGTTCAGAGGAGGGCAACAAAGATGGTACATGGATTGCATCACAAGTCCCATGAGGACAGGTTGAAGGCACTGAACATGTACTCCCTGGAGGAGAGAAGGGAGAGAGGGGATATGATAGAGACATACAAGTATCTTACAGGGAGGAACAGGGTGCAGGAATGCACTATTTTAAGCAAAAAGATGTTCTAGGACTAGAGGGCATGGGATGAAGTTGGAGGAGGATGATTCGGAGGAGCGTGAGGAAGAATTTATTCACAGAGCAGTGGTGGGCAAGTGGAACACCTGCCAGAGGAAGTGGTGGGGGCTGAAACAATCACGGGATTTAAGAATGTATGGGATAGACATAAAGGAATTCTGGAAGTCAGGGGTAAGGAGCAACAGACTTCCTGGAAAACATAAACTGAACTTACAAACTTAAATGGGCAGACTGGATGGGCCATAGGCCCTTATCTGCCGACACTGTCTATGTATCTATGTATGTATCTATGTATTACCCTCCCTTTGATTCATTTCTGCCTGCCAGCTCCTTCTGCAGTTAGAGTAGTGGTCTAGAGGGGAAAGATGAGGTGGACAGGGGCTGGGATGAAGACTGTCAGAGGAAAGGGTGCCTTCGCATTTTGAGGGAACTAGGCCCGTGTTCACTGTTATAAATGCTATTTGATAATGATGAATTATGCCAGTTTCCCTATGGGAAAAAGAACATGCTGGTTATTATAAACTAATTTCCAATACTAAAAATATTATTTCTTATTCACAAGCTTCCCAGATGTAGAGGAGAGCTCAGCTGAGGGAATGAGTGACAGAGAAAGATTTGCTGAGACAGAAGAATCACGCAAATTTGAGCTGCAGAGCATTGCAAGGTAGGACAATTAATTTTAAAATTCTTATTATTATTTTTCCAAATAAATCTCCAAGAAATGAACTATTTATGAGATGGGCTTTGCTGGCATTGCCATTCAAAACATGTGGATCTCGTGCATATGTTATGGAGCTGTTCAGTCATCCAAAATATCCGGGGTAAGTTACATGAAGTGTAAGAGAAGGTAGCTAACGGTAGATTACCTTATTCTAGCAAGCATTTTATTTTCAGTGTAGAGTCAGGGATTTGTCTCATTAATAGTTCACAGAAACTTTGGATGCTCGCAGCTTCCCTTGCCTGAAAAGGATATTGCTATCTAGGTGGAACTCTCCCGTTACTCCCATAGATACTGAATGGATTAACAGTGCAGGCATGGTAGATGTAATGAAACAACTGCCACGCTAGCAAGAAATAAGCTACATTTCTTTGAAAAAGTTTGCTCCCCTTTCCTTTTACTCCTGAGAAATAGACATTTAGCTTCATAACGATTTTAGCTGACAGAGTTTAGTACTGCACAAAAAAAATTGATCTACACCGACCCTGTTTTACTGAGTACTATACAGTATGACGTGTAAGTGTATTCATCAGCGTCCACTAGTACAAAATCCAAATGTCAGGAGCCAGTGCCATGCAGTATCCACTGAGTTGTAGCTCATAGAGGATTTCTGAAAAACTGTAAAGTTTCCAGGAATTGAGGGGTCCCTGGCCTGGTCATGGCTTGTAGGGACAGGAAGCGCATCCTCAGGATCACGAGAACAGCTGCACAGGAGTCTGAGCTGGATGTCATTGTCCACCAAGGGACAAATGACTTGGCTCAACATGAGATCAGAGCAGTGCAGAAGGACTTTTTAGAACTGGGGAGGGGCCAAAGACAAGTAGCACACACAGTAACCTTCTCAGAGGTGCTGCCTGTAAATGGCATGAGTAAGGCAAGGGTACTTTGCACCATACAGTTTAATGAGTGGTTGAAAAAATGGTGTGGAGCACAGGGGTTTGGCTTCATTGGGGACTGGGGTTCCACCTGGATGGACACCAGCCATACTGGCAGGATGGTCTACATCTGTCCAGAAAGGGAACAAGTCTTTTGAGCAATCGGTTTAAATGCTTCATTGGCAAGCTTTTAAACGAGTCAAGAGGGGAGGCACTGATGAGCAGCAGGAAAATCCCAGCCTCTCCCTACAAAACAGGGTACTAAATGAGAAGAAGACCGAGGTAGAAAGGTCAGTGGGGGATGCTGCAACAGAAAGTAAAGCCATCAAAAAATGGAGAGCAATGAGTACCAATGCACGTAGTCTGAGTAACAAGC
Organism: Neoceratodus forsteri; assembly: GCA_016271365.2. Lineage (NCBI taxonomy): Eukaryota > Metazoa > Chordata > Ceratodontiformes > Ceratodontidae > Neoceratodus > Neoceratodus forsteri. The sequence goes on from JADMNL010000031.1 coordinate 4,550,463, forward strand.
TTCCTGAATTAGTGGCCTTGATGGAGGAGGAACATCTGGATATTGTGGCAGTCACAGAAACATGGTTTGCACAAAACCATGACTGGTACATAAACATACCAGGATACATTATCTACAGGAGGGACAGGGAGGGTAAAAGAGGAGGAGGAGGAGTAGCTCTTTACATAAGGGAAGGAATCAAAGTAACAGAACAAAAGAGAAAACAGGGAGGAGAAAGGAAAATTACTTACCTACCGTAATTCTTGATCTTCTCTTGTATCTTCACCATTCATTACTTCCTGGGTGTAAGCCAGAGGCGCGCACCCGTCACGGGAGCTTTTTTAAACTAGCTAACGGCACGCCCGAGCATGCCACGGCCAGCGTGAGGGGCTGCCAGTTAGTAGTGACCGACCTCCTCAACTCAGTTCTGTGAGCCGGAGAGCAAAAAAGCAGAAAATATAGATAGTGAGGCAAGATAGCCGAGGGATAGCAAAGCAAGGAAGAATGAACTGAAAAGGAATAAGCCGATGGAGGAAGGACAGAGGAGATAAGAGTATCCTAGCCTAGGGACTGCAGGGCCTCCTTACCTGGGTGACTCTAGGAGGAGAGATGAGTAAGGAAATGAGAAAATAGAAGAAGAAGAATAAAGAGAAGAGAGAGATGGGATGTTGAAGGACCAGAATGCCTCAACGAGCATAGTTAGCTTGCAGCTGAAGGCTCGACTAAAGGGGAAGCAAGAATCCCCGGAGATAGAGCTGAAGAGAAGGTTCACCGAACCCGCTAGACAGACTCAGGAGGCATAGTCCTCATCTTCAACATGCCATTGTTCTTGATACCCACCTCGGGCTCCTGGCCGCGGAAGGCCTTTAACTGGAGGACAGCCGAGGAGGGAAGAATAAAACCCAGGCAGCATGAGAGCGCTGCTCAGGGGTTTAGAAATGGAAAATGTAAGCCTTTCAGGCGTTTCAAGATAGAAATGGGACTCAGTCTGACTGGCCAAGGCAGGTCAAGGCTTAGGCTGGCTAGGATTGGATATGGTCAGCACTGTTCTACTGTAAAAATTGTCCAGGAGGACACTTAAAGGGAGAAACCAATAGCAAAACAGCGAGAAGGATAGCCTACCTTCTCATTTGCCTTCTTGTTTGTTTTCCCCCTTTTTTTTTTTACAGATAACATTTTTTAGACTAGATGCATGACCCAGATACCAGGATGCCTATAGCAGTCGAAGAGAGTTCCCTCAGCATTTTTTTTTTCTTGCAAAAAGAAAAAAGGAATAGACGTACCCGTTCCTCTGCTCTGCAAGGCAAGAATAGAGGGGGGGGGATTAGATTTCAGGGCAACTATCTGGACACGGGATTTCAGGATCAAAACTGAATAGCCTGAACCAGGCCAAAAAACCCCAGAGGTATCTTGCCAGAAGAATGGCAAGAGATAGTTGTGCAGTCTGATCGCCAATGCAATCCACGAGATGGCCCATGAATCTTAGAGTAAGTAATTTTTCTGGAAATTTAGAACCCCCCCCAAAGAAAGATCTTTTTTTTTTTTTTTAATTTATTTTTTTTTTGGGGGGGGGAATTAGGCAATTTTTCCTATATTTTATATATATGCAGAGAGAGGAAGGAGACGGGAGGTGGAGAAGCCACAGGAAGAGGCCACTGAGGGGATGGTAGGCGGGTGTAAGTAATGAATGGTGAAGATACAAGAGAAGATCAAGAATTACGGTAGGTACGTAATTTTCCTATCTTCCCTTGTCAATCTTCACCATTCATTACTTCCTGGGTGAGTACCAAGCTCCTCTTCCCCTGGAGGGGGAAGAGGCCATACCCTGAGGGAACAAGACCCCCAGCCTTCTGCTGGTGAGAAACAGAAGGAAGACCCTGGCTTATTCAGAAAGCCTAAGTGGGAGAAGAGCTAGGAGGTGCCTCCCGAGGATGAGGAGATGGAGGGAGCCCCTGTAAAAGTCTCCTAGCTCTGGAAGAGAAAAGACGGGTCCCCTGGAAGGCGGAGCGAATCACCCTACGCCGGGCCAGGGGTGACAGCCTGGAAAGACGAAGCCATGCCGTCCACCTGATGCAGATCACTGTCCCTGCAAGCCTGGAAGCCACCTCACTGGCGTCATAAGATGCCCTTGCTTGGTGTCTTGCCAGCTCCAGGCCTACCGCAGAGAGGGCAACGGCTTGTCTGGTTTGCTCTGTATCAGGCATAGATGCCAGCAGCTGGGACATCATCGACCACAGATGCCGGTTGTAGGCAGCGTGGTGAGCCTGATGTGATGCAATACATGCACTCGCACGAGAAGAAGAGAACACTCTTCGCCCCCAATGGTCGAACTGGAGAGAGTCCAAATCCGGTGGGTGGTTGTGTGCCAGGTAACGGCACCCAGAAGGAGTATCCAGGTATACCAAACCTGAGGACGGGTTGGGAAGGGAACCTAAAGACTCAGAGGGGGCACAATACCTACACTGGCAGTCCGCTGGGGCTGGGGAAGAAGCGGCAGGGAACTGCCGGGACCGGATGGATGCCTCCTGGAAGGGGATAGGCCAGGAAGGTACTACCAGATGCTGGGCACTGAATTCACCAAGGAATTCACGCATCTCCCGTTCGGTATTGTCTCTTTGAACGTAGGAAATCCGGAGATCCCTCACCATCCTCGAGAGGAAACGCTGATATTCTGTGAAATCAGCATCGGAGGACAGATGAGCAGGGGTTTCCTCTCCCTCAGAGGAGGGAGACGAGGATGATGGGGAACTGGAATGCCCAGAGGATTCCTGCGGCGGTGGGGAGAGTCGAAAGACCCGCTCATGCATGTATCTAACATATGAGGGGAAGGCCGCCGCAGAACCCCTGAACTGCTCCCAGGATAACGGACCCGAAGGACCGACATGGCCTGGGAGCGGGGGTGGTGAAGGCAGAGAGATGGGAGAGGGGCACCTCCGCGGAGGCAACTGCTCTCTGCGAGGGCTCTGGAATCCGGGGAAAGGAGCCCTGGAAGGAGGGATCCCGGATATCAGACCAGGCCGCAGAACGGAACTCTGGGGAAGCGGAGCCTGGGAGAGCCCTAGGGGAGAAACTCCCCTGTGACGACGCCGGGACTGCATGGATCCAGAAGGGCAGTCCACACAAACGCCACTGGAGGACACCCTAGAACCCTGGAGAGAGGGGCAAAGCTCTGCACTTCGGCTCCTGGCCACCCCAGGGTGGCCAAAGAGCTCGAACAGCAGATCCTGCCCTCAACCCTTGGACTCTGAGAGGCCTCCTCCTTGACCACAGCATCCCCTGTCCCTAGAGGCAACAGCACCCAGGAGGTAGCTGTCACGGGCCTCAGAGGAAGCCTCCCCTCGTCACCCCCATGCCCTGCCCCAGGGCTCCCGCCCACCCCCAGCCGGGGAACCCTCAGGAGACGATGGTAGGGGGGACAGAGGGAGGGGCCCGCTGCGCCGCCTGGCATCTCTAGCCACCGGGGACCCAGACTCCGAAGAGTGGGGGTGCCAGGATGGGTCCACGTCTGAGTCATCGCACTCCGAGGAGGATGAGACCAGCAGGACCTCAATGCTGGCCACCCCAGGGGTCCCCAAGGCTACGGGGCTGTGAACGGCCCTGGTATCAAGGGAGACGCCGCTCGCCTCCCTCATGCCGGTAGCAGCCAGGCCTAGCTCCACACCCCCAACGGCGCCGGCAAGGCCGGCACCACCTGGAGGAAGGACAAGGCCCATGGTGCCGGGCACGTCAGAAGGCAAGGTGGCACTGCCGACAGCACCGCCTTGTCCATCGGCACCGCGAACGGCGCCGAGGCCCAAAGCGGCACCGCCAACGGTGCCGCCCCGATCACTGGCACCGCGAACGGCGCCGATCTCAAAGCGCACCGCCAACGGTGCCACCCTGATCACCGGCACCGTTCGCGCTGCTGGGACTCAAAACGGCACCAGAAATGGCGCTGCATCGATCACCGGCACCGCGAATGGCGCCAGGATCCGAAACGGCGCCGAAAGGCGAAGTCGAGGGTCCACCCGAGCCAGGCCCAAAAGCCGAGGGCCCCACACGGGGGAGCCTGCACCTCCAAGAGGTGACTGCCGAGGCGGGTGTCGGCGCCTGCTGCCCCGGGAGGGACCACGACGCCGCCTCGACACGCAGAAGGGTCTCCATGGCAAGAATAGACGAGGGAGACCTCCTTGGACCGTAGTAGGCCCGGGAGGGGACCCGGAGGAAGGGCCTCAACGACCGTGCCCGAGAATCCCGAGAGCGACATCATCCCCCGAAGGTCGGCGGGGTCTTGCAGAGCTTAAATGCGAGGGTTTCGAGGACGCAACGGTCCATCGAGAAACAAGTGTCGCATGAATCCATATCATGGCTGGGTCCCAGGCAATGAAGGCAACCGTCATGCCGGTCCGAGACGGAGAAATGCCGGCCACAGGAGCACCGATGCATAGGGGCGCGGCACGTCTTCGAAAAGCGCTTAGCTCCAGAACCGGACATAACGCGAAACTAACAAGCTAAACACAGTAGGAAACACACCCGGTGCCGTAAGATAGAAAAAAAGAACAGTCTTACCGGATCGGCGTCGAGTGTGATGAAAAAACAGGAGTCGGCCTAGGCTACACAGTACTAAATAAATGCTCCAGCGCAAGCAAGGTACTGCCTTATGATGGGAGAAACAGAACTGAGTTGGAGGAGGTCGGTGCGCTACTAACGGCGCCCTCGATGACGGATGATGTCACTTCGAGGGCGGTGCCGTTAGCTAGTTTTAAAAAAGCTCCTGTGATGCGGGCGCCCGCTTACACCCAGGAAGTAATGAATGGTGAAGATTGACAAGGAAGATGAAGCACTGTGGGTAATTTGGAGACCGGCAATGGCACCACAATCCGCACAGGGTTGTATACAGAACCCTTCTCAGGGAGAAATGGACAAGGAAATGATAGAAAGTATACTTAGTATGGCAAAAAAGGGAGATATTGCTGATGGGTGATCTGAATATGCCAGATGTTAACTGGAGTGCAGTTGCCACAGCCACTTCGAAGAGTGGGATTATTCTAGATGCCCTACAGGGGGCATGCCTTGGACAACTAGTATTGGAGCCCACTTGAGAGGGAGCAATCCTAGACCTGGTTCTCTCAAATGGAGATGAAGAGAGGATCACAGATGTAGAAGTGGGTAGCCATCTGGGAACTAGCGACCATCGAACAGTATGGTTTACAATGAACACAGCAATAGAGTCAAGATATACAAAGGCAAAGGTACTGGACTTTAGGAGGGCTGACTTTGCCAAAATGGGTAAGTGCCTAAGGAATGCACTAGCACATGGGCAGGAAGGAGGGGTGGAAGAACAATGGGGAATAATAAAAACTGCCATCACAGAGGCAACAAGTCTTTGTGTGAAGCAAATAAACAAAACTAAACGATGTAAGAAACCACTATGGTTCTCAAAGGAAGTGGCAGTGAAGGTTCAAGAGAAAAAGAAAGCTTTCAGGAAGTACAAGGAATCACAGAAGGAGCAGGACAGAGAACTGTATCAGTTAAAGCAAAAGGAAGCTGGGAAGGCAGTCAGAACAGCAAAGGCCCAAACCGAGGAAAAGATAGCCAACTCAGTTAAGAAGGGGGATAAAACCTTTTATAGGTACATCAGGGAGCGAAGGAAGACCAAGGGAGGGATAGTGAGGCTTAATAAAGGGGGGGTGTGGGCAGAGGAGAATGCGAAAGGCAGAGATACTAAACAATATTTTTGCTCAGTATTTACAAAGGAAGAGGGGTGTACCTAGAACAAACAGTAGAAACACACTGGATACAGAAGTTGATACCAGCCCATTTACAGAAGAAAGGGTTCTGAAAGAACTCTTAAAACTGAAGGTGGACAAAGCAATGGGGCCTGATGGGATTCATCCCAGAATTCTAAAAGAACTAAGGGTAGAATTAGTGACACCACTGACTACCCTGTTTAACAAATCATAGGCGGATGGGGTGGTACCGAGGACTGGAGGAGGGCAGCTGTGATTCCCCTTCACAAAAGTGGGAGCAAGGCAGAGCAGGAAACTACAGACCTGTTTACCTCAGTGGTAGGGAAAATGATGGAATCACTCTGAAGGAAAGAATTGTCAAGTATCTAGAGGCCAGAGGGCACATGACCCAAGGCAGCATGGATTCACAGCAGGAAGGTCATGCCAGACAAATCTGATAGATTTCTTTGACTGGGTGACCAAAGTAGTAGATCAGGAGGGCTGTGGACATGGCCTACCTAGACTTTAGCAAGGCATTTGACACAGTCCCACACAAAAGATTAATATACAAGTTAGCCAGCCTGGGAGTGGGTTCCAAGATGACAGCCTGGGTAAAAATTGGCTGGAAAATAGGACACAGAGGTAATAGTAAATGGAGTCCACTCTGATGAAAGGGGTTACGAGTGGGGTCCGCGAGGGTTCAGTAATAGGACCAGTCCTCTTCAATGTCTTTATAAGCGACATTGCAGAAGGACTGGAAGGAAAAGTATGTCTCTTTGCAGAACACTAAGATCTGCAACAGAGTTGATGACAGGGTGGGGTGGAAAGGATGAGAAGGGACTTGGCAAGGTTAGAGGAATGGTCAAATGTACAGCAGCTTAGATTCAATGCTAAGAAGTGCAAGGTAATGCACCTGGGAAACAAAACCCAGGGAAGAGTACACAATGGGGGTGAGATACTAACAACAACAAAATGGAAAGGACCTGGGGTAGTCATATCAGATGACCTAAAGGTGGGCAAGCAATGTGAGAGGGCAGCACCGAGAGCTGGGGGATATTGGGATGCATGGAGAGGCATCACCAGTAGAAAACAGGAAGTTATTATCCCTCTGTACAGACAGCTGGTCAGACCCCATCTGGAGTACTGCGTGCAGTTCTGGAGACCCAGTCTTATAAAGACATAGACAGGATGGAAGCTGTCAGAGAGGGCAACTAAAATGGTGCAGGGTCTGCACCGGAAGACATATGAAGAGAGACTAAAGAAGCTTAATATGTATGGCCTCGAGGAACAGAGGGAGAGGGAGAGGGGGGACATGATAGAAACTTTCAAGTACCTCAAGGGAATCAACAAAGTCCAAGAGGGTAGCATCTTTCAAAAAAAGAGGTGTGCAAGAACAAGGGGGCAGAATTTGAAGATGGGGGCGGCTCAGAGGTAATTTAAGGAAGTATTTTTTCACAGAGAGGGTTGTGGATGCATGGAACGGCCTTCCGGAGGAGGTTGTGGAGTCAAAAACAGTGGTGGAATTCAAGCATGCATGGGACAGTCATAAGGCAATTCTAGGGGATGGGGGTAGGAAAAAGTAGGCTGCTGGTTAACTAGGATCTACAGCTTATCCAGTAGGCAGGGAAATGGGCAGACTGGGTGGGCCAAGCGGTCCTTATCTGCCATCAAATTCTATGTTTCTATGTTTCCCTGGATCCCAGCAGTGACAGCTGAGCTGTATGTCATAGAGGATTTCTGAAAAACAGTTTCAGTTCCAGAAATTGAGGGGTCCTTCAGCTGGTCAAGGCTCGCTGGTTAAAGACAACCCCTGTATAATTTCCTTGATTTGTTTGATTGAAGAGGTTAAAAAGATTCTTGGGCTTACAAAATTTCTCGTTATGCTAATTGCAATTTGGACTGTGTAAGTATAGTAAGTGGAGGCAAACCCTTAAATGAAGAGGACTGATTGAAGGTAGGAATAACAAATATTGGGGATTTAATAAGGGAGGGAGATCAAATGTTACTCTCAGTTACAGAAATAATAAAAACGTTTAGACTGCCAAAATTCCAGTTTGCAAGATATCTTCAAATTAGAAAGGCACTGCAAGATTCTATACTTGTGCTGGATTAGACACTACCCAAACATGATTAGTGAATGCAGATAATTAGGCTAATGTTATTAAGATAAGGACTGGTATGTGCTATAAAGAGAATAAAGTATGGGTCTGGGTGTGTAAATGAAAATTACCTACCTACCGTAATTCTTGATCTTCTTGGACGAGTCTCCACCACTCATTCACACTAGTGGGATTAGCGCCGGAGGCACTAGGACCCATCGGGAGCAAACTTTTTGCAGGAGGGTTGGCGAGAGATGGCGCCCGCTGAGTCTCATGGCGCTGTAGTGGTGGCTCATGTGTCGACTATTTCAGCGACGACCTCCAACCACCTCAGTACCTTTTTACCAAGGAGGTGCAGCTCAACTAATGTAAAGAGTAAATCTAACCTTAAAAACGGACATAAGATAGTCCATAAGACCTGTGTAAGAAGGGTCAGCAAAGAAGACTTCATGGCCTAAAGATTTGAGGGAGTGAAGACTAAGACAGCGGTGAGCTCGGGGGATGGAGGGTGGGCATGTGAATGAGTGGTGGAGACTCATCCAAGAAGATCAAGAATTACGGTAGGTACGTAATTTTCATATCTTCCTGGACATAAGTCTCCACCACTCATTCACACTAGTGGGAGAGTACCAAGCTGATAATCCCCCAAAAGGGCGGCCGGAGAGCCAGAGCTCACAAGTCTAGGACAGAAGTCCATTAAGGATAGTTCTGCCAAATGCGGAATGATGCCTGGCATGAACATCCAGTGCATAATGCTTAACGAAGGTATGCACTGAGCTCCAGGTGGCGGCGTTGCAGATATCTGCAATTGGAACATTTCGAATTTCCGCTAGGGATGCCACAACCACCCTAGTAGAGTGAGCATACACTCTACCTTCTAATTTAACTTGAGCCATGGAATAGCAATGTCAAAAGCATGCCACTAACCATGATGAGATGCATCTGATAGCGACAGGTTGACCCAGCCTGGTCTCGCTGAAGGAAACAAACAGTTGCTGAGTCTTGCGAAAATTCTTGGTTCTATCTAAGTAGAACCTGTAGCGGGGTTGTTGTTCAGGAGACAATTAGCAGGCAGACATCAAAATCAGTGCATAAAAAATGCCAGGCTGGCATTTATCATTTTATTATTTGTAGCATAAAATGATAATAATTCAGAACAGAAAATTGTCAATAACATCAATGCTGTCTAGGATGTAGACACAAGCCGTCTTAATTTAAGGTCTTACACCTCTCACAGTCAGTTCTAGACTGACGCCTTATCTAAAAAAAAAATCCACCCTCGTGGTAGGCTTATATATGTTTTTACCAATGACATCACTGTCATGTGACATCAATTAATTTCCAATTTAGTACATTTTTTGAGTTTCTATGCTCACAACTTGCTCTATACATAGTACAAAAGTTGCTTTTAAGCCTTATTACTCAATAACTATTTCTTTCCAATATCTTTGTTACACCATAATCCTGGTTAGAAAGTTACTCTAAATGCTTGATTATCTTTTTAATTACTGTAAGCTCCTCCCTCAATCAAAAATTAAAGCAGCTAGAATCTGTATAAATATAGGCCTCTAAGGACTGCTGCTTCCCTATAGCAACAGACTGAGTGTAGAAGAAGAGCTTGTGCAGCCGACAGCCTGTCCTGCTGCAGAGAAGGCTGCAGCTTATCTGGCCACCAAACAGTATCTTTTCTTTCTTTTTTTACCCACTGCAGGACTGTTTACACACCAGCAAATTAACCTGAGGTAAGCTATTGAATCAGCAATACTGCTTACTTGCTAAGAGAGCATCTAATAATACTTTATCTTAATAATATCCCAGTAATGTTATCTTTGTATTTCTAGCAAGGCAGCACAGGATGCATAATAAAGTAAAGGGAAAGGGAATGCTGCTTACTGTTTTATTTAATCCTGGGCTAATTTAACTAGCCAATAAGTAAAACACATATTGCCACTTGTGTTTTAGTTTATAACTACAAGGTTCCCTTACATGAAACTTTTTACGTGGACCCAGAAGGAAGAGAAGTTGAAAGAGGCTTTAGACAATGAAGGGGGGGCTGATTAGAGGTGGCCTGCCTCCAACCAAGAAAGAAAGGGATAGCTGCACTAGAAAGGAAGATGGAGGTTGCAACCATAGAAAACAGACAATGCAGATGGGTCCTTACTCAGTGGCTCCCTTTCTATATTTTATTATTACTGCAATTAAAGGCACAGGTGCATTTTATATTTCTTACTTTCTTCCTTTGTACAGAAAGCATTATTCTGGCACTTTAACCATATCATTTAACATATCCCTGCTCTTTATTAGCCAGCACTTTTAATCTTTAACTGTTTTTAAAGCACTCCAGCACTTTCATCTATTCCTTCCATGTACTTTATACAACATAGGCATAAGGTAGGTTAATGGGGGGCGGCAAGGAAAGACCCATGTTTCTTCCTACCAGGGCACCTCACCAATGACAGGGGTCACCCAGTCACAGAACCGCAAGGCTCTCTTAACATCCAGGGAATGAAGAGATTGTTCCCCTTCATTTTGGAAGTTAGCGAAGTAAGAGGGAAGCACCAGAGGTTGGTTTAGATGGAATTCTGACACAACCTTGGGAAGAAATTTAGGATGAGTACGGAGAACTACTTTGTCCTTATGGAACACAGTATATGGAGGGTCCGTAACCAGGGCATGTATCTCAGAGACCCTGTGGGCTGAGGTAATGGCCACCAGGAAGGCTGTCTTCCAGGTAAGAAATTTTAGCTCACAGATAGCTAGGGGTTCGAAGGGCTTCCGAGTGAGCATGTCCAGCACAAGGTTAATGTCCCAGGCTGCAACCGGACGTCTAACAGGGAGTCTGGTATGCAGAATTCCCTTAAGAAATCTCTTCACCATAGGTAACTGAGCCAGAGTCAAGGAAGAAACCGGCTCATGGAACACTGAAATGGCACTAAGGTGAACTTTAACCGTGGAGTACTGGAGACCTGAATTCGATAGGTCCAAAAGGTACTCCAGAACCTTGTCAGGAGGACAGGAAAAGGGATTCCAAGAGGACTTTGCACACCAGAGAGAAAAATGTTTCCATTTGGAAGCATACGTTTCTCAGGTGGCCGGCTTCCGAGCAGCCAGAAGGATGTCCGAGACTCTATGAGAGACGTTGAACTGATTCACTTCTACCTCTTCAGGAGCCAAGCATGAAGGTGAAGTGACCTCAGGTCGGGATGGACCAACGAACTCTTAGTCAAAAGACTGATTTGCAAGGGAAGTAGTCTTGTAGAGGCTGCCAACATACTGTTGAGTAGAGGAAACCATAGTTGCCGAGGCCAGGAGGGAGCAATGAGAATCATCTTGGTCCCCTGAGACTCGAACTTGAGGAGTACTCTCTCTGGATTAGAGGAAGCAGTGGAAAGGCGTAAAGAAAGTGTTTTGTCCACCGCAGCCTGAACGCATCCTGACAGAAAATGCCAGGCCCTGGATTTCTGGAGCAGAAGAGAGGCAGTTTTGCATTGAGTGGGGATGCAAAAAATGTCCAGGTCTGGAGTCCCCCACTCTTCGAACAGTGCCCGAGCTACGGCTGGATCGAGAGACCACTCGTGAGGGTCTGTCTCCATTCTGCTGAGGTGATCTGCTAAGTCATTTTGTATACCTGGCAGATAAACCACTTGAATTAGAGACTTGTGCTCCAAGCACCACTCCCACACTCTCATTGCTTCCCTGCAAAGGGGATAAGAATGAGCACCGCCTTGCCTGTTGATGTAATACATCACAGCTTTGGTGTCCGTTTGAAGGAGAATGTTCTTGTGAAAAAAGAATATCCTTCAGAGCTCGGATCGCATAGAGGACTGCTTTCATCTCCAGGACATTTATGTGGAGTTGAGTTCGAGCTGAGTCCATACACCTTGAGTGTGGAGAGAGTGACAGTGAGCTCCCCATCCCATTAGCGATGCATCTGTGGTGATGGAGATCTGATGATCCGGAGGAGCAAAGGGAAATCCTTCCAGAAGATTGCTCTCTTGAGACCACCAGGTGAGAGACCTTAGAAGGGGCTCCGTCACCTTGATGGGATAAGACTGGGGGTGAGAGGTCGGTGACCACTGAGTGGAGAGCATCCATTGGGTGTTCCTCATATGTAACCAAGCTAGGGGTACAGTGAACACTGAGGACGCCATGAGACCCAACATACATTGCATCGAGAGAGCTGTGACCGATTGGTTCTCCCCGATGTAACCTGCCATCTGAAGGATGTCGAGTCTTCTGTTCTCTGGAAGGAAAGCCTTTGTGGAAGAGGTGTCCAGAAGAGTCCCTATGAAAAGGAGCCTCTGGGAGGGCTGCAGTTGTGACTTTTTCAGATTCAGCAGAACTCCCATGGATGTAAGACGGCGAGAAGCCGTTTGCACGGCTTCCAGAGTCCCTTGGCTGGAAGGGCTTGCTAGAAGCCAATTGTCCAGGTAGGGAAACACTCAGTCTGAGCTTCCTGAGATGCACTGTGAGAACTGCACAACACTTTGTAAAAACTCGCGGCGCCAAGGATAGCCCAGAAGGCAGGACTCTGGACTGATAGTGCTGACCCAGTACTACAAACCTCAGAAATTTGCGGTGGGTCTGGTGGATGGGGATATGCTTTTAAGCATCCTGCATATCCAGGGAGGCCAGCCAGTCATTCTGATGCAGCAAAGGTAACAGGGTACTTAGGGAAACCATTTTGAATTTCTCCTTGGGGAGGAATTGTTTAACTTTCTGAGGTCTAGAATGGGATGCATTCTCCCAGATTTCTTTGGAACCAGAAAGTAATGGGAGTAGAACCCTGTGTTTCGCTGATGTGGGGGCACCAGTTCTATTGCCCTGTTGTTTGGAAGGCCCTGGATCTCGGCAGTGAGGAGGTCTGACTGAGAGGCCAACAACTTGGGTTGTCGTCTGGGAGGACAATTCGGGGGGGTTCCAAGAAATTGAGAGAATAACCCTCACAAATTATCCGAAGGACCCATTTGTGTAAAGTTATGGACTTCCACTGGTTGTAGAAGTACATCAGATGACCTCCCACCAGAGGAGAAAGTTCCACCTCGGGCAGTGTGGATGGAACTTGGGCCAGCAATTCATAAGGTAGCACTGGGGGCTTTAGGCCCCTGCGCTTTCTGTTGCATCTTCTTTTGAGGTTTGGCAGGTTGGCTTTTATGGAAGCTTCCTCTGCCTCTTCCTCGAAAGGACTGACGACTATGAAACTGACGTTTGCCTACATGCCCCCGAGAGGGGGTAGGCGGAGGTCTAGCCAAGTTAATGGCCAATCTAGTCTTCTGAGTGGCCTCTAAGGATTGCTCTACCTGAGGACCAAAAAGATAGGAGTCATCAAAGGGCAGCGCCATTACCTGCTGCTGAGCATCATTCATAAAGCCGGAAGTACGCAGCCAGGAATGGCGTCGAGTACAAATACCTGTGGCTGCTGAGTGAGAAACAGTGTTGAAAGCTTCCATGGTGGCTTTGACCTGTTGATTATTAGACTCAATACCTCTGGTAATGGTTAGAAGAAGCTCTGACTTGGAGTCAGAATCTGGAAGAGCTTCAACCATTCTTTTCATAGAGTGCCACAGGATATACTCATACTGAGAAAAATAGCCTTGATAGCTGGCAATATGCATACTTAAAGTGAAGGCAGCAAAGACTCTCTTACCTAATGTATCAATCTTACGAGACTCTTTGTTAATAGGTCGAGCTGTAGTAGCTTGAGGAAGAACGACCTTGTCATTCTCTGCCAGGACTACAATAGGATCCACAAAGGCTTGGGATGTCAAAATGGGACAATCCTTGGGAGCTGAATACTTCTTATCAATGGATTTAGCCACTGAGGGAATAAGAGCAGGATTATTCCATACCATTTGAGACTGCATTTTGAAGGAAGGTTGAATCGGAGGAGTCAAATCTGTAGGGACCTCCGAAGCATGAAGATACTGGAGTCTTAATATCTTCCCAGGATCGATGTTTGTAGTCTGGAGAGACAGAGTGGATCTCAGGTTCTTCAACAGAGACTTAAAGGCCAGGTCCTCGACCACAGTCTCTGTAGCAGCGAAAGATCCTGCTTCGTCCACTTCATCACCCAACCGAAGGTCTGGGTCAGGCTCAACATCATCCCCTGATAATCCAGGAAGGACTGTTTGGACAGGAAAGGAGTGAAATATAGGAGAGGAGGAAAGAAATGACAGAAAAGGCGAGTCCCCGTGGGCCCCCAGTGCCGAAGAGATGAATGGGGCCGAGAGCGGCGCTGCGGAGGCACACGGCACTGAAGAAGCACGCAGCACCGCGGATGGCGCTGCAAACCCCCCGGCACTGTGGATGGTGCTGAGAAGGCACACATCACTGTGGACGGCACCACGAGACCCCTCGGCAATGAAGGCAGCGCCAAGAAGCCCCGCGATGCCGAAAACGGCGCCGACAAGCGTTGCAACCCCACAGACAGTGCCGAAGGCACTCCAGGACCCAGAAAAGCATGAGAAGGTGGGAAAAGAACAGGAGATAAGGGCATCAGTGTGGTCCCCTGTGCTGCAGCTATTTGAGGGGGGGAACCTAAGCACGGAGTCACCGGCACTGAAGGAGGTGCCGCTTGACCAGGAAAATCCAACTGCCCTACCTGATCACTCGACAAGCCCAAAGGCTCCCGGACAACCGAGCCAGGCAGAAGAACCAACCTCCGATCCCATCGCTCCAAAAGAGTGGCCCACTGATGAAACTGCTCATCTGGAGACCTACCTGTAGGCGGGGTAGGACTCCAATGTCGAAGACTGCGGCTACTAGAAGTTGGCGACTCCGAAGGAGGAGACCGGCAACTAGCCACGATAACGGACCGTCGATGCACAGACATATCAGAGGGCGACCTCGAGTGATGCCTTCTCTTTTTTGACCTGTGGGCCGAAGAAGAGCTCGAGGCCGAATGGTGCCGAGAATGCCACCATTTGTTTTTATACCGACGGGGGGACCACCTATCCTCCCGGGCATTGGACTGACCATTGTCGGGACACGGCTCAGGAGAAGGGGGTTGACCGGACCCAGCCAGACTGACTGAACAGCTTTCATATGAAGTCTCCCTACCGTCACCTGACCTGCTCATAGTCGACTCCGTCAAGTAGGCTGAGACTTCATTATATGTTAAAAATTAAAATATAATGAAAATAGAATAAATTTAAATGATGCTACTATCGAGATAATATTACAAAATAATAAACTGAAAACTATGCGTGAGTTTGAAGTTTGACTCCCGACAGGTGAGCGACGTCATTATTGAAGCGCACTTGACGGCGGGAAAAAAGGAACTGAGGTGGTTGGAGGGTCGACGCAGAGAAAGTCATTGCCGCTCGAGCTAGCACTCGCGGTGCCATGCCTCATGGCACCATCTCTCATGTCGATCCTCCAGAAAAATAGTTTGCTCCCCATGGGTCCTAGTGCCTCTGGCACAGATCCCATTAGTGTGAATGAGTGGTGGAGACTTATGTCCAGGAAGATCAGTCTACTGTACTCCCTGCCCCTGGCCATTTCTTTCTTCTCTTTGTGTTCATGGAACAAGTTTCCTCTTCCAGCCTTTAAAAAGCCCATTTTTCTACCTTATTTCAGGGTCCAGAGAGCCTTGACCCAGCTCAGGGACCCATCAATTTCCGGAACCTAAACAGTTTTTTAGATATCCTCGATGACATACAACTCGGCGGATACTGCATGATACTAGTCCTGACATTTGGATCTTGTACTAGTGGAAACTGATGAATACCCTTACACTTCATACTGTATAGCACTCAGTAAAACAGGGTCAGTGTACATACATTTTTTTCTGCAGTACTAAACTCTGTCAGCTAAAATCATTATGAAGCTAAATGTCTAGTTCTCAGGAGTAAAAGGAAGGGGGATCAAACTTTTTCAAAGAAATCTAGCTTATTACTTGCTAGTGTGGCAATTATTTCATTATTATCTACCACACCTGCACTGTTAATCCATTCAGTATATGAGAGGAACGGGAGATTTCCACCTAAATAGCAATATCCTTTTCAGGCTAGGGAAGCTGTTAGTATCCAAAGTTTGTGTGAACTACTTATGAGCAAAATCCCTGACTCTACACCAAAAATAAAATGCTTACTAGAATAAGGTAATCTACCTTTAGCTACCTTCTCTTACACTTCATGTACAAAACACAACAAAACAGGAAAGGGACCTGGGGGTAATCATATCAGATGACCTTAAGGTTAGCAAGCAATGTGAGAAGGCAGTAGGGAGGGCCAGGGGTATACTGGGATGTATAGGGAGAGGCATCAGCAGCAGAAAACAGGAAGTTGTTATCCTCTGTACAGACAGTT
The DNA here is from genome assembly GCA_016271365.2 of Neoceratodus forsteri. NCBI lineage: Eukaryota > Metazoa > Chordata > Ceratodontiformes > Ceratodontidae > Neoceratodus > Neoceratodus forsteri. Next base: position 4,566,558 of record JADMNL010000031.1, read on the forward strand.
GGTGAGACACCATCTGGAATACTGTGTCCAGTTCTGAGACCCCATCTCTGCAAGGACATAGACAGGATAGAGGCAGTCCAGAGGAGGGCAACTAAAATGGTGCAGGGTCTGCAAGAGAAGCCGTATGAGGAGAGACTAAAGGAGCTTAACATGTATACCCTTGAGGAAAGAAGGGAGAGGGGGGACATGATAGAAACTGTCAAGTACCTCAAGGCAATCAACAAAGTCCAAGAGGGTAGCATCTTTCAGAAAAAGAGACTTGCAAAAACAAGAGGACACAATTTAAAGATAGAAGGAGGGCGGTTCAGGGGCAATGTGAGGAAGTATTATTTCACAGAGAGGGTAGTGGATGCATGGAACAGCCTTCCTGAGGAAGTTGTGGGGTCTAAAACTGTGGGAGAATTCAGGAATGCATGGGACAGACATAAGGCAATTCTTGTGGGGAGCAGGACAATATAGGCTGTTGGTTAACTAGCATCTGTGGCCTATCCTGTAGGTAGGGGAAATGGGCAGACTAGATGTGCCTAGCGGTCCTTATCTGCCGTCAAAATCTATGTTTCTGTGTTTCTATGTAACCTACCTCAAATATTTTTGATGACTGAACAGCTCCATAATATATGCATGAGATCCACATGTTTTAAATGGCAATGCCAGCAAAGCCCATCTCATAAATAGTTCATTTCTTTGAGATTTTTTTGGAAAAATAATAATAAAGAAGAATTTTAAATTCTATTGTCCTACCTTGCAATGCTCTGCAGCTCAAATTTGCAAGATTCTACACTCTTATCTAATCTTCCTCTGTCACCAGTTCCCTCAGCTGAGCTCTTCTCTTCTTCGGGGGGATGCTTGTGAATATGAAATAATATCTTTAGTTCTGGAAATAAGTTTATGATTACCGACATGTCATTTTTCCCATAGGGAAACCGTGTCATAATTCATCATTATAAAATAACATTTAAAACAGCAAACACGGGCATGGTTTCCCTCACAATGTACAGGCAACATTTCCTCTGACAGTCTTCCTCCTAGCCACTGTTCACCTCATCTTTCCCCTCTAGACCACTACTCTAACTGCAGAAGGTGCTGGCAGGCAGAAATGAATCAAAGTGAGGGAAACACCCTCAAAATTAAATAAAAAAATAAAAAGCGAGCAACCGACAAACATAGAAGAAGTGCTAACAGCTAACCAGACTGCTGCTGTCGCACAAGAATATCTTTTTTTTATTTTATATAGCTTCTTTGGGGAAAAAGGACATCCCATGAATTATATAAAATAAAGTATGGCTCTGGGTGTGTGTAAACTCGAAAGTACACACATCCACGGGGTTACATGCTGTGCATAATCCTCTCAGGTGAGTGTAAATTCTTGTTACACACCCAGACCCATATTTTCTTCTCTATGTAACACATACCAGTGCTAATCTTAATGATGTTAGACTGATTATCTCCACCCACTAATCATGTTTAAGTAGTGTCTAATCCAGCACAAGTATAGAATTTTGCAGTGCATTTCTAATTTGAAGATATCTTGCAAACTGGAATTTTGGCACTTTCAACTATTTTCTTATTTCCACAAGTGAGAGTAACATCTGATCTCCCTCCCTTATTAAATACCCTATATTTGTTATTCCTACCCTCAATCAGTCCTCTTCATTTAAGGGTTTCCCTCCACTTACGATATTTACAAAGTCTAAATTGCAATTAGCATAACAAGAAATATTGTAAGTGCAAGAATCTTTTAACCTCATCAATCATGCAAATTAAAGAAATTATTCAGTGGTTGTCTTTAACCAGCAAGCCTTGACCAGGACAATGACTCTCAATTTCTGGAACCAAACAGCCTTTCAGAAATCCTCTATGTCATACAGCTCAGTTGTCACTCCTGGGATCCAGCGAGCCTTGACCAGGCCAGGGACCCCCTCAATTCCTGGAAACTTTACAGTTTTTCAGAAATCCTCCATGACCTACAGCTCAGCTGATATTGCATGGTACTAACCCTCAAATTTGGATTTTTGTACCACTAGAAGTTCATTTCCAAGTGGCCCACACTATCTCCTGCTGAACATATCACTAACTACTATATCTCGATCTGTCTCTTTAGTTGAATTTATGTGTCACAGTTTAACCATTTGTTTAATCCATACAGTAATTTAGACTTCAAAGTTGATATTAGTGGTGAATTCTGAGCACTGACTGGGTAAATACTTCTGCTGTCAGGCCTGCATTCTGTCTCTACCCCAACCACAAAACAGTCTACTGTACTTCCTGTCTCTGGCCACTTCTTTCTTCTCTTTGTGCTCATGGAACAAGTTTTCTCTTCCAGGCTCTAAAAAGCCCATTTTTCTACTTTATTTCAGGGTCCAGCGAGCCATGAACCAGCTCAGGGACCCATCAATTTCTGGAACCTAAACAGTTTTTCAGAAATCCTCCATGACATGCAACTAGCGGAGACTGCATGGTACTAGTCCTGACATTTGGGGTTTGTACTAGCGGATAATGATGAATACACTTACACTACATACTGTATATCAATCAGTAAAACAGGGTCAGTGTACATACATTTTTTTCTGCAGTACTAAACTCAGTCAGCTAGAATCACTATGAAGCTAAATGTCTATTTCTCAGGAGTAAATTGAAGGGGGATCAAATGTTTTCAAAGAAATCTAGTTTTTTACTTGCTAGTGTGGAATTATTTCATTATTATCTGCCACACCTGCACTGTTAATCCTTTCAGTATATGGGAGGAATGGGAGAGTTCCACCTAAGCAGCAATATCCTTTTTCAGGCAAGGGAAGCTGTTAGTATCCAAAGTTTGTGTCAACTACTTAAGAGCAAAATCCCTGACTCTAGACCAAAAAAGAAATGCTCACTGGAATAAGGTAATCTAACGTTAGCTACCTTCTCTTACACTTCATGTAACTTACCCCAAATATTTTTGATGACTGAACAGTTCCATAACATATGCATGAGATCCAAACGTTTTGAATGGCAATACCAGCAAAGCCCGTCTCATAAATAATTCATTTCTTGGAGATCTTTTTTGGAAAAATAATAATAAAGAAGAATTTTAAATTCTATTGTCCTACCTTGCAATGCTCTGCAGCTCAAATTTGTAAGATTCTACACTCTTATCTAATCTTCCTCTGTCACCAGTTCCCTCAGCTGAGCTCTTCTCTTCTTCGGGGATGCTTGTGAATATGAAATAACATCTTTAGTTCTGGAAATTAGTTTATGATTACCGACATGTCATTTTTCCCATAGGGAAACCGTGTCATAATTCATCATTATAAAATAACATTTAAAACAGCAAACACGGGCATGGATTCCCTCACAATGTACAGGCAACATTTCCTCTGACAGTCTTCCTCCTAGCCACTGTTCACCTCATCTTTCCCCTCTAGACCACTACTCTAACTGCAGAAGGTGCTGGCAGGCAGAAATGAATCAAAGTGAGGGAAACACCCTCAAAATTAAATAAAAAAATAAAAAGCGAGCAACCGACAAACATAGAACAAGTGCTAACAGCTAACCAGACTGCTGCTGTCGTACAAGAATATCTTTTTTTTATTTTATATAGCTTTTTTGGGAAAAAGGACATCCCATGAATTATATAAAATAAAGTATGGTTCTGGGTGTGTGTAAACTCGAATGTACACACATCCACGGGGTTACATGCTGTGCATAATCCTCTCAGGTAAGTGTAAATTCTTGTTACACCCCCACACCCAACTTTCTTCTCTATATAACACATACCAGTCCTAATCTTAATGACATTAGCCTCATTATCTCCACCCACTAATCATGTTTGGGTAGTGTCTAATCCAGCACAAGTATAGAATTTTGCAGTGCATTTCTCATTTAAAGATATCTTGCAAACTGGAATTTGGAACTTTCAACTATTTTCTTATTTCCACAAGTGAGAGTAACATATGATCTCCCTCCCTTATTAAAAACCCTATATTTGTTATTCCTACCCTCAATCAGTCCTCTTCATTTAAGGTTTCCCTCCACTTACCATATTTACAAAGTCTAAATTGCAATTAGCATAACAAGAAATATTGTAAGTGCAAGAATCTTTTTAATCTCATCAATCATGCAAATTAAAGAAATTATTCAGTGGTTGCCTTTAACTAGCAAGCCTTGACCAGGACAATGACTCCTCAATTTCTGGAACCAAAACAGCTTTTCAGAAATCCTCTATGACATACAGCTCAGTTGTCACTCCTGGGATCCAGCGAGCCTTGACCAGGACAGCGAACCCCTCAATTCTGGGAAACTTTACAGTTTTTCAGAAATCCTCCATGACCTACAGCTCAGCTGATATTGCATGGTACTAACCCTCAAATTTGGATTTTTGTACCACTAGAAGTTCATTTCCAAGTGGACCACACTATCTCCTGCTGAACATATCACTAACTACTATATCTCGATCTGTCTCTTTAGTTGAATTTATGTGTCACAGTTTAACCATTTGTTTAATCCATACAGTAATTTAGACTTCAAAGTTGATATTAGTAGTGAATTTTGAGCACTGACTGGGTAAATACTTCTGCTGTCAGGAATGCATTCTGTCTCTACCCCAACCCCAAAACAGTCTACTGTACTCCCTGTCTCAGGCCACTTCTTTCTTCTCTTTGTGCTCATGGAACAAGTTTTCTCTTCCAGGCTCTAAAAAGCACGTTTTTCGACTTTATTTCAGGGTCCAGCAAGCCATGAACCAGCTCAGGGACCCATCAATTTCTGGAACCTAAACAGTTTTTCAGAAATCCTCCATGACATGCAACTCAGCGGATACTGCATGGTACTAGTCCTGACATTTGAGGTTTATACTAGCGGAAAATGATGAATACACTTACACTTCATACTGTATATCACTCAGTAAAACAGGGTCAGTGTACATACATTTTTTTCTGCAGTACTAAACTCAGTCAGCTAGAATCACTATGAAGCTAAATGTCTATTTCTCAGGAGTAAAATGAAGGGGGATCAAATTTTTTCAACGAAATCTAGCTTTTTACTTGCTAGTGTAGCAATTATTTCATTATTATCTGCCACACCTACACTGTTAATCCCTTCAGTATATGGGAGGAATGGGAGAGTTCCACCTAAACAGCAATATCCTTTTCAGGCAAGGGAAGCTGTTAGTATCCAAAGTTTGTGTCAACTACTTAAGAGCAAAATCCCTGACTCTACACCAAAAATAAAATGCTTACTAGAACAAGGTAATCTAACGTTAGTTACCTTCTCTTACACTTCATGTAACTTACCACAAATATTTTTGATGACTGAACAGTTCCATAACATATACATGAGATCCACATGTTTTGAATGGCAATACCAGCAAAGCCCATCTCATAAATAATTCATTTGTTGGAGATCTTTTTGGAAAAATAATAATAAAGAAGAATTTTAAATTCTATTGTCCTAACTTTGCAATGCTCTGCAGCTCAAATTTGCAGATTCTACACTTATCTAATTTTCCTCGTCACCAGTTCCTCAGCTGAGCTTCTTCTCTTCGGGGATGCTTGTGAATATGAAATAATATCTTTAGTTCTGGAAATAGTTTATGATTACCGACATGTCATTTTCCCATAGGAAACCGTAATATAATTCATCATTATAAAATAACATTTAAAACAGCAAACATGGGCATGGTTTCCCTCATAATGTACAGGCAACATTTCCTCTGACAGTCTTCCTCCGAGCCACTGTTCACCTCATCTTTCCCCTCTAGACCACTACTCTAACTGCAGAAGGTGCTGGCAGGCAGAAATGAATCAAAGTGAGGGAAACACCCTCAAAATTAAATAAAAAATTAAAAAGAGAGCAACCGACAAACATAGAACAAGTGCTCACAGCTAACCAGACTGCTGCTGTCGTACAAGAATATCTTTTTTTTTTATATAGCTTCTTTGGGGAAAAAGGACATCCCATGAATTATATAAAATAAAGTATGGTTCTGGGTGTGTGTAAACTCGAATGTACACCCATCCACAGGGTTACATGCTGTGCATAATCCTTTCAGGTGAGTATAAATTCTTGTTACACACCCAGACACATACTTTCTTCTCTATATAACACATACCAGTCCTAATCTTAATCACGTTAGCCTGATTATCTCCACCCACTAATCATGTTTGGGTAGTGTCTAATCCAGCACAAGTATAGAATTTTCAGTGCATTTCTATTTGAAGATATCTTGCAAACTGGAATTTTGCACTTTCAACTATTTTCTTATTTCCACAAGTGAGAGTAACATCTGATCTCCTCCTCATTAAATACCCTATATTTTTATTCCTACCTCAATCAGTCCTCTTCATTTAAGGGTTTTCTCCACTTATGATATTTACAAAGTCTAAATTGTAATTAGCATAACAAAAAATAAGTGCAAGAATCTTTTAACCTCATCAATCATGCAAAAAAGAAATTATTCAGTGGTTGTCTTTAACCAGCAAGCCTTGACCAGGACAATGACTCCTCAATTTTGGAACCAAACAGCCTTTCGAAATCTCTATGACATACAGCTCAGTTGTCACCCTGGCATCCAGCGAGCCTTGACCAGGCCAGGGATCCCTCAATTCCTGGAAACTTTACAGTTTTTCAGAAATCCTCCATGACCTACAGCTCAGCTGATATTGCATGGTACTAACCTCAAGTTTGGATTTTGTACCAGTAGAAGTTCATTTCAAGTGGCTCCACACTATCTCCTGCTGAACATATCACTAACTACTAAATCTGATCTGTCTCTTTAGTTGAATTTATGTCACAGTTTAACCATTTGTTTAATCCAAACAGTAATTTAGACTTCAAAGTTGATATTAGTAGTGAATTTTGAGCACTGACTGTGTAAATACTTCTGCTGTCAGGCCTGCATTCTGTCTCTACCCCAACCCAAAAACAGTCTACTGTATTCCTGTCCCTGGCCACTTTTTCTTCTCTTTGTGCTCATGAACAAGTCTTCTTCCAGGCGCCAAAAGCCTGTTTTTTTACTTTCTTTCAGGGTCCAGTAAGCCTTGAACCAGCTCAGGGACCCATCAATTTCTGGAACCTAAACAGTTTTTCAGAAATACTCCATGACATGCAACTCAGCAGATACTGCAAGGTCTTAGTCCTGACATTTGGGGTTTGTACTAGCAGAAAATGATGAATTCACTTACACTTCATACTGTATATCACTCAGTAAAACAGGGTCAGTGTACATAATTTTTTTTCTACACTACTAAACTCAGTCAGCTAGAATCACTATGAAGCTAAATGTCTATTTCTCAGGAGTAAAATGAAGGGGGATCAAACTTTTTCAAAGAAATCTAGCTTTTTACTTGCTAGTGTGGCAATTATTTCATTATTATCTGCCACACCTGCACTGTTAATCCCTTCAGTATATGGGAGGAACGGGAGAGTTCCACCTAAATAGCAATATCCTTTTCAGGCAAGGGAAGCTGTTAGTATCCAAAGTTTGTGTCAACTACTTAAGAGCAAAATCCCTGACTCTACACCAAAAATAAAAAGCTTACTAGAATAAGGTAATCTAACGTTAGCTACCTTCTCTTACACTTCATGTAACTTACCCCAAATATTTTTGATGACTGAACAGTTCTATAACATATGAATGAGATCCACATGTTTTAAATGGCAATACCAGCAAAGCCCATCACAGAAATAATTCCTTTCTTGGAGATCTTTTTGGAAAAATAATAATAAAGAAGAATTTTAAATTCTATTGTCCTACCTTGCAATGCTCTGCAGCTCAAATTTGCAAGATTCTACACTCTTATCTAATCTTCCTCTGTCACCAGTTCCCTCAGCTGAGCTCTTCTCTTCTTCGGAGATGCTTGTGAATATGAAATAACATCTTTAGTTCTGGAAATTAGTTTATGATTACCGACATGTCATTTTTCCCATAGGGAAACCGTATTATAATTCATCATTATAAAATAACATTTAAAACAGCAACACGGGCATGGTTTCCTCACAATGTACAGGCAACATTTCTGACAGTCTCCTCCTAGCCACTGTTCACCTCCATCTTCCCTCTAGACCACTACTCAACTGCAGAAGGTGCTGGCTAGCATCTGAATCAAAGTGAGGGAAACACCCTCAAAATTAAATAAAAAAATAAAAAGCGGGCAACTGACAAACATAGAACAAGTGCTCACAGCTATCCAGACTGCTGCTGTCGTACAAGAATATCTTTTTTTTATTTTATATAGCTTCTTTGGGGGAAAAGGACATGCCATGAATTATATAAAATAAAGTATGGTTCTGGGTGTGTGTAAACTCGAATGTACACACATCCACAGTTTAACATGCTGTGCCTAATCCTCTCAGGTGAGTGTAAATTCTTGTTACACACCCAGACCCATACTTTCTTCTCTATATAACACATACCAGTCCTAATCTTAATGACATTAGCCTGATTATCTCCACCCACTAATCATGTTTGGAAGTGTCTAATCCAGTATATGTCATAGAATTTTGCAGTGTATTCTATTTGAAGATATCTTGCAAACAGGAATTTGGCACTTTAACTATTTTCTTATTTCCACAAGTGAGAGTAACCTATGATCTCCCTCACTTATTAAATACTCTTATATTTGTTATTCCTACCCTCAATCAGTCCTCTCATTTATGTGTGTTCCTCCACTTACCATATTTACAAAGTCTAAATTGCAATTAGCATAACAAGAAATATTGTAGCGTAAGAATCTTTTAACCTCATCAATCATGCAAATTAAAGAAATTATTCAGTAGTTGTTCTTAACTAGCAAGCCTTGACCAGGACAATGACTCCTCAATTTCTGGAACCAAAACAGCTTTTCAGAAATCCTCTATGACATACAGCTCAGTTGTCACTCCTGGGATCCAGCGAGCCTTGACCAGGTCAGCGACCCCCTGAATTCCGGGAAACTTTACTGTTTTTCAGAAATCCATCATGACCGACAGCTCAGCTGATATTGCATCGTACTAACCCTCAAATTTGGATTTTTGTACCAGTAGTTCATTTCAAGTGGGCCTACACATCATCTCCTGCTGAACATATCACTAACTACTATATCTCGATCTGTCTCTTTAGTTGAATTTTGTGTCACAGTTTAACCATTTGTTTAATCCATACAGTAATACTCTTCAAAGTTGTTATTAGTGGTGAATTTGAGCACTGACTGGGTACATTTCTGCTGTCAGGCCTGCATTCTGTCTCTACCCCAAACCACAAAACAGTCTACTGTACTCCCCTGTCTCTGGCCACTTCTTCTTCTCTTTGTGCTCATGGAACAAGTTTCTCTTCCAGGCTCTAAAGCGTCTATTTTCTACTTTTATTTCAGGTCCAGCGAGCCATGAACCAGCTCAGGGACCCATCAATTTCTGAAATCTAAACAGCTTTGAAATCCTCCATGACATGCAACTCAGCGGATACTGCATGGTACTAGTCCTGACATTTGGGGTTGTACTAGCGGAAAATGATCAACACACTTCACTTCATACTGTGTCCATCACCAGTAAAACAGGGTCAGTGTACATACATTTTTTTCTGCAGCGCTAAACTCAGTCAGCTAGAATTACTATGAAGCTAAATGTCTATTTCAGAGTAAATGAAGGGGGATCAAATTTTTCAAAGAAATCTAGCTTTACTTGCTAGTGTAGCAATTATTTCATTATTATCTGATACACCTGCACTGTTAATCCTTCAGTATATGGGAGGAACGGGAGAGTTCCACCTAAATAGCAATATCCGTTTCAGGCAAGAGAAGCTGTTAGTATCCAAAGTTTGTGTCAACTACTTAAGAGCAAAATCCCTGACTCTACACCAAAAATAAAATGCTTACTAGAATAACATAATCTAACGTTAGCTACCTTCTCTTACACTTCATGTAACTTACCCCAAATATTTTTGATGACTGAACAGTTCAATAACATATGCATGAGATCCACATGTTTTGAATGGCAATACCAGCAAAGCCCATCTCATAAATAATTCATTTCTTGGAGATCTTTTTGGAAAAATAATAATAAAGAAGAATTTTAAATTTATTGTCCTACTCTTGCAATGCTGTTCTGCAGCTCAAATTTGCAGGATTTTACACTCTATCTAATCTTCCTTCGTTCACCAGTTCCTCAGCTGAGCTCTTCTTCTTCGGGATGCTTGTGAATATCAAATAATATCTTTAGTTCTGGAAATTAGTTTATGATTACCGACATGTCATTTTCCCATAGGGAAACCGTGTTACAATTCATCATTATAAATAACATTTAAACAGCAAACACGGGCATGGTTTCCCCCACAATGTACAGGCAACATTTCCTCTGACAGTCTTCCTCCTAGCCACTGTTCACCTCATCTTTCCTCTCTAGACCACTACCTAATGCAGAAAGGTGCTGGCAGGCAGAAATGAATCAAAGTGGGGAAACCACTTCAAAATTAAATAAAAATAAAAAAGAGAGCAACCGACAAACATAGAACAAGTGCTCATAGCTAACCAGACTGCTGCTGTCGTGACAAGAATATCTTTTTATTTTATATAGCTTCTTTTGGGAAAAGGACATCCCATGAATTATATAAAATAAAGTATGGTTCAGGGTGTGTAAAACTCGAATGTACACACGTCCATGAGTTACATGCTGTGCATAATCCTCTCTGTGGTGAGTGTAAATTTGTTACACAAATGACCCATACTTTCCTATATTACCATACCAGTCCTAATCTTTTAATGACGTTAGCCTGATTAGCTCCACCCACTAATCATGTTTGGGTAGTGTCTTATCCAGCACAAGTATAGAATTTTGCAGTGCATTTCTGATTTGAAGGTAACTTGCAAACTGGATTTTCAGCACTTTCAACTATTTTCTTATTTCCACAAGTGAGAGTAACATCTGATCTCCTCCCTATTAAATACCCTATATTTGTTATTCCCACTCAATCAGTCCTCTCTTATTTAAGGGTTTCTCCACTTACCAAATTTACAAATTCTAAATTGCAATTAGTATAACAAGAAATATTGTAAGTGCAAGAATCTTTTAACCCTCATCAATCATGCAAATTAAAGAAATTATTCAGTATGTTTTTAACCAGCAAGCCTTGACCAGGACAATGACTCCTCAATTTCTGGAACCAAAACAGCCTTCAGAAATCCTCTGTGACATACAGTCTGTCACTCCTGGGATCCAGCAAGCCTTGACCAGGCTAGGACCCTCAATTCCTGAAACTTTACAGTTTTTCAGAAATCTCCATGACCCACAGTCTCAGCTGATATTGCATGGTACTAACCCTCAATTCTGATTTTTGTACCACTAGAAGTTCATTTCCAATGGCCCACACTATCTCCTGCTGAACATATCACTAACTATTATGTCTCGATCTGTCTCTTTAGTTGAATTTATGTATCGCTGTGCTTAACCATTTGTTAATCCAAACAGTAATTTAGACTTCAAAGTTGATATTTGTAGTGAATTTTGAGCACTGACTGCGAAGGCATTTCTGCTGTCAGGCCTGCATTCTGTCTCTACCCCAACCCCAAAACAGTCTACTGTACTCCTCTCCTGGCCACTTCTTTCTTCTTTGTGCTCATGGAACAAGTCTTCTTCCAGGCTCTAAAAAGCACGTTTTTCTACTTTATTTCAGGGTCCAGCGAGCCTTGAACCAGCTCAGAGACCCATCAATTTCTGGAACCTAAACAGTTTTTCAGAAATCCTCCATGACATGCAACTCAGCGGAGACTGCATGGTACTAGTCCTGACATTTGGGGTTTGTACTAGCGGATAATGATGAATACACTTACACTACATACTGTATATCAATCAGTAAAACAGGGTCAGTGTACATACATTTTTTTCTGCAGTACTAAACTCAGTCAGCTAGAATCACTATGAAGCTAAATGTCTATTTCTCAGGAGTAAATTGAAGGGGGATCAAATGTTTTCAAAGAAATCTAGTTTTTTACTTGCTAGTGTGGAATTATTTCATTATTATCTGCCACACCTGCACTGTTAATCCCTTCAGATATATGGGAGGAACGGGAGAGTTCCACCTAAACAGCAATATCCTTTTCAGGCAAGGGAAGCTGTTAGTATCCAAAGTTTGTGTCAACTATTTAAGAGCAAAACCTTGACTCTGCACCAAAAAGAAATGCTCACTGAATAAGGTAATCTAACGTTAGCTACCTTCTCTTACACTTCATGTAACTTACCCCAAATATTTTTGATGACTGAACAGTTCCATAACATATGCATGAGATCCAAACGTTTTGAATGGCAATACCAGCAAAGCCCGTCTCATAAATAATTCATTTCTTGAGATCTTTTTGGAAAAATAATAATAAAGAAGAATTTTAAATTCTATTGTCCTACCTTGCAATGCTCTGCAGCTCAAATTTGTAAGATTCTACACCTTATCTAATCTCTTCTCTGTCACCAGTTCCTCAGCTGAGCTCTTCTTCTTCGGGATGTTATGTATACATAACATCTTTAGTTCTGGAAATTAGTTTATTATTACCGACATGTCATTTCTTCCATAGGGAAACCGTTCATAATTCATCATTATAAATAACATTTAAAACAGCAAACACGGGCATGGATTCCCTCACAATGTACAGGCAACATTTCTCTGACAGTCTTCCTCCTAGCCACTGTTCACCTCATCTTTCCTCTAGACCACTACTCCTAACTGCAGAAGGTGCTGGCAGGCAGAATGAATCAAAGTGAGGGAAACACCTCTAAATTAAATAAAAAATAAAAATAGGAAAGTGACTATAAACATAGAACAAGTGCTAACAGCTAACCAGACTGCTGCTGTCGTGCAAGAATATCTTTTTATTTTGTTTAGACTAACTTTTCAGGAGAAAAGGACATCCCATGAATTATGCTAAAATAAGTATGGTTCTGGTGTGTTTTAACTCGAATGTGTCCACGTATCCACAGCTTTAACATGCTGTGCATAATCCTCTCAGGTGTGTGTAAATTTGTTACACACACCCAGACCCAATTTCTTCTCTATATAACACATACCAGTCCTAATCTTAATGACATTAGCCTGATTATCTCCACCCACTAATCATGTTTGGGAAGTGTCTAATCCAGCACAAGTATAGAATTTGCAGTGCATTTCATTTGAAGATATCTTAAACAGGAATTTGGCACTTCACTATTTTCTTATTTCCACAAGTGAGTAACTCATCATCTCCTCACTTATTAAATAATTCTATATTTGTTATTCTACCCTCAATCAGTCCTCTTCATTTATGGTTTCTCCACTTACCATATTTACAAATTCTAAATTGCAATTAGCATAACAAGAAATATTGTAAGTGCAAGAATCTTTAACCTCATCAATCATGCAAATTAAAGAAATTATTCAGTGGTTGTCTTTAACCAGCAAGTTCTGACCAGGATAATGACTCTCAATTTCTGAAACAAAACAGCCTTTCAGAAATCCTCTGTGACATACACAGCTCAGTTGTCATCCTGGGATCCAGCAAGCCTTGACCAGGCCAGGGACCCCCCTCAATTCCTGGAAACTTTACAGTTTCAGAAATCCTCCATGACCTGGCTCAGCTGATGATGTTGGCATGGTAGCTAACCTCAAATTTGACACTTTGTACCAATTACCAGTTCATTTTCCAAGTGGCCCACACTATCTCCCTGCTGAACATATCACTAACTATTATATCTCGATCTGTCTCTTTAGTTGAATTTATGTATCACTGTTTAACCATTTGTTAAATCCAAACAGTCATTTAGACTTCAAAGTTGATATTTGTAGTGAATTTTGAGCCACTGACTGTGCAAGCTTCTGCTGTCAGGCCTGCATTCTGTCTCACCCCAACCCCAAAACAGTCTACTGTACTCCCTCCCTGGCCATACTTCTTTTCTTCTCTTTGTACTCATGGAACAAGTCTTCTTCCAGGCTCTAAAAGCGTTTTTCTACTTTATTTCCAGGTCCAGGCCTTGAACCAGCTCAGAGACCCATCAATTTCTGGAACCTAAACAGTTTTTCAGAAATCCTCCATGACATGCAACTCAGCGGATACTGCATGGTACTAGTCCTGACATTTGGGGTTTGTACTAGCGGAAAATGATGAATACACTTACACTTCATACTATATATCACTCAGTAAAACAGGGTCAGTGTACATACATTTTTTTCTGCAGTACTAAACTCAGTCAGCTAGAATTACTATGAATCTAAATGTCTATTTCTCAGGAGTAAAATGAAGGGGGATCAAATTTTTTCAAAGAAATCTAGCTTTTTACTTGCTAGTGTAGCAATTATTTCATTATTATCTGATACACCTGCACTGTTAATCCCTTCAGTATATGGGAGGAACGGGAGAGTTCCACCTAAATAGCAATATCCGTTTCAGGCAAGAGAAGCTGTTAGTATCCAAAGTTTGTGTCAACTACTTAAGAGCAAAATCCCTGACTCTACACCAAAAATAAAATGCTTACTAGAATAACATAATCTAACGTTAGCTACCTTCTCTTACACTTCATGTAACTTACCCCAAATATTTTGATGACTGAACAGTTCAATAACATATGATGAGATCCACATGTTTTGAATGGCAATACCAGCAAAGCTCTCCTCTCATAAATAATTCATTTCTTGGAGATCTTGAAAAATAATAATAAAGAAATTTTAAATTCTATTGTCCTACCTTGCAATGCTCTGCAGCTCAAATTTGCAGGATTCTACACTCTTATCTAATCTTCCTCTGTCACCAGTTCCCTCAGCTGAGCTCTTTCTTCTTCGGGATGCTTTGGGAATATCAAATAATATCTTTAGTTCTGGAAATTAGTTTATGATCATCGATCATGTCATTTTTTCCCATAGGGAACCGTGTCATAATTCATCATTATAAAAATAAACATTTGAAATGCAAACATGGGCATAGTTTCCTCACAATGTACAGGCAACATTTCACTCTGACAGTCTTCTCCTCCCAGCACTTTCACTCTCATCTTTCCTCTCGACCACTACTCTAACTGCAGAAGTTGCTGGCAGGCAGAAATGAATCAAAAGTGTGAGGGAACACCTCAAAATTAAATAAAAAATAAAAAAAGAGAGCAACCGGACAAACATAGAACAAGTGCTCACAGCTAACCAGACTGCTGCTGTCGTATAGAATATCTTTTTTATTTTATATAGCTTTTTGGGAAAAGGACATCCCATGAATTATATAAAATAAAGTATGGTTCGGGTGTGTGTAAACCTCTGAATGTACACACGTCCTATGGGGTTACATGCTGTGCATAATCCTCTCAGGTGAGTGTACCTTGTTACACAAACAGACCCATGTTACTTTTCTCTATATTACACATACCAGTCCTAATCTTTTAGCGATTTTAGCCTGATTATCTCCACCCACCAATCATGTTGGGTAGTGTCTTATCCAGCACAAGATAGAATTTTGGTACATTTCTGGTTTAGAGCGTAACTTGCAAACCTGGATTTTCAGCACTTTCAACTATTTTCTTATTTCCACAAGTGAGTAACATCTGATCTCCTCCTTATTAAATACCCTATATTTGTTATTCCTACCTCAATCAGTCCTCTTTATTTAAGGGTTTCCTCCACTTACCAAATTTACAAATTCTAAATGTGTAATTAGCATAACAAGAAATATTGTAAGTGCATAATCTCTTTTAACCTCATCAATCATGCAAATTAAAGAAATTATTCATTGGTTGTCTTTAACCAGCAAGCCTTGACCAGGATAATGACTCTCAATTTCTGGAAACGAAACAGCCTTTCAGAAATCCTTTCAGACATACAGCTCAGTTGTCCTCCTGGGATCCAGCAAGCCTTGACCAGCCAGGGACCCCCCTCAATTCCTGGAAACTACAGTTTTCAGAAATCCTCCTGACCTGTCAGCTGATGTTGCATGGTACTAACCCTCAAATTTAGTTTTTTGTACCACTAGAAGTTCATTTCAAGTGGCTCTGCCACTATCTCTGCTGAACATATCACTAACTATTATATCTCGATCTGTCTCTTTAGTTGAATTTATGTATCTGAGCTTAACCATTTGTTAAATCAAACAGTAATTTAGACTTCAAAGTTGATATTTGTAGTGAATTTTGAGCACTGACTGGGTAAGTACTCTGTCAGTTGTGCCTGCATTCTGTCTCTACCCCAACCACTAGCGTTCCTACTGTACTCCTGTCTCCTGGCCACTCTTTCTCTCTTTGTGCTCATGGAACAAGTTTTCCTTCCAGGCCTCTAAAGCCCATTTTCTTACTTTATTTGTGTCCAGCGGTGCCAGAACCAGCTCAGGGACCCATCACTTGGAACTGAAACAGTTTTTCAGAAATCCTCATGACATGCAACTCAGCGATACTGCATGGTTTTTGTCCTGACATTTGGGTTTGTACTGTGAAAATGATGAATACACTTTTACTTCATGCATCATTGTGCACCAGTAAAACAGGGTCAGTGTACATACTATTTTCTGCAGTATCAAGCCTGTCAGCTAGAATTACTATGAAGCTAAATGTCTATTTCTCAGAGTAAAATGAAGGTGATCAAATTTTTCAAAGAAATCTGCTTTTTACTTGCTAGTGTAGCAATTATTTCATTATTGTCTGATACACCTGCACTGTTAATCCTTCAGTATAGGAGGAGGTTCCACCTAAATAGCAATATCGTTTCAAACAGAGAAGCTGTTAGTATCCAGAAGTTTGTGTCAACTATAAGGCAAAATCCTGACTCTACCAAAAATAAAATGCTTACTAGAATAACATCATCTAACGTTGCTTCTTTCTTACACTTCATGTAACTTACCCCAAATATTTTGATATTGAACAGTTCAATAACATATGCATGAGATCCACATGTTTTGAATGACGTACCATCAAAGCCCATCTCATAAATAATTCATTTCTTGGGATCTTTTTGGAAAAATAATAATAAAGAAGAATTTTAAATTCTATTGTCCTACCTTCACTGTTCTCTTCAGCTCAAATTTGCAAGGATTTTACATCTTATCATCTTCCTCTGGTCACCAGTTCCCTCAGCTGAGCTCTTCTCTTCTTGGGGATGCTTGTGGAATATCAAATAATATCTTTAGTTCTGAAATAGTTTTATGATTACCGCATGTCATTTTCCTATAGGGAAACCGTGGTCATAATTCATCATTATATAACAACATTTAAAACAGCAAACACGGGCATGGTTTCCCTGACAATGTACGAGGCAACATTTCTCTGACAGTCTTCCTCTCTGGCCACTGTTCACCCTCTCTTTCCTCTCTAGACCACTACTCTAACTGCAGAAGGTGCTGGCAGGCAGAAATGAATCAAAGTGAGGGCACCCTCAAAAGGTCAAATAAAAATAAAAAAGAAACGGCAAACAAACATAGAACAAGAAGTGCTCACAATAACCAGACTGCTAACAATAGTACAAGAATATCTTTTTTTATTTTATATAGTTTCTTTTGGAAAAGGACATCCATGAATTATATAATAATAGTATGGTTCAGTGTGTAAACTTCGAATGTACACACGTCCATGGGGTTACATGCTGTGTATAATCCTCTCAGGTGATGTAAAATTCTTGTTACACAAACAGACCCATACTTTCTTCTCTATATTACATACCAGTCCTAATCTTAATGACGATTAGCCTGATTATCTCACCCACTAATCATGTTTGGTAGTGTCTTATCCACTTTAAATACTTAGAATTTTGCAGTGCATTTCTGATTTGAAGGTAACTTGCAAACTGGATTTTCAGCACTTTCAACTATTTTCTTATTTCCACAAGTGAGAGTAACATCTGATCTCCCTCCCTTATTAAATACCCTATATTTGTTATTCCTACCCTCAATCAGTCCTCTTCATTTAAGGGTTTCCCTCCACTTACCAAATTTACAAATTCTAAATTGCAATTAGCATAACAAGAAATATTGTAAGTGCAAGAATCTTTTTAACCTCATCAATCATGCAAATTAAAGAAATTATTCAGTGGTTGTGTTTAACTCCGCAAGCTTGACCAGGACACACCTCACCCCTGGAACCCCAAAACAGCCTTCAGCATCTTTATATTGGGCCTGGTGCCCTTTCTGAAATTGGGCCTGAATGTGCCCTTTAAATCTAGAAATGGCAAAGAGTGGCAGGGCCCCTTTAATTTCTCAGACTCCTGAGAGCTGCTGTTGCTCATTCGGCAGGTTGTGGCCTTTCATCCCACCCCTAATGAATATTCGGAGGCCTTTGCTTGGCCTTGAGACCCTGGCCCTCCCTGGGTGTTGCTATGCCCTCCTCCCTCTGCATAATTAATTTTAGGTCCTGATGACCCACTTTCCCTTGTGGTGCTCAGCCACTCTTCTGAGTGCCTTCTGTGTGCTTCATAACTAAAAATAATCTCCTTTACAGGCACTCAGCCACTCTTCTGAGTGCCTTCCGTGCACTTCATAACTAAAAATAATCTCCCTTTACAGGCGGTCAGCTACTTTCTGTGCACCTTCTGTGCACTTCATAACTAAAAAATAATCCCCTTTACAGGCAGTCAGCACGCTTCAAGTGCTGCCGCTGACTCACCGCCCACCGTCCCTCTGAGGTTGCTGTGCTGTCGTGAGGTGGGAGGTATGCTGGCAGTGGAGGGAATGTGCAGGCAGCTAAGGGGATAACCATGGGTCTAAGATGGCTGACACAGGATGAGCAGCACGATACGGCTGGCAAGGTTGCCAACAGGGGACCGAAATTTAAACTTTAAAATGAATGGGGGTTAAAACAATAAACTGACTGGCTACACAGCCCAAACCATGGCAAATGGTCGTCACTTTATTCTGGTGCCCGATGGCACCGCAGACCAAAACAAAGCTCTTGGGGAATCTTCACTGGTTGAAGCCAGAGCAGGCACACAGACTGGTCCTCGGGAACAGCTTCAACCACCAGGTAAGCTCTCTACTGGTTCCCTTACCATCTGTGTCCTCTCTGCTCCACAGCCAGCAGGAACTTCTCAAAAACTGTTAAACTTTTTAAAACAAACCCTCAGGTTCTAGAGTGTTTGACTGGAATGCTGTGCATGAGAAACTCAGCCCAGCATCTCGATTCAAGCCATTGTGACATGTGCTGCAATAAAATCTGCTTTTGACCAGGTTTTAGTGCACAAGGCATGTTTCTATATTATTTTACAGTTTCCCTTTATAAGGAGGGGAATCTTTACTTTAAGGGGCCCCTTATCATTGTACTTTGCTGCCACCTACAGCAGGCACCACGAACACCTGTAAACCCCGAGTTTATTTATTGATTCTAGTTTTTCTGGGATGCCCCAACTTTGGGGTATTGCACTGGAGATCAAGAAAAGTCTAGTCACCAAGAACATTCAATGCACCTCATTGCACCTGCCAGCTCAAGAGTATTTTGCCATAGGGCTCAATTTTTCCAGTCTCTAGGAGAGGCTAAACAAACACTCCTGAGACTGGAATCCTCTGATTTTAGGACCAGACCACCTGCTGGGGAGTAAGAGCTAGTGAGCATGGAAGAGTTGTGGCCGGGGCTTCGGTTCCGACAATGTCACCTTCGACCTCTGCAGGCCCATCTAATAGTAAGGCTCACTTTAGGTCAACTGCTTCGCTTCCCGGGTGAATGAAGTTCCACCCCTGACATGTTCTTAACAACAGATACTGTAACCCATTTAAGTGGTTTTCAAGAGGGGCCTCCTGAGCAGCCGAGCGACTGACAAAGTGGCCCCTCCTGACTGTTATGGCAACATATCCTTACTTTTGGTCTGCCAGGCTGCTGGGTAATGGCAGTCCTGGACAGGTGAAGAGAACATTTGGTATTAATAAAATGAGCAATGGGGGGAAGAAGGGAGGTTGGGGGTGCTGGAAGTGGAAGTATATTTTTCTGACAGGGAGGGGCACTTCACAGGCTGGGCTGACTGCTGTGGACTCTCTCATCTTACCTTGGGGTTATAGGCAAGGCCCCCTGTTCTCTGTGGCACAATAGACGTAACTTCTGCAGCAGGGACTATGAAGTTCAAACAAGATGAAGTATTGCTGATCTGACAACTGCAGTAATTCCCAACCTTTGAGCTGTCCCGGAGAACCAAGGGTTAACTTTCCATGCAGGGTATGGAAAGCTGAGCTCACTCTCGGCAGAAGTCTCTGTCTGGAGTGATTTGAACTAAAACCATCAGATTCTTTACTCTGCCTCACTTAATGGTCACTCCAGGGATTTCTCCTTCAGCTGGGTTCAAAGTCAGTTAAAGTTTTAAGTTTTTCTTTGGTTTAAACCCAAAAAAATTCTGCATAATCGATTCAGTCTCTGTCTGTGGTGCCGTTGAGTACTATATAGGATTGTTCTTTATTACTTTGTGGAACTTGTAAAAGTGTGGTTGGTTTGGCTGAACTGACCATTTGATTGTGAATTTTGCAATATTTAATGTGTGGTTACAGATTCTTACCGGTTCTAAAAAAAAATGTGTTTTAACTGTTTTTTTCCAATACCTGTGACACGGTTAGGAACCGATAAGGGAGTCTTGTCTGGCGGTTGCTGAAAAAGGGCAAGTTTGGTTAGGTTGATCATGTCAGAGAAACCCAAGAAAAAAATTAGCCCACTGGGTTTCAACACTGCAGTGAGTGTGGGAAGGTCTTTGCCAAGGCTGATCCCCACACCACCTGTATTTATTGTCTGGGGTTTGACCACCTCGATTCAGACTGCCAAATGTGTAAAAATGTTCCCAAATCTACCTGTGGCAAGAAATTAGGTAGACTGAGGGAAACGGAGGCCAAAAAGTTCGCTGATCTGGGTGGCCAGCCCGGTTCAGTTTTGACTGAACCAGAAGGAGTGCCCTCTTACCAGAGCGATACTTCTTCAGACAAAAGGAGAGCCGATTCTGAAGAATTGGTTCCAACAAAAAGAAAGCGCAAAGATAAATTGCCCAGTTCAGATCCAGAGGTTCATGTTTCGACGGCCAAAGAAATAGCCAGGGCGATTCAGATTGTGGAATCGCCTCGTCCGGTTCTGACCGATCCGGCTCCTTCTGGCAGGGGTTCAGTTCGGTTGGTTCCCCCGGTTCAACAGTATACCATTGAAGATTTTTATGAACCAGAGTTTGAAGAAGAAGGGGAATTTGAGGATGTTGAAGTACATGATGGTCTGGATGTGCCTGTGGAACCGGACATCTCCCCAGACAGACCATCAGGTGTTTCCCCTCCTAGGCTTTCTATGTCCCCTTCCCACTTTATGTTTTACAGAAAAGTGGCTGAAACCCTCCGGTTTCCTATGGAGGAGGCTGTGGAAGATCAAGAAGAGCCTGACTATGTAGAGATGATGGATATCCCATAGTCCAGTCAATTCCCTTCCATAAATCTTTTGGGAAACAGACACAAAAAATCTTAAAATCTCCTAGCACTATACCTCCTGTGGATAGAAGAATGGACAAGAGGTATACACTGTCAGGCTGAGACACAGAGTCCTTATAAAAGCAATGTAGCCATGTTGGGGTAGTGCAGGCTGCTGCCTGTGAAGGCAAATATTCAAACAACGTGAAGTATTGCTATATTATAGACATTAGCAGTTTGATCCAACTCTAGAACTGCCCTGGAGTGAAATGAGTTAAAACCATTCCAAATAGAATTTTGCGCAGAGCAGCTCTATCTGTGTCATTTCAAACTTGAACTGTCAGATTCTTTACTCTGCCTCAGTGAACAGTCACCCGAGATTTCTCCTTCTTCTCGGTTCATTTCTCGTTTAAAAGTGTTTTCTTGGTTGGATTTAACTAAGAATAGTTTTAGTTGAACCGCAAACCGCTCGGTTCAAGCTTCATCTGTGGTAACCGTAAGTAAATGAAGGTTTTGTCTGTGTGGAACTTGTAAAGTTATCGGTTTGGTTTTGAACCGATCAGTGGGTTTAAAACTCATTTAAAACTAAAATTACTATTTTAGAGTGGTTCTCGTTCTTATCGGTTCTAAAAAACGGATTTATTACGTTTTTTCCAATACCCGTGACACGGTTAGGAACCGATAAGGGTGTCTTTGCCTGGCACTGCTGTAAAAGGGCAAGTTTTTGGTTAGCTGGCATTATGTCTGAGAAACCCAAAAGAAAAACCAGGCCCACTGGGTTTCAACACTGTGATGTTTGTGGGGAAGTCTTTGCCAAGGCTGACCCACACACCACATGTGTTTATTGTCTGGGGTTTGACCACCTCCAGTCAGACTGCCAGGTATGTAAGAATTTCCCTGCAGCCACCCTGGAAAAAAGATTGGGCAGGCTCAGGGAACGAGAGGCCAAAAAGTCCGCTGACCCGGATGGCCAGCCCGGTTTGGTGCCAACCGAACCAGAGGGAGTGCCTCTGACCAGGCGAGACTTCCTCGGCAAAGAAAAGCTGGTTCTGAGGAACCAATTCCAGTAAAGAAAACAAGAAAATCAACAGGTCTGGAGTCCAAAATTCTTTCTCCAACTGCTGCAGAGATAGCAAAAGCCATACAAATTGTCCAGTCACTGTCTCAGGGTCCGTCCAAACCATCACTATCTGGCAAAAGGTCGGTTTGTCCAGTCCCAGTGGTTCAGGATTATGATATTGAGGAATTTTATGAACCAGAGGAGGGGGAGGAGGATTATGAACAGTATGAATGTGGCTGGGAAGGTCTGGGTGTGCCCATTGAACTGGACATCTCTCCAGACAGACCTTTAGAATCTCCCCCTATGCTGTCTGAGTCCCTATCTCATTTCATGTTTTATAAAAAAGTTGCTGAAACCCTCCAGCTTCCTTTAGAAGAGGCTGTGGATGAGCAAGAGGGGCCTGATTTTGTAGAAATGATGGATATTCCAGAGTCTAGGAGGTTGTCTATTCCTTTACATAAGTCTTTTAGGAAACAAACAATTAAAATTTTAAAAGCTCCTAATTCTGTGCCTCCTGTAGATAAAAAGATGGACAGAAGGTATACATTGTCAGGCCCTGATACAGAATTCCTTTCGTAGCAATGCAGTCATGTTAGGTAGTTCAGGCTGCTGCCTGTGATAAGACTAATTCCCTGGCTTCACATCCTCCTGACAAGGATTCCAGGAAGATTGATGCCATGGCAAAAACAGTATATGGCAGCCTCCTCTGGGACTCAGGCAAGCAAATTATATGGCTTATGTTGCTAGGTATCAGAAATCTAGATGGATACTGTTATGCAATTAGCCAAGCAGGACCCATGGCCAGCTGGCTAGTGAACTAGAACAGGTGGCTGCTGATGGCATTGAAGCCTCTAAGGTTCAGTTTCATGCTGCTGTGGATGTTAATGATGTTTCCTCTAGGGTCATGGCCACATCTGTAGCTTTTCGTAGGCTGGCCTGGCTCAGGTGTACTAGTTTGTCACAGGATACCCAGACTAAGGATATGGATTTTCCTGTGTTGGGAAATTCTCTGTTTGGGGAGCAGACAGAGAATTACATGAAAAAGATGGATGAATATAGGACTACTTACAAGAGTGCCCAGGCTAAGGAGCAGCAAGCCACTCCTCAAAGGCATGCCCCCAGGGGTAGGGATAGGCCTTTTCACATGCCTTTCTACCAGACTCAGGCTTCCTCTGCCTATGCTCAGAGGGGCTTCTTCAGAGGCAGGGGCAGATGAGGGGTGGGCAGACCTGCTCCCACCCCTCCAGCCTAAAGCTCCTGCGAAACAGGCACCCTGATGGGGTGCCCAGGGCCGATTCTCCTGTGCTGGTGGGGGGCAGGCTGGCTTACTTCAGTCAGAATTGGGCTTCTTTAACCTCAGACAAGTGGGTTCTGGAAGTAGTAAGCCAGAGTCTGGTTCTCAGCTTCAAAAAGTTTCCCAAGTTGAGAAGCAGACTTTTTCTACCTGCAAGTGCTTCAGAGACCTCGTCTGGAAACAGAGGTCTCATCCCTGTTAGCAGTCAGAGCAGTAGAAAGGGTTCCTCCCTGCATCAGGGCAGGGGTCTGTATTCCAGATACTTTCTTACCCCAAAAGACAGGAGAATGCGGCCCATTTTAGATCTCAGATATCTGAACAAGCATCTTTTGAAACCAAAGTTCAAAATGGTAACTCTGGCAATGATTTTACCTTCCCTAAGGCCAGGGGACTGGCTAGCCTCCCTGGACTTCAAGGATGCCTATTTCCATGTCCTAATCAGAAGATCCCATCGAAAGTACCTCAGATTCAAACTGTCCTCAGGTCATTACCAGTTCAGAGCAATGCCCTTCAGTCTTACCTCTGCTCCAAGGGTATTCACAAAGTGTCTAGTAGTGGCAGTGGCCCACTTAAGGAGGCAGAGGATTGCTGTTTTTCCCTATCTAGACAACTGGCTCATTGTAGGCCAGTCCCCAGAACAGGTAAAATCTCACCTGCAGGTCACCCAGCAGCTTCTCACCTCCCTGGGTTTTCTGCTAAATCTACCAAAGTCGGTTCTGGAACCAGTCCTGGTACTCACCTTTATAGGGGCAGAATTAGACACAAAGCTAGCCAGAGCTTTTCTTCCCTTAGAAAGGGTAAGGAATTTAGTGGCTCTGGCCTCCTCCTTCACTCTGCAGGTCTCTCGACCAGCAAGACACTTTCTGCAGCTCCTGGGGCACATGGCTGCATCCACAGCTGTTGTGCAGGGGACAAGATTTCAGATGAGAGACATTCAGTTTCACTTGAGAACCTATTGGTCTCAGAGAAGAGACCCCCTTTCCAAGTTGGTCACAGTGACTCGAACCTTGATCCTAGCTCTCCAGTCGTGGCAGGATCAGAGCAATTTAAGAGTGGGGGTCCCCTTCATTTCCCCTTCTCATGACTTGACTCTCACTACAGATGCTTCCCTTCTGGGTTGGGGAGCCCACATGGGCGACCTTTCCACTCAGGGAGTTTGGTCCCCCCAGAAATCTCTGCTCCACATCAATTTGCTGGAACTCAGAGCTGTCTTTTTAGCTCTTCAAGCATTTTCTGCATCTGTCCACGACAAGGTGATACAAGTCAGAACAGACAACTCCACAACAATGTGGTACATCAACAAATAGGGGGGCACTCGGTCTTCTGCCTTGTGCATCGAGGCAATGAAGTTGTGGTCTCTGGCCTATTCCCTGAACACTTCCCTCATAGCAGTTCACCTTCCAGGGAAGGACAATGTCCTAGCGGATGCCCTCAGCAGGATTTCCCAGGGCCATCACGAATGGTCCCTGGATCCTCAAGTGCTGGGGATAGTTTTTGTCAGATGAGGCACCCTCAGATAGATCTTTTTGCAGCCCTAGACAATCACAAACTTCCTCTGTTCTGTTGCAGGCCTCCAGTGCTGGGCTCAGTTCCCTGGATGCCCTTCTTCTGGATTGGGAGGGAGGTTCCCTATGCATCCCCTTCCTCTCCTATTCAAAGTACTAGTCAAAATCAGATCTCAGCCTTGCAGTGTGATTCTGATTGCCCCGGATTGGGCCAGGCAGCCCTGGTACCCACTCCTTCTGTCTCTGACAGTCCATCTTCCCCTGTGCCTCCCCAGGAATCACAACCTGTTGACTTGTGCCCAGGGGAGGGTTTGATATCCAGACCTCAATCCTCAACCTCAAGGCCTGGCTCTTGAGGAGTTAGAGTTTGCTGATTTACACCTCTCTCAGGGTGTTCTTGAGATCCTAAAGGCTTCTAGAAAGCCTTCCACTAGGGTACTTATAGTTCTAAATGGAAAAGGTTTTCTATTTGGTGTGCTGGGAAAAATATTTCCCCAGAATCTGCTGATTTGCCCATTTTGTTAGATTACATGGTATATCTTAATTCCTTGGGTCTCAGACCAGCTACCCTGAGAGTTCATTTGGCAGCTGTATCTGCTTTTGTGTCAGCAGGAAAGTCATCCCCTCTTTCCTCTCATCCTGTGTTTTCCATGTTTTTTAAGGGATTACTCCATACTAATCCACCCTTTCGGGAACCGACCCCTGCTTGGGACCTTAATGTTTGCATTGCCCAGTTAATGCAACCCCCTTTTGAACCTCTGTCTTCTGCAGAGCTTAAGTACCTAACTTGGAAAACTTTCTAGTGGCTATCACTTCTGCCAGATGCATAAGTGAGTTGCAAGCATTGTCAGTGGAAACTGACTTTATTTCTTTCCACAGGGATAAGGTAGTCCTTATGACTAATAGGAAGTTTTTGCCTAAGGTGGTTTCAGATTTCCATCTTAATCAATCTATCTCCCTTCCAGTATTTTTCACTGATCACTCCTCTTTGGGTGAGAGGAGGTTGCACAGCCTGGATGTTAAGAGAGCTCTTAGTTATTATATAGAGCATACCAAAGGTCACAGGTTCGAATCCCTCCAACCTTTCCTTACCTATGGTGAAGTTGGTAAAGGCAAACCTGCCACTAAGAAATCAATAGCCAGGTGGATTGTCTCTTGTATCCAATTTTGTTATCAGAAACTGGGCAGAGTTCCCCCCCTGGTTTGAGGGCTCATTCTACCAGGGATACAGCTGCGTCTCTAGCTGCTGCCAGAGACATCCCTTTATTAGAGATTTGCCAGGCTGCTACTTGGAAAACGGTACACACTTTTACCAAGCATTACTCCCTGGATGTCCAGGCCAGGAGAGATGCTCAGTTTGGCACAGCTGTTCTTCAGAGCCTATTCCCTAATTAGGTTCTGCCCCTCCTCCATGGAGGTACTGCTGTGTATTCTGCTAATGTCTATAATATAGCAAGACTTCATGTTGTTTGAAGAAAAAATTACTCACCTTAGTAATGTTGTTTCTTCTAGTGGAGTCTTGCTATATTATGACCTCCCCCCCAACCTGCCCCTCTCAGAACCTCTACTTGGTGGGGTATGGGCAACTTAGTGTGGGCACTATTTATGTCCTGTTAGCATTTCATCCCCTTTGGGACTTTGGGGGTGTGTATGTGTGTGTGTTTTATTATACTTATGTTCCATTTTCATATTATTAGAATGGTGTTAGTATTTCTGGTCCCCTGACTTGAGTCTTGGGTGTTGGGACCATCAATGGTTGTTATTATTTAGGTAGCCATTTGGCTAGTGTAGGTTACAGCTTCCACACAGACCTTAGTGAGTTTGGCTCATAAAGATCTGACAGTTCAAGTTTGAAACAACACAGATAGAGCTGCTCTCGTGCCCAAATTCTATTTTGGAATGGTTTTAACCATTTCACCTCCAGGGCAGTTCTAGAGCTGGATCAAACTGCTAATGTCTATAATATAGCAAGACTCCATTAGAAGAAACAACATTATGAAGGTGAGTAATTTTTTCTTCCCTTGGCTTCACCTACCCGATAGGGACTCCAGGAAGATTGATGCCATGGCAAAGAAGCAGTACATGACATCTTGTTTGGGACTCAGGCAGGCGAATTACATGGCCTATACAGCCAGGTACCAGAAGTCCAGGTGGGACACTGTACTGGCATTGCCTAAACAGGCCTCCCCCCGCTGGCCAACGAGCTGGAGGTGGTGGCTGCTGTTGGTATTGAGACATCTAAGGTTCAGTTTCATGCTGCTGTGGACTCTAATGACGTGTCATCAACAGTCAAGGCTACATCTGTGGCTCTTCAGAGGATGGCTTGGCTCAGATATACTAGCCTCTCGCAGGACACCCAGGCTAAGGCTATGGATTTTCCTGTAGTGGGTATTTTTCTGTTTGGGGAGTAGACAGAGAATTACATGAAGAAAATGGATGAGTACAGGGCCACTTACAGGATTGCTCAGGCCAGGGAAAGGCAGGCAACTCCTCAAAGGCAGCAGTCCAGGGGCAGGGGCAGGCCTTTTCAAAGGCCTTTTTACCAAGCACAGGCCTCTTCTTCCTTTTTGTAGAGGGGGTTCTTCAGAGGGAGAGGCAGAAGGGGGATGAGCAGGGCTGCATCCACTCCTCAGCATAAGGCCCCTGCCAAGCAGACACCCTGATGGGTCTGCCTGGGTCAACTATCCTATTCCAGTAGGGGGCAGGCTGGTTTACTTTGTCCAGGACTGGATGTCTATTGCATCTGAAAAGTGGGTCCTGGAAGTAGTAAGCCAGGGACTGGTTCTCAGCTTCAAAAAATTTCCAAAGATGAGAGCCAGATCATTTCCACCTACAAATCTTTCAGAAACCCTTGCCTTAGAGGCAGAGGTCTCTTCTCTCCTAGCTTTAAGAACTATAGAGAGAGTACCTACCCTACACTGGGGCAAAGGACTGTACTCCAGGTGCTTCCTGACCCCCAAAAAGACAGGGGAGTGTTGACCCATCCTGGACCTAATATGTCTGAACAAACATCGTTTAAAACCAAGGTTCATGATGGTAACTCTGGGAATAATCCTTCCCTCTCTAAGGCCAGGGGACTGGCTAGTCTCCCTGGACCTCAAGGATGCCTACTTTCATATTCCCATCAGGTGCTCCCACAGAAAGTACCTCAGGTTTGAGATGCCCTCAGGCCACTACCAGTTAAGAGCAATGCACTTTGGTCTAACCTCAGCCCCAAGGGTTTTCACAAAGTGCCTGGCAGTAGTAGTGGCCTTTCTAAGAAGGCAGAATATTTCTATATTTCCTTATTCGGACAATTGGCTATTTGTAGGTCAGTCTCCAGACCAAGTCAATTCTCACCTGCAAGTGACCCAGCAAGTGCTCACTTCCCTAGGATTTCTTCTCAACCTTCCCAAGTCAGTTCTCAAACCAGTCCAGCTCCTTACCTTTATAGGGGCAGAACTGGACACACTCACAGCAAGAGCCTTTCTTCCTCTAGAAAAGGCTAGGGCTCTCATGGAACTAGCTTCTTCCTTTAGCCTCCAGGTATCTTGACCAGCAAGGCATTTCCTCCAGCTCTTGGGCCACATGGCAGCTTCAACAGAAGTGGTCCAAGGAGTGAGATTCCAGATGAGGGATATTCAGTCCCACCTGAGAGCTTTCTGGTCTCAGAGAAAGGACTTCCTTACCGAGCTGATTCCAATGACTCCAACTTTGATCCAGGCCCTCCAGTGGTGGCAGGATCAGGACAATTTAAGGCAAGGTGTTCCTTTTGTTGCTCAGCCTCATTCAGTGGTCCTTACCACGGATGCTTCTCTGTGGGCTGGGGAGCCCACCTGGGGTCCATTACTGCCCAGGGCCTGTGGTCCCCCAAGAATCGTCTCCACATCAATCTTCTACAGCTCAGAGCAGTTTTTCTAGCTCTAAAAGCATTCTCACAGTCAGTACAGAACAAAGCGGTTGAAGTCAGAACAGACAACACTACCACCATCAACCAGTAGGGAGGCACTCAGTCCACAGCCTTCTGCACATAAGCCATGAAGCTGTGGTCCCTGGTTTATTCTCTGCAAGCTTCTCTTGTAGCAGTTCACCTTCCAGGCAAGGACAATGTGCTAGCAGATGCACTGAGCAGGATTTCCTCAGGGCCATCATGAATGGTCCCTGGACCCTCAGGTGTTGAAAGTTATTTTTTTTGTTTGCTTGCATGCATGTGCAAGAAACATAGTGCCATCATTTGAGTTTTTCAGAGGTGTGTCAGCATCTTCCAGTTTAGTCAGTGTGTTTGCAGGCGTGGTCACAGTTCTCCAATCACTGCTGGAGCTGTCTATGACAGCAGTTGAAAATGGGTGTTTACTCACCTGGTAAAGGTGATTGTGTTGGTTGGCATCCATGGCACTCCAGACATTACCTCATGGGTTACAGCCCACTTGATAGGCTAGTGATGCACATGACCCAGATCAGATTTCCAGTATATCCAGGTCCCAGAAAACCCTGCTCTCCAGTTTGAATCTTCCATAGCTGAAATAAGGTTAGTTAGTACAAGAGAGAAAACATACAGTACGATACAGCCAGAATACACAAAGGAGGCCTACCAACGCAGGTAAAAGAAAGGCCTGGGGCCTGTATTTATTTCCTATTATTTACAGACTAATCTTGAACCTAGGAGTTTGACTGATCATGATAGAACAAGAAACTTCCCTTGTGCCCCTAGGGTGCTTGGTGGGGACCCCTTCTTGTCCCTGGACCGACGCCTCCGATCACTCCTGAGGAGGGTTTGAGGCATGGATGCCAACCAACACAATCACCTTTACCAGGTGAGTAAACACCCATTGTGATTGGTTGGCATCCATGGCACTCCAGACATTACCTCATGGGAGATAAGAAGCAGTTAGCACTCCGGGTGGGAGATGGGTGAGTCGGAGTGTCCGGTCATAGAGGCTGCCTTCAGGACCTGAGTTGTGAAGGAGGGTGGGAAGTCCTGGAGCTGCTCCAGCCTGCAGTGCCTAGTGAAAGTGTGCAAGGAGCTCCAGGTGGCCACTCTACAAATATCTTCCAAGGAGACAGAGGCTCTCTCCGCCCAAGAGGTGGCAACCGCCCTGGTGGAGTGGGCCTTGATCCCCTGTGGTGGGGTCATCAGGTTCGTCATATAGGCATTCTGGATGACCCGTCTTAGCCATCTGGCAATTGTGGTTTTGGAGGCTGCAAAACCCTGCCTCTGTCCTTTTGAGACAATGAACAGCCTCTCAGTCTTGCGGATGTGGTGGGTTCTGGCCAAATAGACTGAGAGAACTGACCCAACGTCCAGGTGATGGGGAGCCCCGCCATGGCCCTGTGTGGGGTCTCGTGAAAAGGTGGGCAGCTCAATGGGCTGCTCCCTGTGAAATTTGTTCAAGACCTTTGGTTGGAAAGCTGGCACTGTTCTCAGTCTGACCCCCTGTGGGGTGAAGACAGTATATGGCTCAGCACAAGATAGGGCACCAAGTTCCCTGATTCTTCTGGCTGAGCAGATGGCCACCAGAAAGGCGGTTTTGAGGCCAACCCAGAAGAGGTCTGCCTCTAGGAGTGGTTCGAATGGGGCCGATTTGAGGGATCCCAGTACTAGAGGTGGGTTCCACGGGGTGATAACTGGTCTGGTCCTCGGTCGGAGGAGCTCTACCGCCCTCACGAAATGTATGGCATCTGGGTGCGCTCCCAGTGGATACCCTTCCACAAGGCCTATGGCCGCCTCTATGGCCGCCAGTTGTACCCTGAGGGAAGAGGGGGCCAGACCCTTGTCCACTCCTTGCTGGAGGAGTAGGAGTATGGTGGCCAGGTCGGACTGTTCGGGCATGACCCTCTCCTTTGGCACCACTGCGAGAAGATGGCCCATTGCCTCACGTATGTGGATGTGGTGGAGGCCCATCTGGATTGAAGTAGGGTACCAATGATAGATTCGTGATACCCTGTAGCCCTCAGTCTCCTCCTTTCAGGAGCCAAGCCGTGAGTTTTAGGGTCTGCGGAGATGGGTGGAGGACCGGCCCCTGTGACAGCATGTCCGGGCGATAGGGTATCCGGAAGCTGGCTAGCAACATCTCTCTGACTGTCGCGAACCAGGACCTGCATGGCCAGTAGGGGGCCACCAGGATGATCCTGATGCCTGACTCCCATATCTTGGTCAGAACCTGTGGGATTAGGGGGATTGGCGGGAAAACGTAGGTGTACTCCCGCCTCCAGGTTTGTGACAGGTCATCCTTCCCTGGGAGCGGGCGCCCTGAACCGCGAGTAGTACCTGTCGACTTGGGCGTTGTCCCGTGATGCCATGGAGGTCCACGGACATGGGCCCCACGCCTGGATTGTCTGGAAGAGAGTCGGTGAAACTTCCATTCTCCCAGGTGAACTTGTTGTCTGCTGAGCCAATCTGCTCAGACATTCAGTTTTCTTGCAAGGTGGACTGCCCTCAGATGTGAGAGGTGTGTCTGTGCCCAGTTGAGCACCTTTGCCATTTCCTTCAACATGGCCCTGCTTCTGGTTCCCTTGCTTTGCGATGTATGCCACGTCACCCGGGTTGTCAGACTGGATCAGGACTGAGCGACCCAGTATGAGCCACCTGAACACTTCAGGGCATGAGACACAGCTCTCATCTCCAGGACATTGATGGAGAGTTGCGTCTCCACTGGGGACCACATTCCCTATGCTGTTGTGTCCCCCAGACAGGCACCCCAGCCCCAGAGACTGGCATCTGTCTCTATGGGGACTGGGCAAGGAAGTTCCAGTGGGACTCCCCTGGATAGGTTCCCTTCTGTTGTCCACCATACCAGGGATGATCTTACTGCTACGGGCAGTGGCACCACGCACTGGAGGTTGTGTTCGCTCGGTGCCTCCAGACAGGACGTAGTTTTGGAGTGGATGCATGTGCCACCTGGCCCAGGGCATGAGGTCGATGCAGGAGGCCACGCAACCCAGCAGTTGGGCTATCTTCCCCATCGTGGTGTGGCTGCGTGTTTTCATTTCGCACGCCAGCTCCCTTAGGTTGTGGACTCGGCTCGGAGATGGCTTTGCCCAGCCTTCGGCTGAGTTGATGAGGGCCCCCAGGTGTTTGATTTGTTGGGTGGGGCTGAGGTGGCTCTTTTCTCGATTCACCACCCAGCCGTGGTCCTCGAGGGCCTGTAAGGCGAGTTCCGTGTGCGCTCGCGCCTGGTCCTCGGAGCGGCGCGGATGAGCCAGTCGTCCAGGTACAGAATAATGTCTAATCCCTGTTCCCTGAGTCTGGCCACCAGAGTTATAGAAACCTTGGTGAAGACTCTGGGAGCCGATGACAGTCTGAAAGGAAGTGCCTTGTACTGGAAGTGATGGCCCAGGATGTGAAAGCGAAGGAACTGCCTGTGTTTTCTGATAATGGGGATGTGGAGGTAGGCGTCCTTCAGGTCGATGGACATCATGAAGTCGCCTACCCTGATGCACTGGAGGGTGGATCGAATGGTCTCCATTTTGAACCAGTGTGGGACCACGTGTCGGTTCAGCTGCTTTAGGTCTAGAATGGGTCTGAGCTCCCCCAACTTCTTGGGTACCAGAAAAAAGATGGAGTACATGCCCATTCCCTGTTCCAGAACTGGGACAGGCTGAATGGCCCTGTTTAGGATTAGCTCTGCTAGAATCTGCTGCACCTGATGGGGGGAGGCTCTCCTTCTGGACACGGGAGATGACACAAACCTGGGCGGGATATGGAGTGGGATAGCTCAGGTGGCACATCCCTTGGACACTACATCTCGCACCCACCTGTCCGATGTGGTGGACATCCAGCTGGTGGGCAAACAGGGCTAGCCTTTGCCCTACAGGTGGGTACAGGGCCTGACCGTGAGATTTCAGCAGTGGGCAGTCACTGTTTTCCCCTGAAGCCTCTACTTCGACTTCTGGATCTTTGTCCCTGAGATCTGAAGGAAGTGGGCTGGTAGTTCTGAAGGAATGGGCCGCAGGAGCTGGAGGGGGAGCCTCTACCTCAAAAGGGGTGGCTCTGCTGAAAGGAGTCCCTGTGGGGTTGGCCAAGCTTGTTCCTGCCCCAAAACCTCCATCTGGAGGAAGGCAGGTATAAGAGCTTGGTCCTATTCCTGAGGAGGTCCCTGCCCTCCTCCTTTTGCTTTAGGTAGTCCTGAAGTCCCTCCCCAAAGACATGCTTTCCCTTGAGAGGTAAATTCTGTAATAAAGTCTTAGATTCCATGTCAGCGTCCCAGAGTTTTAGCCACAGCACCCTACGGGCCCGGTTGATGATGGCAGTGGCCCTCGCCTGGAGACGTAGCGAGTCCACTGCCATATCAGCCAGATATTTGGCTGCATCCAAGGTGCACTCCAGCAGCTCTGCCTCCCTAGATTTAGGGGTGGCCTGCTCCTGGTGCTCCTTGAGCCAGCGGATCTGTGCCCGAGATGTGTAGATGGCGGTGGTCATTGCCTTGGCGGTGGTTCCCTCGATCTCGAAAGTCTTCTTGAGCATATCCTTGATCCTCTTGTCTGTTGGGTCCTTGAGGGCTATGGTGCCACATGGAAGCACCGTTTTCTTGTTCAGGGCTGCCACTTGAGGATCAATAGTGGGTGCCTTGCACCAAATGTCCGATTTCTCACCCTGAACAGGGTACATTCAGTCCAGGTTTCTACGGTTCGGCATCCTGCCCAGATCGGGGGACTGCCATTCTATGCTGAAAATGTCCTCAATGGCTGGACATACTGGGAAAGTCTCTGTGGTTGTGGGTCTAAGCTGGATCATTGGATCGAGCTTCGACTCAGGCTTGCACTCTTCGGGATCCTTGGTGCCCAACCCCATGGTGGCCTTGATCATCTTCATGAGCCCCGGGATTGTGTCGAATGAGCATAGTTTAGAGGTCAGGGATGTAGCTACTTGCAATTCCATGTCCTCTGCATCTGATTCTGCCCCATCTTCCTCCTCTTCTTTTTCTGTGTCATCTCTCTCCCCTTCCTCAGGCGTGCCGTCATGGGGTGCGACTGGTCGGGAGTCCTCAGGAATGGACGGTTCCTCTGGTAGACCCCTTGACTTGCTGGGTTCCGGGCTGGGAGGCCTTGCCCTGTTCTGGGTGAGGGCTTCCAGTTTTTCCATGATCTTGAGCATGAAGTTCTGTTGGCTCTCCATCATGGCCACCACTGCTTGTTGGTTCTGGATCAAGAGGGAACCCGGGTCCACCCACGTCGAGTTGCTGGATCCGGGATTGGAGGGGGCCTGGGGTGGTGTCCTCTCCAGTGAAGAAAGTCATTGTCCAGGAGGCAGGTGGCACAGAGGGGCCCTGGGGTTTGGGGGAGGAGATTGGCACTGCATGCAGAACACTTCTTGGCCTTTGCCATCTGAAATTAGAGAGAGAGGTACACTTAAAAAGAGCTGATCACCCCCTTATCCCCTCTCTCTCTCTTTTTTGTGTCCCCATCTGAGTGTGAGGGGAGTGGGGAACGAGGTGCCTGAGTGTAGGGTGTGGGAGGACCCTACCACAGAAAGGGGTGAGGATGAGCGGAGATATTTGGTGCCGAGGCCTGCTGTGGAGGGGCCAGGCAACCATATGAAGGAAGAAACTCGACAACAACCTACTGGGGTCGCTATGGGAGGGACCTGAGTGGAAGGTTGACCAGTGACATGTTCTTCTTGCTCCCATTTTCCTTTTTTTTTTTTTTTTTTAGGCGAGGGAGGAAGCCATGAAAACAGTCCTGATCCCCCGCTGTACCCATCACAGGAATCAAAATGCCAAAGAAACTTTATAGAGCCCCTGAGGTTGGAAAAGCCAACTGTATAGGGCTACCAGGGCCTGTCGGCCTGGCTAGGAGGCCTGCGTGGAGAATCCGTAAGGGGATGGCCTTAGCAGCCCACATCCCTTAGAAGTGCTCAGGAGGGGCCCAAGGCCCCATGAGCGATACTAGGGGTGATTTAGAGGGCCGCAGACTCGGAGGAACACCGAATGCCTTCCCCTCCCCAGCGAGAGAGAGAGTGAGAGGGATGTTGGCCTCGAGTTCCAGGCCCGCGAGAGGTAGAGGGACGCTCTCCTGAGTGTGTGCCACCCGCCTCTGCCAGACTGAGCCGAGCGGTGAATCGAGGTGCTGCTCCCCCTCCCCGTAGGTCCTGTAGGCGGGGGAGGAGAAGCGCTGGCGGGAGGCCGGAAGATGGGATGAAGCGGCCCAGAGAGGAGGGACGCATGCTGATGCGTGGATACTCCTCTGTGAGGGAAGGCCCCAAATGAGGCCTACTGCTTGCCAGAGCACTAGAACTCACCTTCCACCTCTTAGCCCGCAGAAGGGGAGATACCGCGGGTGCGATAGAAGAGGCGGAGGCCGAGCAGAGGTAACAAGTGGAGGGAGGGAGCGGGAGGGGCTCTGGTGACCTTGTGGACCTGCAAGCACCCGGAATGGGTGGAGGAATGGGTAGGCCTGCTGGCCTACCGTGACTCTCCCGAGCTAAGCGGCCGAGGAAAAAGTAAAACAACGCTCGGCTGGGGAACAACACCACCGCGGGCAGCGTGGGGCAACATGAGGGTCAGGAGAGCAGTGTGGGGAAAACGCCAAGTGACTACTCTGCCCTGAGCAGGCTGAGATAGACCCAGCTAGAGCCATGAGGATGCCAGGAGGATACACCCAGCCCTGCTAATCCTCCATAGGGAGGAAAATAGAGCATGGAGCTCAGCCCCTCTGGTCACATGCACTAAAAAACATTCCACATTTAAAATTGGTTTCATAGAAGAACAGCAGGCAGGATAATTCAACAGATAGAAGAAAAAGCTAGTTCCTACCTTGCTAGAGCAGACAGGGATTCCTGGTGTGCTTCTTGCCTATTCAGATGCACGATTCAGAACTGGAAAGCAGGGTTTTCTGGGACCTGGATATACTGGAAATCTGATCTGGGTCATGTGCATCACTAGCCTATCAGGTGGGCTGTAACCCATGAGGTAATGTCTGGAGTGCTATGGATGCCAACCAATCACAATGCGTGGCAGACAGCTGAAAGGGAGAGCTACGCTTCAGTGAGCAGCCTCCCCCCCCACACACACAGGTCAACTGTGTCAGTTACCTGATAGGATTGCGTAGTCTTGTCTAGCTTAGAGAGACAAGCCACACATCATTACTTTAATAAACTGTTCCCTGCCACAGCAGGACCACCAAAATGTGTGGGTGCCTAGCAGTTCTTACACATGCCAGCTCTCCAAAGCACACCTTCATGGACTCCATGGGTTCGAATCCTCCAGAAAAAAATACCTCAGCATTTGATGTGAAAACTCAGACTTTGTTGTATGTGTAATTCCAAGTGTTTTCTCTTACTAGACTCTGTCAATATGAACTCCCCGCTGCTAAAACCTATGCAAACGAACTTGAGCGTACTGTACTACCTGCAGCTGAAGCAAAGAACAGCCAGAATGCACAAAGGAGAACATACTGCTATGCATTTCAGCATCAGCCAGTGGGGGAGGTTTTCATGACTGAAGCACTTTAATGCATCTTTTAGTGCTGTCATATACACACCCCTGTGTGGTAGTTCACTAAACTGCACACTTAGTCTATTAATGCAGCTTCAAAATTTTTTTTTTTCTCTGAATTGCCATGAGCTGGCATTTAGATAGAATCACACAGCTCTTTCTCAAATCAGATGCTCAATGAAGTCACATCACCTTGTGACCCTAAACATCTTAGGGTTGGACATGTGTGCCCTAACAAAATAGTGAAAACTAGGTATAGAAAAAGAAAACACAAATTCAACCATAGCTCACAATTGAATCCACCCTTTTCTCCGGTGAATCTGAAGCTGCCTAACAGCCCACCCCTGGGTGCTCATGCACTCCCTCCACCCACACAACATATGGCTGACAGGGAGTGCTGTTGCATTTTATTTCATCATTTCCTGATCTCGTAGCTGCCACCATACTGATACAGTAATTCTTTCTATGGCTCGAAAACTGCTTGACATTAGCTGATTTATAAATGGCATCCCTGTTTGACGCTGTGGTGCAGAATATGGTGGTACTCAAATTTTAAGCCAAGTATTTATTTGCAGATATGTTGTTATTGACTCATGTCACTTACCATTTTATACATCTATTGATTTTTTTCAATTCACTTTTGCTGACAAATGTTGATCGCAGGAATTCTGGTGTCACAATTCAGTTCAGCAACGTGTAAAATCTTAGTGAAGATGCTAAGTAACTGTTTTAAAATGCTGAAAAAGTTAACAGCCATGAAAATGCATGAACTTCTTTCTTTAGTGTCTGGAGCTGTAGTGGTGTTATTGAGTGCGTATGTCCCTTTGCTCCAGATCTATCAGTGAGATGTCTATTCTGTGAATGGACAGTGGCTGAATGTTATCAGCTGACAGTTTTCATTTCATTACCAACAGATAAATATTCAGGGCTTTGCAAATGCAACTTTGCTGGTAGCAACGTTTCATGCCCCCAAGTGTCTGTCATTAGTTAGTGGTTATATCTTAACCAATGATCACAAAAGTATTAAAAGATTTGCTGCTGAGTAATGTAAATGCCAATCCATCTAAGCACCTTTAGGCTGCAAACAGAATTTGAATGTATAGGGATTCTGAACTGATGTATCACTCTGTGACACAGCAATGGTTAATAAGTTTAAGCACATTCTCAGGACATTGTTTCACTTGCCCCCTCTCCCCACTATGATCCTGGTCACCTGAATATAACCCCCAGGGGGCACTACCCTTAGGGCTACTACCCCTGTCTGCCCCCACAGAGGCAGGGTAAGGGGCCCAGATCCATGGACGGGTGGCTCCACCCAGAGGTCAGGGTCAACACAGCAGAGGCTGACTTGGTTACAGCCCTCTGGGCTACTGCAACCCCCGTCCGTCCCACTAGTGACTCGTACTGGGTGTCAACAATTCTTTCCACCAGTACACTTACCCCATGGATAATATATTCCAACATACTCCAGGGACCCCCTGTAAAGTAAGGTACAATTATATCACAGTCACCATGCAGCAATTTGTCAGAAAAGTTAAAACCAGCCAGGATGTCATTATAACACAGCAATCTGATTTATTAAAAGGGCAGATGACAGGGGAAAGAGGAAAGATCAGGTTAATTGGCTTATACTGTTCCTATCTACCTAGGGCTCTGTGCACAGGCCTAACCCTATGATTTACTGTCCCAGGTACCCTAGCCCTAATGGCTAGTCCAAACCGTGGCAGCTGGTAGGGGCCCTTTACACAGAGGAGCAAGGAAAAGTTAATTAAGCAGTAAACCATGTGGAAATGCCCTTTTGGGACCACAGATGCAGTTCTAGCAGGGAGCTACCCTGAATTAGTACTCATGACCTCCAAATGGAACAAAGTCCTTCAATGCCAGCCGGGCTGAGCCTGAGCTCCGCACCTCCTCACACATTTATATGGTAAGCAACACAGCGGAGGGGTACCACACCAGGCAGCAGAAGTTGGGCTCTCTAGGCTTCTCTGTCATCAAGCACTGTAACGGCAGCTTTCTCTTCACTTTTCCCATGGACTGAGCACAATTCAGCAATCTTCTCCAGTCCTCCGAACAGGTCTAGCCTGGTGGGTAGCTGTACAGAGCACAGCCTCCTCTGACTGCCAGCTGGTGGGTTTTCTGACTCCTTTCCTAAGGCAAACGGCCACTAGGCCCTCACACACTTCCCGCACGAACACTCCCAGCGCAGAAGCACACAGCTCCTCTCTCTTCACTGGCCACTATGAATCTGCTTCTGGCAGCACCCAGCACTCCTCTTAGTTCGGGCGCGACCCATTGTCATTGGCCGGCTGAACCTCCCAGTCACTTCTCATGGCTCCCATTGGTGCAGAACGAGCGCCATAGTCCATAATGCCTTGCTCCCTCTAAACAGCTTGTCTATTGGTCAGCCAGCTCTATGGGGTCCCCAGTCACTGACTGGTCCAAAGCTGCAGTTCAGGGCCAAAATAGAGGAGGCAAATGGGACCATCAATGCTGCAAAGCAAGGCAGGTTAGAGCAACCACATTACTCTCTTTCTCTACATTATGTTAAACCAACAGTTCTTCCATTTATCAA
Source organism: Neoceratodus forsteri (assembly GCA_016271365.2). Lineage (NCBI taxonomy): Eukaryota > Metazoa > Chordata > Ceratodontiformes > Ceratodontidae > Neoceratodus > Neoceratodus forsteri. The sequence continues at coordinate 4,605,681 of JADMNL010000031.1, forward strand.
AGCTCCATCTGCCCCATTAGTGAAGGCAGTAGGAGCGATCCGGCCCGCAGCTCAGGTGGGACTCTAGCATGCAACACTTGGACCCCCCCAGCTCAATTATTTATGGCTGCAACAGGCCACCCTTAAAGGGACAAGCACCGGAAGCCTTAAAAAGCACTCCACAGGTCCCCATCAAAACGGCTTTAGGCCAGTGACTAACCCTAGCACCAGGCATATTCGGAACCCCCATTTGCAAGGGGGTTACATGAAATAAACCTGGCATTTTAGTATCTGTTTTACATCTTGGCTCAGTTAGGCAATCAACGCTGTAAGAACATAAACGGACATATAAATGGGGACTATAAGAACATGGTCACCTGAAATAAACCTGACATTTTAGCATCTGTTTTACATCTTGGCTCAGTTAGGCAATCAGTGCTGTAAGAACTTAAATGGACATATAAATGGGGACTATAAGAACATGCCAAGGATGCTTGTGCCTTAGTCCAGCTGTGCTACATCAGCCTGAAGCTCTGGTAGGGCTTACTGTCTACCACTTTGTTCACTCCCCCATATATCACTGTGCTACATCAGCCTGATGCTCTGGTAGGGCTTACTGTCTACCACTTTATTCACCCCCCCACGTACCTGCACCATTTCACATCCTCCCTTGATCTACAGTGAGTGGATCCCTCATTCATACGTCACATATGCATGCACAAAAGAAAAAACCTGGTCTTCAAAAATTAAGATACATTTATTGGGCCAGATATTCAAACTGCGCCCAAAATGTGCACAACAGCAGGAGCAAGCACAAATCAATTGCGCATATGCGCAACAGATGCGATATTCAAACATGGAGCAGAACAAATTTCGCAAGCAGCCAATGTCTGAATATCGCACAAACTGTGCCATAGCACAACCAGGAAGGGGAAGCTGAGCTGTAAGGTTGCGCCATAGCGCAACAAGGGCAGCCCAGCTGAGCAGTCCAGAGGTGCCATAGCGCAAGCAGAGTGCCCCCCCAGCAGAGCAATGGAACTGCACAACCAGGGAGGCAGGCTGGGGCCCACTGCCAGCCATGCCACACATGGGCACAGGAACACACTGCAGAACCAACAAGACACCTACACACCCCAAGCACAGCATCACTGGGGGTGGGACGGATGATCTACTGGCCCATGGGGACAAGCCAACAAAGCACAGCAGGGCCATGACGCCCCAGCACAACCACTGACAGGCTGAGACTGCCACACGCAGGGGGTTGACAACCACAGTGCACATCAGCCCCCCGTACGCACAACACACCCTGCACTGTGACCCCAAGACACCACCCATGTGCAGTGACTGGCACTGCAGGAAGCACCATGCACCCCCCCGGCACACGTCAACCTCGTGCAGCAGAGAAGCATACAAGCCAGACCCACCCTGTTCACCCAGCAGTAGGTGGCAGCAGATGGCAAGACCAACAGAAAGTCACTGCCATGCTGGAGACACCTCCCCATGCACACACACACGCGCACACACACACACACACACACACCACACACACATACCCAGGACCATACCACCCCAGATGGCATGCACACCACTGCAACTGAGCAACCATAGCCAGCTGCAAATCAGAGACCAACACAGTATTCATATCAAAATATAAATGTATTATAAAACTGTAAATTACAAAACCAACAACACCATAACTATTTACAAGGGGGTAGGGGTACAAGGTAGGGGTGGGCAAGGGGTAGGGATGAACAACTTGGAGAGGGAAGGCAGGGTGGGGGATGGGTGAAGTGGGAAGGGGAATCCAGCCTAAGGCCTAGCAGGCTGGTCCTCCTCCACCCGGTGGCGCCGTGCCTGGCCATGCCTCCTCCGCAGGCCATGCCGCTAGATGCTGCTGAGAATGGCTCGGTTGTCCAAGGACACTTGTGCGAGCTGCTGCAATTCCTGCTCTATCCTCCAGAGAACACTGAGGCCTAGGAAAATGGGAATGCAGTCAATGGCTGTGACTGACCACAACCCTGAACACCACTCAACCTGCAAGCCATGTAGCCCAATGTCCCGCACCTGTGATGGTATGCACCCACCCACAGAGAACATGCACATGGCCATCACAAACAGGCGGCACCAGCTATGTGCACCACTGCACACACACACTGCCCATGTCCATCACAGCACAAACAAGGCTGTCAAGTGACGTGGCAATGTGGTGCAATGCCAGTTACACAGCCATGTGCCCAGTGCATGCATGGACCACCAGTGATGCACACACAGACATGCAGTGACACTGGACAGTGATGAATGTCGCCTGTGTCGGGCATGGTTGTGATGTGCATGGCTGGTGGTCATGCCCACCCCCTCCAGCATGCAATAGCATCCATGATGTAATAATACTCACATTCTGCAAGAAGCTGTATCTGCTGCTGCTGCTGTTGTGGCCCACTCCTTGCTGCACCACCGACTGGCACCGGGGCCCTGTCACGACCCTCCTGAACATGTGCCTGCATCCTCACAGCCCGACGTGTGGGAGACAAATGTTGAGAAAAACATCAGTGCGACTCCAAAGCAGACTGCCTCCTGCCCCAGTGAGAGTGCCTGCTCACACAGCCAGCCCCATGCATCTCACATCTGCACACACTGACACAGCCAACCGTGTCAGAGCCATCACCTATGCACAGCCACAAAAACACACTCACACCCCTACAGAGAATACAGGTGCATAGACAGTACACCCACCTGGCCTAGGCACCACGCCCCTTCTGGCACATGACCGTAGCTGCTCATGCAGGTCAGGCTCCCTCCTGCAGAGGTCACTGTATCTGTACCGGCACTGCTCAGCAGATTGGCGCTGCCCAGTGACCCCCACCAGGTCATTGGCCACTTGCAGCCTGACCTGTGTCCTAGCCATGGTGAGGGGCACCTCACCATACAGTGCCCCATAGTAGGGCTCCACCTGGGCCACCAGGTTGGCCACCTCCATGGGGCTCCATTGCACTGCTCTTCTGTATGCCATGCTTCCAAGTTTACAGCAGGCAATGTGGCGCCCCACTGTGCGGCAACCCCACTTGGAAATGTGCAATAGACCACCATAGGTTCCAATTGTGCTGTTCACACAGCACCATTAGTCCACATAGCGCTGTCACCAGACAGCGCAATACGGCCATACACATGGCAGCCAAACAGCGCCAGGGGCCAAAGGTTGGACACCAGGTCAGGGGTCTATGATGCAAGGCCATGCACAGTGCCATCTGACGTCTAAGCATCCTGTGCGACTGACCACCTGCATGACAGTGCCACAGTGGACTATTGCGCAGTAGTGCCACAGTGCCATATAGTGCCCAGTGCTGTAGCGCCACTGGCACAATGGTGGCCATGGCCTGAATTGCCGATCGCGCACAGCACGTCATCAGCATGGCAGATGCCTGCGTAAGCTACCTGGGCATGCACAATGCAGTGTACCACACAGTCACAGATCTGTGCTATTGGCTCAGCCGGATCAACCGTCTTGCAAAGCACAATGGCACGATATTCAGCCGACACATGCAAATCATCTGATCAGCCATTCAAAGGCGCAGTGGTGTGATTTGCATCTCATTACAGTTGCTCCTCTCCTAATTTGCATGCATTGTGCTATAAAAGTGTGACAGTGGGCTGTGCTGGACAGATTCGGTTACTGCAGGTGAGAGGTGAGTTGCATGCTGTGGGATGTTCTGGACAATGGGCATGGGATAATGCTGTAGACTGCACAGTGACAGGTGTCCACTTACACCCATGCAGATCACCATGACCAAGCAGAGATAAGGTGAGGGTGAGGATGGTGGGTGAAGGAGGAGGCCCAACTTCACCACAGCAGAGACTGAGGCCCTCTTCCAGGCCTACCTGGAGGATGAGGCACTACTGCGTGGAAGCTGGGGCACCCCTCAGGCCCATGCGGCTGCATGGGAGGGTAGCCAGCGCAGTGAACCTGCATGGAAGCCACCAGTGCTCCGTGCAGGAATGCAAAGAAGATTGGGACAGACGCAGGAGGGAAGGAGAGGTGGCAACCCTCAGGCAGCCATCGCTGAGCACTGGTGGGGCCAGCCAGTGTAGTAAGCTGACCCCGGCTGAGGACCGACTGGCTGCAACTATGCAGTGCAGTACTATTTCGGGCGTACCAGGAGGTGGATTCCAGACAGGTGAAAGCCCATCACTGCACGGTATGACATGGTGGTGGTGTTGGGGTGGGGGAGGTTGTTCACATGCAATCACATGTCCTCTCTTTCTGTTGCAGATCCTGTTCATCTTTAGGAGGTGGTGGTGGTGGGACCAGGCAGTGAGGATGACCTGCTGGACATGGAGGAGGGTCCATCCACCTCTGTCACCAGCCAGCATGCACTACAGCAGCATGCACGCCGGGCTGCCAACTTTGGTGTCAGTGATTCGGGTGTGGGGGTGCACAGCCTGTGTCTCAGCAGTCTGGCATGCAAACATGCCATCACGCTGTGACTGTGGCTGTAGCATGTACCTGCACCATTGATGATGCAAGGACTGCAATGGGCAGTGACATGTGTGTGTCCCATGACGGACACACAGCAGGCCAGCATGTGCCCCAGGGCCTTTCTAGTTCCAACTTGTGTGCCAGCATGTCGGCACAGTCCCAGGCTGTGCCTGTCAGCACTGGTGGCTATGCAGGTGTCTGGCACTGTTGCGGCCACAGCGGTGGAATGAGTGGACTCTGGGGCACAGTGGTTGGAGGGGCAGCAGCAGCAGTCACCCACCCACCAGGTATGGGGGTACAGTGTCCAGTGGTGGCACATGCCCGCCACCCTGTGATACGCCATTCCTGGTCCTGGCAGGCCAACACCCTCAAGGGGTGTGCTGCATCAGGACCTTCAACACCCGGGGGGACAGGCTGCCATTGTGGCAGAGTACCCATTGGATGAGCACACCCACCTGCTGCCGGAATCAGTACAGCAGCAGAGGTGGGTTGCAATGTCCGTGGAGGCACTGTCTGTGGCTGTGGAGCGGCACAGCAAGGAGTGTGCTCTGGACCATGCAGAGATGGTCCACATGTGAATGGATGTCACCACCACCATTGACAGGCTGACCCAGGCAGTGGTCTCTGTCATAGACACATTGGGCACACAGTCAGGTGACCCTGTACCGCACATCCCACACAGTTCACGCTCCACTCCCCGTTCCTGGCATTGTGCAACACCAGGCCTGTTGACACCAGGTTCTGCTGTGGGCATCCTGAGCACCCCTAGTGCAGGTATGTTCGGCATGCTGCAGACCCCTGTGTGGGCAAGGTCGCGTTCACGCAGTGGGACCCCTGGTGGTCCAATAGTGCCACCCCATGTGGCCCCTGCTCAGCCTGCCAGTGCTGTTGGGACATGGCGGGGCTGCCCATGCATCCACGGTGGCCGTGGGACAATGCTACATGACTGACCTGTCTCCCAGTGTGGGCCCTGTCTGGTGCTGCCCTGTGTGCAATGTGTGTCATAGTGGGCAGTGCACTGCTGGGTGCTCTGCTCAACACGCCGACACACGGACCACCTGCACACCCTCCCAACTGCTGCCCACAGGTGCATGTGCATGATGATGCCTGCATTGTACTGTACACCAAGGTGCAAGGGTGCCCAGTATCTGACACATGTACTTGGACAGTACAGGTGATGGGGGTGGTCGGTGGTTCTGTGTGTTAGCAATGTCAGTTCTGCTGTGCTGTGCATCTGCCCATGTACGCTCTGTGTCCGGTGTGTGTGTGTGTGTGTCCATATGAGTGTTCACCCCTCCCTGATGGTGTGTTTGTATGCCTGGACCCTTCCACTCCCCTGGCCATCATGCACCCCTGGTGTGTTACCCTGTGTGCCTGTGGTTTGACCTGGACAGTGTTGGTTGCACATGTCCCCTTGACTTACCTGTGTTGTGCGTAGTGCTCCTCTGTGATGGTGTCCCGGTGCAGCTGGGCCTGCCGGATCAGTCGGGGGTCCCGCCGTCCTAGGGGGGCTGCTCATCAACATCAACACTGGCGTCTCCATCGCTGTCCCCCTCTCTTCAACCTGTATGGCTATCCCACAGTCCTTGGCCATGTTGTGCAGGATGCAACAGGCCAGGAATATCCCACAGGCCTTTGGGGGGGCTGTACTGTAGGGCACCACTGGAGGTGTCTAGGCATCAGAAGCATGCCTTGAGCATCCCAAACACCCGCTCTATGATGTTGCATGTGGCGGCATGTGCCTGATTATAGCGTTGCTGTGATGGGGTCATGGGGCATGGGTACGGTGTGAGCAGCCAGGGATGGAGTGGGTACCCGCTGTCACCTGTGTGGAGATAGTGGAGATCAGTGTCATGTTCAGGTCCATTTTGCCCATATCCTGTGTACTTACCATGGCACCTGTGGCATTCCCACCCTTGCCCCAAGTTTGCTTTCCATACATGCGTACTCACCCACTAGATGTCCTGTGGGGATGTCCCCAACTCTCAAATCAATGGCACAGTGTGGACTGATGCCATATGAAGGCATCATGTGCTCCACCAGGGTGTGTGGCACATACATTGATTTTGCACCCAGTGGCATCACACACCACCTGGCAGTTGACACTAGGGAATCCCTTTCTGTTCTGATATGAGAGCCCATGGGGGCCAGATGGCGTGTGTATGGCCACATGGGTGCAGTCTATGGCCCCTAGCATGCCAGGCATAATGCTACCCTGTGGAACTCCTGCATGTTTGCTGTATGCTCTGCCGCGGTGCTGGGGAAATGGATGTACTCCGCAGCATGTGGCAGCAGTGCGCTGAGGAATTGGATGAAGATGCGTGACGTGGCTGACTGAGTTATGCCTGTGGTGTCCCCTGTCAGCCTCTGGAAGGTGCCTGTGGTGAGCAGGCACATGCAGGCTGTCACCTTGGTCTCCACTGACAGAGCGTGACTCCGTCGTGAGGGTGCCTGCATCACATCACTGCACAGCTCACAGAGCTGACTCAGTATGCCCTGTTCAGGCAGTACCCAGCCCACGATCTCATACTGTGTGTACAGCTCAAAGCTGATGCGAGACGCAGTACTGCCTGTTGAGACATACATGACGGGCCTTCACAGCCACGTCCCCTGCAGCATGCATTCTCACCCCCCTCATTACAGCTTCCATGTGGAAGCTGCCACTGTCCATCTCCCTGGCTTCTGCCCCCTGGCTGGTGTTGCTGTGTTACCCCGGCTGTCCTGACTGATACTTCCACTGCACTGGGCACCCCCGCTGGCCTCTGCAGCCTATGGCCCACAATGCTTGCCTTGCCTGCCCTAGCCTGTCACTGTCTGTCTGTCTGTCTCTCTCTCTCTCTCACCCCTTGGCATGCTTGTAGCGTCCTTGGGCCGCTTCCTTGAGCCTTTTTATTTTGGCTCATTTCTGCTAGTGCGCAATTTCTGGCAGTTCTGCTCTTGCGCAATGCACAAGTCTTTGAATTTCGCTTTGCGCTCTTTATGCATGGATCCACCCCTGTTGGTTGAGCATGCCTTCCTTTGCATTGCGCTGTTGCTCAGCATGTTTTCGGTGGTGCAACTGCCTCCTGCTGAATATCGCAGAATGGCGCACTTTTGGTCTTGCGCAGGTGCAACCCTATTGCACATGGCACAATCCTTTTGAATATCCCACCCATTATGTTTGTTATGTTTGCTTGCACACATGTGCAAGAAACATAGTGCCATCATCTGAGATTTTGGAGGTGTGTTACCCCTTCTTCTAGTTCAGTCAGTGTGTTGACAGGCACGGCCCGTGTAAGCCAATGCATGCTGGAGCTGTCTATGACAAGCTCCAAAATGCAGTGGCATACAATTCAAAGGGAGAACTACGCTTCAGTGAGCAGTGATAAGATATCGCTTGCTCATGCGCAGCTCCCAAAACACACACATGCAGGCGTATGTGCCCCCCACATGCACGCACACACTGTATAGCCGACGGGGGTGCACAATCCCCCATTGGCTGTGCTGCTGTCCCCCAGCCCACCCAAAGCCTTCCAAATGCCATGCTGGGTACCCACCCCAGTGTGGCAACTCATGATATAGCCGACAGGGGGTGCCCAATCCCCTATCGGCTCCACTATCCCTCACCCCCTGTTAGTGCCAGTGCCATGAGCCCACCCCAGCATGGCAGTGATCTTTGGGCGATGGGGGTGCCCAATCCCCCACTGGCTGAATGCCCCCCAACCATCCTTGTGCCACACTGGGGGCCCACCCCAGCATGGCAAATGTCCCGTGTTGTCATTGGAAACAAAAAGAACACCTGTAAAGAAAAAACGGTCCCACATAGTCTCCCTGGCCCCCCTCCCACAACCCGCACCCACCCACTGCACACCCTGCCTCCCCACACACCCCTCACCCCACACTTACCTCTGGACCTTGGTGTGACAATCTTCGGTGGACTGGGAACACATCTGCACTCTTCAAAGCCGACCATGAACTGAGGAAATGCCGGTAAGCTGTATAATGGGCTAGATAGGTGTTTTTCAACTTTGTTGCATATCTCAGGAATTTTTGGGAATTTTTGCACCAAATTTTCAACATGGGGTTTTTGGGACACCTTCATGTCAATGATGTCACTGTCGTGGCGTTATTCAGGCCTGAAGGGTGATTTCACAGTCACTGTGCAAAATCACCTTTTGGGACCAATTAATGAAATGACACTGCAAGTGTTCATAAGATGGGCTCTCAAAAAGCCTATTTTGAAAATTTGGTGGAAAAATTTTAAAAATTACTGTTTTATGAGTGTGCGTTGTGCAGTTCCTACACACGCTTGTAAGTTTGCACATTTTCAATATTTTCACTCCAGATTTTCAACATTGCCATTTTACCACACCTTCTTATAAGTAGTACAGCTGTCATTTTTCACATCTCACCCAAAATGTGTTTCCACCCATGTAGTGCACAATGGCACAGTCGGTGTGCTAAATCAATGTATGGGACAAATTAAGAAAATCACAGTGACACTGTCCATGAGCAGAGGTCTTGAAATGGCTATGTTGTAAATTTGGTGAAAAAAATTCTTAAAAATTACTGTTTTATGAGTGTGCGTTGTGCAGTTCCTACGCACATTAGTAAGTTCATGAATTTTCAATATTTTCATTCCAGATTTTCAACATTGCCATTTTGCCACACCTCATTATGAGCAGTACAGCTGTCATTTTTCACATCTTGCCCAAAATGTGTTTCCGCCCATGTAGCACACAATGGCGCAGTCGATGTGCAAAATCAATGTATGGGACACATTAAGAAAATCACAGTGACACTGTTCATGAGCAGAGGTCTGGAAATAGCTATGTTGAAAATTTGGTGAAAAAATTCCTAAAAAGGACTGTTTTATGAGCGTGTGTTGTGCAGTTCCTATGCATGTTCGTAAGTTTGTGAATTTAATATTTTCACTCCAGATTTTCAACATTGCCATTTTATTACACTTCCTTATGAACAGTACAACTGCCATTTTTCATATGTCGCCCAAAATGTGTTTTCGCACATGTAGCGCACAATGGTGCTGTTGGTGTGTGAAAGCAATGTTTGGGACAGATTACGAAAATCACAGTTACACTGTTCATGAGCAGAGGCCTTAAAATGGCTGTGTTGAAAATTTGGTGACAAAAGTCCATAAATGACTGCGTTACGAATCAGCTTTGGGCAGTTTCCACACACCCTCGCAAGTTCATGACTTTGTAATATTTTCAGTCCAGATTTTCATAGGTGGCATTTTTCCACACTTCCTTATGAGCAGTACAGCTGTCATTTTTCACAACATGGCTAAAGTCTGTTTTCACACTTTCAGCGCAGAGATGCATGGTCGCTGTGGGAAATCATTGTTCAGGACAGATAAAGAAAATCACAGTGACACTGTTCATGATCAGAGGCACCAAAATGCCTGAGTTGACAGTCTGCTATAAAAATTCCAAAGCTAATTATATTACAGGTGTGCGTTGCACAGCTTCTATGTACTCTCGTGACTTCACCAATTTTATGTTCGCTTGCACGCATGCGCAAGGGATGTTTAGGGAGAGAAGCACACTTTGGAGGTGTGCCTCTCTTGTTCAATCCACTGTTCTGTTGAGCAGGCATGGCGGTCCTGCACCAATGGGTGTGGGAGCTGTGTATGACAGCGGTGGTCTTCTCTTCAAAGAAAATCACTGCTGTCATACACAGCACTGGTAGGCCTCCGCTCCCTCCCCAAAGCTTTGGTGCAACACTGGGAGCCCACCCCAGTGTGGCAAACATCTTGTATCCTCTGCCGATGGGGGTGCTCAATCCCCCATTAGGTCCACATCCCCACAAAGGCCTCCCCAAAGCTTTGGTGCCACACTGAGAACCCACCCCAGTGTGGCAAATGTCTCACGTCATTTGCTGATGGGGGTTTCCAATCCCTGTCGGCTCTGCGTCCCCCGAAATACCCCCCCAAAGCTTTGGTGCCATGCTGGGAGCCCACCCCAGTGTGGAAAATGTCCTGCATCATTTTTTTTACCAAGAAATAAAAACAGTCCCATGGCACTTCTCCTTGAACCCCTCCCACAACCCACACCCACCCACTGCGCACCCTGCCTCTTCACACCCCCCTCACCCCATACTTACCTCTGGAGCTTGGCGCGACAATCTTTACTGGACCAGGAACATGTCTGCACTCTTCAAAGCCGACCGTGACCTGAGGAAATACCGGTAAGCTGTATAATGGGCTAGATGGGTTTTTTCAACTTTGCTACATATCTCAGGCATTTTTTTTAATTTTTGCACCAAATTTTTAGCATGGGTTTTTGGGACCCCTTCTCATGAATGATGTCACTGTCATGGCATTATTCGGGCCCGAAGGGTAATTTCACAGTCACTGCATGGTCACTGCATGAAATCACCCTTCAGGCCTGATTAATGAAATGACACTGCCAGTGTTCATAAGATGGGCTCTCAAGAAGCCCATGTTGAAAATTTGGTGCCAAAATTCCAAAAAATTACTGTTTTACGAGCATGCATTGTGCAGTTCCTATGCATGCTCGTAAGTTCATGAATTTTCAATATTTTCACTCCAGATTTTCAACATTGCGATTTTACCACACCTTCTTACGAGTAGTACAGCTGTCATTTTTCACATTTCACCCAAAATGTGTTTCTGCCCATGTAGTGCACAATGGCACAGTTTGTGTGCAAAATCAATGTACAGGACAAATTAAGAAAATCACAGTGACACTGTTCATGAGCAGAGGTCTTAAAATGGCTATGTTGTAAAGCTGGTGAAAAAATTCCTAAAACTGATTGATTACGAGCGTGCTTTGCACAGTTCCTACGTAGGCTTGTAAGTTTGTGAATTTTCAATATTTTCACTCCAGATTTTCAACATTACCATTTTAGCACACCTCCTTATGAGCAGTACAGCTGTCATTTTTCACATCCTGCCCAAAATGTGTTTCCACCCATGTAGCGCACAATGGCACAGTCGGTGTGTGAAATCAATGTATGAGATGCATTAAGTAAATCACAGTGACACTGTTCATTAGCAGAGGTCTTAAAATGGCTATGTTGAAAATTTGGTGAAAAAGTTCCAAAAAATGACTGTTTTTCGAGCGTGCATTGCACAGTAACTACGCAGCTCGTAAGTTTGTGAATTTTCAATATTTTCACTCCAGATTTTCAACATTGCCATTTTATCACACCTTCTTAAGAGCAGTATAGCTGTCATTTTTCACATCTCACCCCAAACGTGTTTCTGCCCATGTAGCGCACAATGGCGTAGTCGGTATGCAAAATCAATGCACGGGACAAATTAAGAAAATCACAGTGACACTGTTCATGAGCAGAGGTCTTAAAATGGCTATGTTGTAAATCTGGTGATAAAATTCCTAAGAATGACTGTTTTACGAGCGTGCATTGTGCAGTTCCTATACATGCTCGTAAGTTCACGAATTTTCAATATTTGCACTCCAGTGACTTCCAAATACCTAAACAGTTCATAGAAGCAAGCAACATTCGGCATTGACAAATGCTTGTTTATTTTTGTATTCGCTTGCATGCATGTGCAAGGAACGTTTTAGGACAGTATGACTTTTTGAAGGTGTGTGACCCTCCTGTTCAATGCAGTGCTCAGTGTAACGTGTGCAACCCTACTGCACTAGTGGATGCATGAGCTGTCTATGACAGCAGTTTGGCTGCAGTGGTCTTCAGTTAAAAGAAAAGCACCACTGCAATTAGTGGTGGTAATGTGTGTGTATTTAGCATATTGACGTCACCCTTTTCCCTCTGGCTGCTAATAAAATCCCTCCCACTTCCTCCTTCTGCTGCCATCTACCCTGCTCCCTTGTTATTGCCCCCACCAAACACATTGTATGTGCAGACGGAGTGCCCAGTCCCCATTATCTCCAGGCCCCCCCAACAAACACCCAGGTGACATGCTGGGAGCCCACCCCAGCATGCCCATTGTCCCTGTAAATGGGAAAACTGTCCCGCAACATCTTTTGTTTTTTTAAAACCTGTGAAAACAGAAAACTGTCCCTCACTGTGTCTTGTGCCCCCTCCCAAAACCCACAGCCACCCTCTGCATACCCCACCTCCCCCTCACCCCATACTTACCTCTGGAGCCTGGCGCAGTGATCTTCAGTGGAGTGGGAACACGTCTACACTCTTGAAAGCCGAACTCAAACTGAAGAAATGACAGTAAGCTGTATAATGGCATAAATGTTTTTTTTTTCCAATTTAGGTGGCTATCTCAGGCATTTTTGCAAATTTTTGCACCACATTTTCAACAGGGGGCTCTTGGGACACCGCCTCATGAATTCAGTTACTGTCATGTGAGTTATTCGGTCCACAAAGGTGATTTCATGGTCACTGCACAAAATCACCTTTTGGGATTGATTAACTAAACAACAGTGTCACTGTTAATGAGGTGGGCTTCCAAAATCCTATGTTGCAAATTTGGTGAAAAAATGTCAAAAAATGACTGTTATGAGTGTGCATTGCGCAGTTTCCATGCACACTCATAACTTCAAGAATTTGAAATATTTTCACTCCAGGTTTTCAACACTGGCATTTTTTCACACCTCCTTACGAACAGTACAGCTGACATTTTTCACATCCTGGCTGAAATGTGTTTTTGCACATCCAGCACACAATGGTGTGGTCACAGTGAGAAATCAATGCTCAGGACAGATTATGAAAATCACAGTGATACTGTTCATGAGCAGAGGTCCCAAAATGCCTATGTTGAAAATTTGGTGACAAAAGTCCACAAAATGACTGTGTCATGAGCGTTCATTCCGCAATTTCCATGTACGCTCGTAAGTTCCAGAAATTTTTGTATTTTCACTCCAGATGTTCAACAATGCCATCCCTTCACACCTCCCTATGAATGCTACAGCTGTCATTTTATTTTTCACATCCTGCCCAAACTGTGTTTTTGCACATGTGGAGCACAATGGTATGGTCACTGTGGGAAATTAACGCTCAGGACAGATTAACAAAATAACAGTGGGACTGTTCATAAACAGTGGTCTCAAATGCTTTTATGAGGTGGGGGTAACAAAAATGTCATGCTGAAAATTTATAGTGCAAATACCAGCAGTCGCATAGGGCATTAGGGTAAAGCACCATACGTGCCAAACACCACTGCAAATACCTGCAAGTGAACATTCGGCATTGACAAATGCTTGTTTAATATTTTTGCTGCAGATTTGCAACATTGCCATTTTTTACACCTCCCCATGAACAGTACAGCTGTCATTTTTTACATCCCGTTCGGAATGTTTTTGCACCTGTGGTGCTAAATGCCGTAGTCGCTGTGCATAAGCAGCTTTCCGCTAACTAACTGATATTGCCACTGTTCATGAGGTGGGGTCACAAAAAAAACATGTTGAAAATTTGGAGTGAAAATATCAAGGAATGCCTGAGGTATTAGGGTTTTCAACCATAACGCCCAACCCTGTAGAGAATGACAGGCATCAGGGGTGTGACTTGGGATTCTTGCCTATAATGCTCATACCATTCCACACCCTGCAGTCAGTGAGAGGCATCGAGGTATGCCTTGGACTCTTTGGCTCCAAAGTTCACCCCATTCTCCTATATTGCACCCATCTCATCGTATTTCCTAATGGAATGGGGTGCGCATAAGGGCCAAAGACCCCGAGGAACACCGTGACACTTGTCAGTGTCTGCAGGGTGGGGTGTGGTGAAATGGTGTGGCCGTTATGCCTGACAACCCAAAAGCACACCCCAATGCCTGTCACTCTCTGCAGGATGGTGGTGGGGTTGGTTGGCTTCAGTTCAATACTTCACTACCATTCCTATTACGCAGCTCTGTAACTTCTACACTACCACTGTCAATGCCAGCAAGCAAACATTCGGCATTGACAAATGCTAATTTCAAGGTGGGGCACTCCAGAGATAGATCTCTTTGCAGCCCCAGACAATCACCAACTCCCTCTCTTTTGTTGCTGACCTCCAGTCTTGGGCTCAGTCCCCCTGGACGCCCTGGTTCTGAATTGGGAAGGGAAATTTCTGTATGCCTTCCCCCTTTCCCACTCCTGTTCAAAGTTTTAGTTAAAATAAGATCTCAACCTTGCAAGGTGATTCTGGTTGCTCCAGATTGGGCCAGACAGCCCTGGTACCCCCTGTTGCTGTCCCTAGCAGTCCATCTTCCCCTGTCCCTTCCCTGGAATTCCAACCTGTTAACATCCTCTCAAGGGAGAATTTGGTACCCCAATCTTCAGTCAGCTGTTGAAGAGTTACAGTTTGCAGATCTGCATCTTTCCGTAGGGGTTCTGGACATCCTCAAGGCTTCTCGAAAGCCCTCCACCAGAAAGACTTATAACTCCAAATGGAAAAGATTTAGCATTTGGTGTTCTAAGAAGAATATTTCTCCAGACACTTCTGAATTGCCTACAGTTCTGGATTATATGGTCCATCTTAATGACCTAGGCATCAGACCAGCTACTCTCAAGGTACACTTGTCAGCTGTTTCTGCATTTTTGTCTGTAGGGAAGCCTTTCTCACTATCTTCCCATCCTGTGTTCTGTAAATTCTTTAAAGGATTGCGTCACACCAATCCCCCTTTTAGAGACCCTGCCCCTGCCTGGGATTTGAGTGTTTGCATTGCTCAGCTTATGCAACCCCCTTTGAGCCTATGGGCCAGATAATCAAAAGGGTTGTGCCATGCACAACAGGGTTGCACATGCGCAAGTCTGAAATTGCGCCATTCTGCGATATTCAGCAGGAGGCAGTTGCGCCACTGAAAACAGGCTGAGCAACAGCGTAATGCAAATGAATGCATGCTTAACTGCAGGGAGAGGAACCATGCATAAACTGCACAAACTGATATTCAGCAGGGCTGTGCAGAGTTGTGCAGGCACAACTCCCAACCTGCGCCTGCAGGACTTTGAGCCAAAAAAAAATGGCTTAAGTCGAGGGCCACCCACAGGTGAGCTGCTGTATTGCAGGTTGCAACACAGCAGCTGCCATCTGTGGCTGGCCTCCAACTCAGTCCCTGTGCCCCCCCACAGCCCGATTGCGGGCATAGTGTACTCCCCCCCACCAGCCCGATCGCGGGCATCAATGTGGCTCCTCCCTCCTCCTGTTCACATCCCTGGGGGTCCAGTGGACCAAAATGCCTGATAACGGGTGGTATGTTTAATAACTCCCCCCTCCTCCCGTTTACATCCCTGGTGGTCCAGTGGACCAAAATGCCCGATCGTGGGCAGAAAGTCAATCAAACATCCCCCCAACATCTCCCTGGTGGTCCAGTGGACTGAAATGCCTGATCGCGGGCAGAAAGTAAATCGAACCCCCCCAACATCTCCCTGGTGGTCCAGTGGACCGAAATGCCCGATCGTGGGCAGAAAGTAAATCAACCCCAACATCTCCCTGGTGGTCCAGTGGACCAAAATGCCTGCTTCGTGGGCAGTAAGTAAATTCAAAAACCCCAAAATCTCCTGGTGGCTAGTGTCCCCCCACCCACCCACCCACAAAGCCCCACCCGCTCCCCGACGGCCGTTAGCATCCACCTGCCTGATACCCCACGCCGCCAACTGACTGCCCAGTAGGGCTGCCGCCCATTGGTGCAGAGCAAGAGCCAATGGCGTGCAGCCCATACCGTACGTGACAGTCCAGATTTGTGAATGAATTATGAATGAATGTTCATTCACAAATCTGGACTGTCATCGTATGGTATGGGCT
This sequence comes from Neoceratodus forsteri, assembly GCA_016271365.2. Taxonomy (NCBI): domain Eukaryota; kingdom Metazoa; phylum Chordata; order Ceratodontiformes; family Ceratodontidae; genus Neoceratodus; species Neoceratodus forsteri. The sequence goes on from JADMNL010000031.1 coordinate 4,621,813, forward strand.
GCATGCCCTTTGGCTCTTGCTCTGCACCAATGGGCATGCAGCCCACTGGGCAGTCAGTCGGCGGCAGCAGGCGGTGGATGCTGCCACCCGCCGCCGCCGGGGGACCGGGGTGGTGGGGCTTCGTGGTGGTGGGTGGGGGACACCAGCACCAGGAGATGTTGGGGGTTTGATTTACTTTCTGCCCCTGATTGGGCATATCAGTCCACTGGACCACCAGGGATGTGAACTGGAGGGGGGGAGTTATTAAACATACCACCCGCGATGGGGCATTTTGGTCCACTGGACCACCAGGGATATGTACTGGAGGAGGTGGGGGTCCAACATTGCTGCCCAGGATCAGGCCGCAGGGTGCATCGGTCCCCGATCGCTGCTGCCTGGCAGGGTGCCAGGCACAAGTCCTAGGGGATCGGTGCACCTACATGCTAATGGCATGCAAATGGGCCATAATCAGATGCAAATGGCCCCCCTGTGCCTTGCATGAATTATGGCCCCATTTGCATGTCACCTTTTGAATATTGTGATTTTGCACATGGCGCAATGGTACTTGCGCCACCGCAGATTGAATGTGCCATGCACAGTGGCTGTGGCTGGGGGGTGATATTCAAAGGAGTTGCTCAATAGCGCAACTTCTTTGGATATCACCCCGGCCACACCCCTGCACAACTATTTTGTGCAGCACAAGGGCTTGTGCCTCAGAATGGCACAGTTTGAATATCCAGCCTTATGTCTTCAGCAGAGCTTAAGTACTTGACTTAGAAAACTGTGTTCTTGGTAGCCATTACCTGTACCAGGCATATCAGGGAATTGCAAGCCCTGTCAGTGGAACCTGATTTTCAAACGACATGAAGTTTCAACACTGTAGTGTCTGTGGGGAAGCCTTTGCCAAGGCTGACCTGCACACTACATGTGTTTATTGTCTGGGGTTTGACCACCTCAATTCAGACTGCCAGATTTGTAAAAATTTCCCTGTAGCCACCCTGGATAAGAGAGTGGGCAGGCTCAGGGAACGAGAGGCCAAAAAGTCCGCTGACTCGGATGGCCAGCCCGGTTCGATGCTAACCGAACTGGAGGGAGTGCCCTCTGACCAGGGCGAGACTTCCTCGGGCAAACGTAAAGCTGGCTCTGAGGAGCCAGTTCCAGCAAGGAAAACTAAAAAATCAGCAGGCATGGAGTCCAAAATTCCTTCTCCAACTGCTGTAGAAATAGCAAAAGCTATACAAATTGTACAGTCACTTTCTCCAGTTCCGTCCGAACCACCACTGTCTGGTAAAAGGTCGGTTGGCCATTCCACCAGTTCAAGAATATGATGTTGGAGATTTTTATGAACCAGAGGAGGGGGAGGAGAATTGTGAACAGTATGAATGTGACTTTGAGAGTCTGGATGTGCCCACTGAACCAGACATTTCCCCAGACAGACCTTTAGAATCTCCCCCAGTGCTTTCTGAGTCCCCTTCTCATTTTTTGTTTTATAAAAAGGTTGCTGAAACCCTCCAGCTCCCATTAGAGGAAGCTGTGGATAAGCAAGAGGAACCTGATTTTGTGGAAATGATGGATATCCCAGAGTCTAGGAGATTATCTATCCCCTTACATAAGTCTTTTAGGAAGCAAACAATAAAAATTCTAAAGGCCCCCTAATTCTGTGCCTCCTGTTGACAAAAAAATGAACAGGAGGTACACTTTGTCAGGTCCTGATACAGACTTTCTTTCACAGCAATGCAGTCATGTTGGGGGTAGTTCAGGCTGCAGCCTGTGATAAAGCTAATATTCCCTTGGATTCACATCCTCCAGACAAGGACTCCAGGAAGATCGATGCCATGGCTAAAAAACAATACATGACAGCATCCTTGGGACTTGGACAAGCAAATTACATGGCTTATGTGGCAAGATACCAAAAATCTAGATGGGACACTGTCATGGCTTTGGCCAAACAGGCCCCTGGCCAGCTTGCCCAGGTGGCTACTGATGGGATTGAGGCTTCCAAGGTGCAATTCCATGCTGCTGTGGATTCTAATGATGTATCCTCTAGAGTCATGGCTACATCTGTGGCCTTTCGTAGGTTAGCTTGGCTCAGGTGTACTAACCTGTCACAGGATACCCAGACTAAGGCTATGGATTTTCTTATGGTGGGAAATTCACTGCTTGGCAAGCAGACAGAGAATTACATGAAGAAAATGGATGAATACAGAACAACTTAGGAGTGCACAAGCCAAGGAGCGGCAAGCCACTACTCAGAAGCAGACCCCCAGGGGTAGAGGTAGGCCATTTCACAGGCCTTTTTCCCAAACCCAGGCTTCTTCTGCTTATGCTCAGAGGGGGTTCTTCAGAGGCAGAGGCAGACGGGGTGCAAGTAGGTCTGCTCCTTCCCCTCAGCCTAAAGACCCTGCCAAGCAGGCACCCTGATGGGGTGCCCAGGGCCAATTCTCCACTACCTCTAGGGGGCAGGCCGGCTTACCTTATCCAGGATTGGGAGTCTATAACATCAGACAAGTGGGTCCTGGAGGTAGTAAGCCAGGGACTGGTTCTCAGCTTCAAAAAATTTCCAAAGATGAGAGCCAGATCCTTTCCACTTGCAAATCCTTCAGAGGCTCTTGCCCTAGAAGCAGAAGTCTCTACCCTCCTGGCTCTCAGAGCTGTGGAAAGGGTTCAGACCCTACACCAGGGCAAAGGGTTGTACTCCAGGTACTTCCTTACCCCAAAAAAGACAGGAGAATGGTGGCCCATTTTAGATCTCAGATATCTAAAATAGCATCTTTTGAAACCAAAGTTCAAAATGGTAACTCTGGCAATGATTTTACCTTCCCTAAGGCCAGGGGACTGGCTAGCCTCCCTGGACCTCAAGGGTGCCTATTTCATGTCATAATCAGAAGATCTCATCGAAAGTACCTCAGATTCAAACTGCCCTCAGGTCATTACCAGTTCAGAGCAATGCCCTTCAGCCTTACCTCTGCTCCAAGGGTATTCACAAAGTGTCTAGCAGTGGCAGTGGCCCACTTAAGGAGGCAGAGGATTGCTGTTTTTCCCTATCTAGATGACTGTCTCATTGTAGGCCTGTCCCCAGAACAGGTAAAATCTCACCTGCAGGTCACCCAGCAGCTTCTCACCTCCCTGGGTTTTCTGCTAAACCTACCAAAGTCAGTTCTGGAACCAGTCCAGGTACTCACCTTTATAGGGGCAGAAATGGACACAAAGCTAGCCAGAGCCTTTCTTCCCCCAGAAAGGGTAAGGAATTTAGTGGCTCTGGCCTCTTCCTTCACTCTGCAGGTTTCTCAACCAGCAAGACACTTTCTGCAGCTCCTGGGGCACATGGCTGCATCCACAGCTGTTGTGCAGGGAGCCAGATTTCAGATGAGAGACATTCAGTTTCACTTGAGAACCTTTTGGTCCCTGCTTCCTTCTGCCTTAACTGGTACTCTGTCCTGCTCCTTCTGTGTTTCCTTATACTTCTGGAATGCTACCTTTTTCTTCCTGACTGTCACAGCCACCTCTTTTGAGAACCATAGTGGCTTTTTCTTTCATTTTGATTTGTTTATTTGCTTCACGCAAAGGCTTGTTGCCTCTGTGACGGCAGTTTTGATAATTCCCCATTGTTGCTCCACACCTCCTTCTAGCCTGTTTGCTTGTGCTTTTCTGAGGCACTCTCCCATCTTGCCAGAGTCAGCCCTCCTAAAGTCCAGTACCCTCACTTTTGTATGGCTTGACTCTGTAGCTGAGTTTAACGTGAACCACACTGTTTGATGGTCACTTGTCCCCAGATTGCAACCCACTTCTAGATCTGAGATCCTCTCACTGCCCCCGTTTGAGAGTATGAGGTCTAAGATTGCTCCCTCATGAGTGGGTTCTGAAACTAGCTGTTTAATGCCTACCACCTGTAGGGCATCAAGAATGGCCCTGCTCTAGGATGTGGCTGCAGCAAATGTGCTCCAGTTAACAGCTGGCATATTCAGGTCTCCCATCAACAGTATATCCCCTTTCTCTGCCATTCTAAGAATGCCTTCTATCATATACTTGTCCATTCTTCCCCCTGACATGGAGGTATGTACACAACCCCTGTGTGTATTGTGGTGCCCTTTCCAGTCTCCAAGGTGACCCACAGTACCTCTTCTCCTCCCTGTTTACTATTTTGTTCAGTTTATTTTATCACTTCCTTTACATAGAGAGCTAATCCTCCACCTCTTCTCCACTGCCTCTGTCTCCTGTAGGTTATGTACCCTGGTAAGTTAACATCACAGTCATGGTTCTCTGTGTACCATGTTTCTGTGACTGCTACAATATCCAGACAATTCAATTTAAAATTCATCTTTATTATTATTTTTCCAAAAAAATCTCCATGAAATGAACTATTTATGATATGGGCTTTGCTGGCATTACCATTCAAAACATGTGGATATCATGCATATATTATGGAGCTGTTCAGTGATCAAAAATATTTGGGGTACATTACATGAAGTGTAAGAGAAGGTAGATAATGTTAGACTACCTTATTCTAGTAAGCATTTTATATTTTGTGTAGAGTCAGGGATTTTGCTCATAAGTAGTTCACACAAACTTTGGATACTAGCAGCTTCCCCTTGCCTGAAAAGGATATTGCTATTTAGGTGGAAATCTCCCGTTCCTCCCATATACTGAAGGGATTAACAGTGCAGGTGTGGCAGATAATAATGAAATAATTGCCACACTACCAAGTAAAAAGCTAGATTTCTTTGAAAAAGTTTGATCTCCCTTCATTTTACTCCTGAGAAATAGACATTTAGCTTCATAGTGATTCTAGCTGACTGAGATTAGTACTGAAGAAAAAAAATTATGTACACTGACCCTGTTTTACTGAGCGATATACAGTATGAAGTGTAAGTGTATTCATTATTTTTCCTCTAGCACAAACCACAAATGTCAGGACTAGTACCATGCAGTATCCGCTGAGTTGCATGTCATGGAAGATTTCTGAAAAACTGTTTAGGTTCCAGAAATTGATGGGTCCCTGAGCTGGTTCTGTACTCGCTGGAGCCTGAAATAAAGTAGAAAAACTGGCTTTTTAGAGCCTGGAAGAGAAGACTTGTTCCATGAGCACAAAGAGAAGAAAGAAGTGGCCAGGGACAGGGAGTACAGTTGACTGTTTTGGGGTTGGGGTAGAGACAGAATGCAGGCCTGACAGCAGAAGTATTTACCCAGTCAGTGCTCAAAATTCACTACTAATATCAACTTTGAAGTCTAAATTACTGTATGGATTAAACAAATGGTTAAACTGTGACACATAAATTCAACTAAAGAGGCAGATCGAGATATAGTAGTTAGTGATATGTTCAGCAGGAGATAGTGTGGGCCACTTGGAAATCAACTTCTACTGGTACAAAAATCCAAATTTGAGGGTTAGTCCCATGCAGTATCAGCTGAGCTGTAGGTCATGGAGGATTTCTGAAAAACTGTAAAGTTTCCAGGAATTGAGGGGGTCCCTAGCCTGTCAAGGCTCACTGGATCCCAGGAGTGACAACTGAGCTGTATGTCATAGAGGATTTCTGAAAAACAGTTTTGGTTCCAGAAATTGAGGAGTCATTGTCCTGGTCAAGGCTTGCTGTTTAAAGACAACCACTGAATAATTTCTTTAATTTGCATGATTGATGAGGTTAAAAAGATTCTTGCACTTACAATATTTCTTGTTATGCTAATTGCAATTTAGAGTTTGTAAATATCGTAAGTGGAGGGAAACCCTTAAATGAAGAGGACTGATTGAGGGTAGGAATAACAAATATCGGGTATTTAATAAGGAAGGGAGATCAGATGCTACTCTCACTTGTGGAAATAAGAAAATAGTTGAAAGTGCCAAAATTCCAGTTTGCACGATATCTTCAAATTAGAAATGCACTGCAAAATTCTATACTTGTGCTGGATTAGACACCACCCAAACATGATTAGTGGGGGGAGATAATCAGGCTAACGTCATTAAGATAAGGACTGGTATGTTTTATATAGAGAAGAAAGTATGGGTCTGGGTGTGTAACAAGAATTTACACTCACCTGAGAGGTTTATGCACAGCATGTAACCCCGTGGGTGTGTGTAAATTTGAATTACACACACCCAGAACCATACTTTATTTTATATAATTCTTGGGATGTCCTTTTTCCCCAAAGAAGCTATATAAAATAAAGAAAAGATAATCTTGTAGGACAGCAGTAGTCTGGTTAGCTGTGAGCACTTGTTCTATATTTGTCGGTTGGTCACTTTTTATTTTATTTATTTAATTTTGAGGGTGTTTCCCTCACTTTGATTCCTTTCTGCCTGCCAGCACCTTCTGAAGTTAGAGTAGTGGTCTAGAGGGGAAAGATGAGGTGAACAGTGGCTAGGAGGAAGACTGTCAGAGGAAATGTTGCCTGTACATTGTGAGGGATACCGTGCCCGTGTTTGCTGTTTTAAATGTTATCTTATATTGATGAATTATGACACGGTTTCCCTATGGGAAAAACAACATGCTGGCAATCATAAACTAATTTCCAGAACTAAAGATATTATTTCATATTCACAAGCATCCCCGAAGAAGAGAAGAGCTCAGCTGAGGGAATTGGTGAGAGAGGAAGATTAGATAAGAGTGTAGAATCTTGCAAATTTGAGCTGCAGAGCATTGCAAGGTAGGACAATAGAATTTAAAATTCTTCTTTATTATTATTTTTCCAAAAAAATCTCCAAGAAATGAATTATTTATGAGATGGGCTTTGCTGGTATTGCCATTTAGAACATGTGGATCTCATGCATATGTTATGGAACTGTTCAGTCATCAAAAATATTTGGGGTAAGTTACATGAAGTATAAGAGAAGGTAGCTAACGTTAGATTACCTTATTCTAGTAAGCATTTTATTTTTGGTGTAGAGTCAGGGATTTCGCTCTTAAGTAGTTGACACAAACTTTGGATACTAGCAGCTTCCCTTGCCTGAAAAGGATATTGCTATTTAGGTGGAACTCTCCCGTTCCTCCCATATACTGAAGGGATTAACAGTGCAGGTGTGGCAGATAATAATGAAATAATTGCCACACTAGCAAGTAAAAAGCTAGATTTCTTTGAAAAAGTTTGATCCCCCTTCATTTTACTCCTGAGAAATAGACATTTAGCTTCATCGTGATTCTAGCTGACTGAGTTCAGTACTGCAGAAAAAAATGTATGTACACTGACCCTGTTTTACTGAGTGATATACAGTATGTAGTATAAGTGTATTCATCATTTTCCGCTAGTACAAACCCCAAATGTCAGGACTAGTACCATGCAGTATCCACTGAGTTGCATGTCATGGAGGATTTCTGAAAAACTGTTAAGGTTCCAGAAATTGATGGGTCCCTGAGCTGGTTCAAGGCTCGCTGGACCCTAAAATAAAGTAGAAAAACTGGCTTTTTAGTTCCTGGAAGAGAAGACTTGTTCCATGAGCACAATGAGAAGAAAGAAGTGGCCAGGGACAGGGAGTACAGTAGACTGTTTTGGGGTTGGGGTAGAGACAGAATGCAGGCCTGACAGCAGAAGTATTTACTCAGTCAGTGCTCAAAATTCACTACTAATATCAACTTTGAAGTCTAAATTACTGTATGGATTAAACAAATGGTTAAACTGTGACACATAAATTCAATTAAAGAGACAGATCGAGATATAGTAGTTAGTGATATGTTCAGCAGGAGATAGTGTGGGCCACTTGGAAATGAACTTCTAGTGGTGCAAAAATCCAAATTTGAGGGTTAGTACCATGCAATATTAGCTGAGCTGTAGGTCATGGAGGATTTCTGAAAAACTGTAAAGTTTCCCGGAATTGAAGGGGTCCCTGGCCTGGTCAAGGCTCGCTGGATCCCAGGAGTGACAACTGAGCTGTATGTCATAGAGGATTTCTGAAAAGCTGTTTTGGTTCCAGAAATTGAGGAGTCATTGTCCTGGTCAAGGCTTGCTGGTTAAAGACAACCACCGAATAATTTTTTTAATTTGCATGATTGATGAGGTTAAAAAGATTCTTGTACTTACAATATTTCTTGTTATGCTAATTGCAATTGAGACTTTGTAAATATCGTAAGTGGAGGGAAACCCTTAAATGAAGAGGACTGATTGAGGGTAGGAATAACAAATATAGGGTATTTAGTAAGGAAGGGAGATCAGATGTTACTCTCACTTGTGGAAATAAGAAAATAGTTGAAAGTGCCAAAATTCAGTTTGCAAGATATCTTCAAATGAGAAATGCACTGCAAAATTCTATACTTGTGCTGGATTAGACACTACCCAAACATGATTAGTTGGTGGAGATAATCAGGCTAACGTCATTAAGATTAGGACTGGTATGTGTTATATAGAGAAGAAAGTATGGGTCTGGGTGTGTAACAGAATTTACACTCACCTGAGAAGATTATGCACAGCATGTAACCCGTGGATGTGTGTACATTCGAGTTTACACACAGAACTCACTCTTTATTTATATAATTCATGGGATATCCTTTTTCCCAAAGAGCTATATAAAATAAAAAAGATATTCTTGTACGACAGAGCATTCTGGTTAGCTGTGAGCACTTGTTCTATGTTTGTCGGTTAGCTACTTTTATTTTTTATTTAATTTTGAGGTGTCCTCACTTTGATTCATTTCTGCCTGCCAGCCCTTCTGCAGTTAGAGTAGTGGTCTAGAGAGGAAAGATGAGGTGAACAGAGGCTAGGAGGAAGACTGTCAGAGGAAATGTTGCCTGTACATTGTGAGGGAAACCATGCCCATGTTTGCTGTTTTAAATGTTATTTTATAATGATGAATTATGACACGGTTTCCCTATGGGAAAAATGACATGTCGGTAATCATAAACTAATTTCCAGAACTAAAGATATTATTTCATATTCACAAGCATCCCCAAAGAAGAGAAGAGCTCAGCTGAGGGAACTGGTGACAGAGGAAGATTAGATAAGAGTGTAGAATCTTGCAAATTTGAGCTGCAGAGCATTGCAAGGTAGGACAATAGAATTTAAAATTCTTCTTTATTATTATTTTTCCAAAAAGCTCTGCAAGAAATGAATTATTTATGATATGGGCTTTGCTGGTATTGCCATTCAAAACATGTGGATCTCATGCATATGTTATGGATCTGCTCAGTCATCAAAAATATTTAGGGTAAGTTACATGAAGTGTAAGAGAAGGTAGCTAACGTTAGATTACCTTATTCTAGTAAGCATTTTATTTTTGGTGTAGAGTCAGGGATTTTGCTCTTAAGTAGTTGACACAAACTTTGGATACTAACAGCTTCCCTTGCCTGAAAAGGATATTGCTATTTAGGTGGAAGTCTCCCGTTCCTCCCATATACTGAAGGGATTAACAGTGCAGGTGTATCAGATAATAATGAAATAATTGCCACACTAGCAAGTAAAAAGCTAGATTTCTTTGAAAAAGTTTCATCCCCCTTCATTTTACTCCTGAGAAATAGATATTTAGCTTCATAGTGATTCTTGCTGACTGAGTTTAGTACTGCAGAAAAAAATGTATGTACACTGACCCTGTTTTACTGAGTGATATACAGTATGAAGTGTAAGTGTATTCATCATTTTCCGCTAGTACAAACCCCAAATGTCAGGACTAGTACCATGCAGTATCCGCTGAGTTGCATGTCATGGAGGATTTCTGAAAAACTGTATAGGTTCCAGAAATTGATGGGTCCCTGAGCTGGTTCAAGGCTCGCTGGATCATGAAATAATGTAGTAAAATGAGCTTTTTAGAGCCTGGAAGAGAAGACTTGTTCCATGAGCACAAAGAGAAGAAAGAAGTGGCTAGGGACAGGGAGTACAGTGACTGTTTTGGGGTTGGGGTGAGACAGAATGCAGGCCTGACAGCAGAAGTATTACCAGTCAGTGCTCAAAATTCACTACTAATATCAACTTTGAAGTCTAAATTACTGTATGGATTAAACAAATGGTTAAACTGTGACAAATAAATTCAAATAAAGAGACAGATCAAGATATAGTAGTTAGTGATATGTTCAGCAGGAGATAGTGTGGGCCACCTGGAAATGAACTTCTACTGGTACAAAAATCCAAATTTGAGGGTTAGTGCCATGCAATATCAGCTGAGCTGTAGGTCATGGAGAATTTCTGAAAAACTGTAAAGTTTCCCGGAATTGAGGGGTTCCCTGGCCTGGTCAAGGCTCGCTGGATCCCAGGAGTGACAACTGAGCTGTATGTCATAGAGTTTCTGAAAGCTGTTTTAGTTCAGAAATTGAGGTCATTGTCCTGGTCAAGGCTTGCTGGTTAATGACAACCACTGAATAATTCCTTTAATTTGCATGATTGATGAGGTTAAAAGATTCTTGCACTTACAATATTTCTGGTTATGCTAATTGCAATTTAGACTTTGTAAATATCGTAAGTGGAAAACCCATAAATGAAGAGGACTGATTGAGTGGAGAAAAATAAATATAGAGTATTTAATAAGGAGGGAGATCAGATGTTACTCTCACTTGTGGAAATAAGAAAATAGTTGAAAGTGCCAAATTCCAGTTTGCAAGATATCTTCAAATTAGAAATGCACTGCAAAATTCTATACTTGTGCTGGATTAGACACTACCCAAACATGATTAGTGGGTGGAGATAATCAGGCTAACGTCATTAAGATTAGGACTGGTATGTGTTATATAGAGAAGAAAGTATGGGTCTGGGTGTGTAACAAGAATTTACACTCACCTGAGAGGATTATGCACAGCATGTAACCCCGTGGATGTGTGTACATTCGAATTTACACACACCCAGAACCATACTTTATTTTATATAATTAATGGGATGTCCTTTTTCCCCAAAGAAGCTATATAAAATAAAAAAAAGATATTCTTGTACTACAGCAGCATTCTGGTTAGCTGTGAGCACTTGTTCTATGTTTGTCGGTTGCTCGCTTTTTATTTTTTTATTTAATTTTGAGGGTGTTTCCCTCACTTTGATTCATTTCTGCCTGCCAGCCCCTTCTGCAGTTAGAGAAGTGGTCTAGAGGGGAAAGATGAGGTGAACAGTGGCTAGGAGGAAGACTGTCAGAGGAAATGTTGCCTGTACATTGTGAGGGAAACCATGCCCATGTTTGCTGTTTTAAATGTTATTTTATAATGATGAATTATGAAACGGTTTCCCTATGGGAAAAATGACATGTCGGTAATCATAAACTAATTTCCAGAACTAAAGATATTATTTCATATTCACAAGCATCCCTGAAGAAGAGAAGAGCTCAGCTGAGGGAACTGGTGACAGAGGAAGATTAGATAAGAGTGTAGAATCTTGCAAATTTGAGCTGCAGAGCATTGCAAGGTAGGACAATAGAATTTAAAATTCTTCTTTATTATTATTTTCCAAAAGCTCTCCAAGAAATGAATTATTTATGAGATGGGCTTTGCTGGTATATACATTCAAAACATGTGGATCTCATTCATATGTTATGGAGACTGTTCAGTCATCAAAAATATTTGGGGTAAGTTACATGAAGTGTAAGAGAAGGTAGCTAACGTTAGATTACCTTATTCTAGTAAGCATTTTATTTTTGGTGTAGAGTCAGGGATTTTGCTCTTAAGTAGTTGACACAAACTTTGGATACTAACAGCTTCCCTTGCCTGAAAAGGATATTGCTATTTAGGTGGAACTCTCCGTTCCTCCCATATACTGAAGGGATTAACAGTGCAGGTGTCAGATAATAATGAAATAATTGCCACACTAGCAAGTAAAAGCTAGATTTCTTTGAAAAGTTTCATCCCTTCATTTACTCTGAGAAATAGATATTTTAGCTTCATAGTGATTCTAACTGACTGAGTTTAGTACTGCAGAAAAAAATGTATGTACACTGACCCTGTTTTACTGAATGATATACAGTATGTAGTGTAAGTGTATTCATCATTTTCTGCTAGTACAAACCCAAATGTCAGGACTAGTACCATGCAGTATCCGCTGAGTTGCATGTCATGGAGGATTTTCTGAAAAACTGTTTAGGTTCCAGAAATTGATGGGTCCCTGAGCTGGTACAGGATCCTTGGAACAAAGAAAGTAGAAAAATGGGCTTTTAGAGCCTGGAAGAAAGATTTGTTCCATGAGCACAAAGAGAAGAAAAGTGGCCAGGGACAGGTACTACAGTAGGATGTTTTGGGGTTGGGGAGACAGAATGCAGGCCTGACAGCAGAAGTATTTACCCAGTCAGTGCTCAAAATTCACTACTAATATCAACTTTGAAGACTAAATTACTGTATGGATTAAACAAATGGTTAAACTGTGACACATAAATTCAACTAAAGAGACAGATCGAGATATAGTAGTTAGTGATATGTTCAGCAGGAGATAGTGTGGGCCACTTGGAAATGAACTTCTACTGGTACAAAAATCCAAATTTGAGGGTTAGTACCATGCAATATTAGCTGAGCTGTAGGTCATGGAGGATTTCTGAAAAACTGTAAAGTTTCCCAGAATTGAGGGGGTCCCTGGCCTGGTCAAGGCTCGCTGGATCCCAGGAGTGACAACTGAGCTGTATGTCATAGAGGATTTCTGAAAAGCTGTTTTAGTTCCAGAAATTGAGGAGTCATTGTCCTGGTCAAGGCTTGCTGGTTAATGACAACCACTGAATAATTCCTTTAATTTGCATGATTGATGAGGTTAAAAAGATTCTTGCACTTACAATATTTCTGGTTATGCTAATTGCAATTTAGACTTTGTAAATATCGTAAGTGGGGGAAACCCTTAAATGAAGAGGACTGATTGAGGGTAGGAATAATAAATATAGGGTATTTAATAAGGGAGGGAGATCAGATGTTACTCTCACTTGTGGAAATAAGAAAATAGTTGAAAGTGCCAAAATTCCAGTTTGCAAGATATCTTCAAATTAGAAATGCACTGCAAAATTCTATACTTGTGCTGGATTAGACACTACCCAAACATGATTAGTGGGTGGAGATAATCAGGCTAACGTCATTAAGATTAGGACTGGTATGTGTTATATAGAGAAGAAAGTATGGGTCTGGGTGTGTAACAAGAATTTACACTCACCTGAGAGGATTATGCACAGCATGTAACCCCGTGGATGTGTGTACATTCGAATTTACACACACCCAGAACCATACTTTATTTTATATAATTAATGGGATGTCCTTTTTCCCCAAAGAAGCTATATAAAATAAAAAAAAGATATTCTTGTACGACAGCAGCATTCTGGTTAGCTGTGAGCACTTGTTCTATGTTTGTGGTTTACAGCTTTTTATTTTTTATTTAATTTTGAGGTGTTTCCCTCACTTTGATTCATTTCTGCCTGCCAGCCCCTTCTGTAGTTAAGAAGTGGTCTAGAGGGAAAGATGAGGTGAACAGTGGCTAGGAGGAAGACTGTCAGAGGAAATGTTGCCTGTACATTGTGAGAAACCATGCCCATGTTTGCTGTTTTAAATGTTATTTTATAATGATGAATTATGACACGGTTTCCCTATGGGAAAAATTACATGTCGGTAATCATAAACTAATTTCAGAACTAAAGATATTATTTCATATTCACAAACATCCTGAAGAAGAAAGAGCTCGGCTGAGGAACTGGTGACAGAGGAAGATTAGATAAGAGTGTAGAATCTTGCAAATTTGAGCTGCAGAGCATTGCAAGGTAGGACAATAAATTTAAAATTCTTCTTTATTATTATTTTTCAAAAAGCTCTCCAGAAATGAATTATTTATGAGATGGGCTTTCTGGTAGTACCATTCAAAACATGTGGATCTCATTCATATGTTATGGAACTGTTCAGTCATCAAAAATATTTGGGGTAAGTTACATGAAGTGTAAGAGAAGGTAGCTAACGTTAGATTACGTTATTCTAGTAAGCATTTTATTTTTGGTGTAGAGTCAGGGATTTTGCTCTTAAGTAGTTGACACAAACTTTGGATACTAACAGCTTCCCTTGCCTGAAAAGGATATTGCTATTTAGGTGGAACTCTCCCGTTCCTCCCATATACTGAAGGGTTTAACAGTGCAGGTGTATCAGATAATAATGAAATAATTGCCACACTAGCAAGTAAAAAGCTAGATTTCTTTGAAAAAGTTTCATCCCCCTTCATTTTACTCCTGAGAAATAGATATTTAGCTTCATAGTGATTCTAGCTGACTGAGTTTAGTACTGCAGAAAAAAATGTATGTACACTGACCCTGTTTTACTGAGTGATATACAGTATGTAGTGTAAGTGTATTCATCATTTTCCGCTAGTACAAACCCCAAATGTCAGGACTAGTACCATGCAGTATCCGCTGAGTTGCATGTCATGGAGGATTTCTGAAAAACTGTTTAGGTTCCAGAAATTGATGGGTCCCTGAGCTGGTACAAGGCTCGCTGGACCCTGAAATAAAGTAGAAAAACGGGCTTTTTAGAGCCTGGAAGAGAAGATTTGTTCCATGAGCACAAAGAGAAAGAAGTGCCCAGGGACAGGGAGTACAGTAGACTGTTTTGGGGTTGGGGTAGAGACAGAATGCAGGCCTGACAGCAGAAGTTTTACCCAGTCAGTGCTCAAATTCACTACTAATATCAACTTGAAGACTAAATTACTGTATGGATTAAACAAATGGTTAAACTGTGACACATAAATTCAACTAAAGAGACAGATCGAGATATAGTAGTTAGTGATATGTTCAGCAGGAGATAGTGTGGGCCACTTGGAAATGAACTTCTACTGGTACAAAAATCCAAATTTGAGGGTTAGTACCATGCAATATTAACTGAGCTGTAGGTCATGGAGGATTTCTGAAAAACTGTAAAGTTTCCCAGAATTGAGGGGGTCCCTGGCCTGGTCAAGGCTCGCTGGATCCCAGGAGTGACAACTGAGCTGTATATCATAGAGGATTTCTGAGAAGCTGTTTTGGTTCCAGAAATTGAGGAGTCATTGTCCTGGTCAAGGCTTGCTGGTTAGAACAACCACTGAATAATTTCTTTAATTTGCATGATTGATGAGGTTAAAAGATTCTTGCACTTACAATATTTCTTGTTATGATAATTGCAATTTAGACTTTGTAAATATTGTAAGTGGAGGGAAACACTTAAATGAAGAGCACTGATTGAGGTTAGGAATAACAAATATTGGGTATTGAATAAGGGAGGGAGACCAGATGTTACTCTCACTTGTGGAAATAAGAAAATAGTTGAAAGTGCCAAAATTCCAGTTTGCGAGATATCTTCAAATGAGAAATGCACTGCAAAATTCTATACTTGTGCTGTATTAGACACTACCCAAACATGATTAGTAGGTAGAAATAATCAGGCTAATGTCATTAAGATTAGGACTCTTATGTGTTATATAGAGAAGAAAGTATGGGTCTGGGAGTGTAACAAGAATTTACACTCACCTGAGAGGATTAGGCACAGCATGTAACCCCGTGGATGTATGTACATTCGAGTTTACACACACCCAGAACCATACTTCATTTTATATAATTCATGGGATGCCCTTTTTCCCCAAAGAAGCTATATAAAATAAAAAAAAGATATTCTTGTACGACGGCAGCATTCTGGTTAGCTGTGAGCACTTGTTCTATGTTTGTCGGTTGCTCGCTTTTATTTTTTATTTAATTTTGAGGGTGTTTCCCTCACTTTGATTCATTTCTGCCTGCCAGCCCCTTCTGCAGTGAGAGTAGTGGTCTAGAGGGGAAAGATGAGGTGAACAGAGGCTAGGAGGAAGACTGTCAGAGGAAATGTTGCCTGTACATTGTGAGGGAAACCATGCCCATGTTTGCTGTTTTAAATGTTATTTTATAATGATGAATTATGACACGGTTTCCCTATGGGAAAAATGACAGGTCGGTAATCATAAACTAATTTCCAGAACTAAAGATATTATTTCATATTCACAAGCATCCCCAAGGAAGAGAAGAGCTCAGCTGAGGGAACTGGTGACAGAGGAAGATTAGATAAGAGTGTAGAATCTTGCAAATTTGAGCTGCAGAACATTGCAAAGTGAGGACAATAAATTTAAAATTCTTCTTTATTATTATTTTCAAAAGCTCTCCAAGAAATGAATTATTTATGAAATGGGCTTTGCTGGTATTGCCATTCAAAACATGTGGATCTCATGCATATGTTATGGATCTGTTCAGTCATCAAAAATATTTAGGGTAAGTTACATGAAGTGTAAGAGAAGGTAGCTAACGTTAGATTACCTTATTCTAGTAAGCATTTTATTTTTGGTGTAGAGTCAGGGATTTTGCTCTTAAGTAGTTGACATAAACTTTGGATACTAACAGCTTCCCTTGCCTGAAAAAGATATTGCTATTTAGGTGGAACTCTCCCATTCCTCCCACATACTGAAGGGATTAACAGTGCAGGTGTGGCAGATAATAATGAAATAATTGCCACACTAGCAAGTAAAAAGCTAGATTTCTTTGAAAGAGTTTGATCTCCCATCATTTTACTCCTGAGAAATAGACATTTAGCTTCATAGTGATTCTTGCTGACTGAGTTTAGTACTGCAGAAAAAAAATTATGTACACTGACCCTGTTTTACTGAGTGATATACAGTATGAAGTGTAACTGAATTCATCATTTTCCGCTAGTACAAACCCCAAATGTCAGGACTAATACCTTGCAGTATCCGCTGAGTTGCATGTCATGGAGGATTTCTGAAAAACTGTTTAGGTTCCAGAAATTGATGGGTCCCTGAGCTGGTTCAAGGCTCGCTGGATCATGAAATAATGTAGTAAAACGGGCTTTTTAGAGCCTGGAAGAGAAGACTTGTTCCATGAGCACAAAGAGAAGAAAGAAGTGGCTAGGGACAGGGAGTACAGTAGACTGTTTTGGGGTTGGGGTAGAGACAGAATGCAGGCCTGACAGCTGAAGTATTTACCCAGTCAGTGCTCAAAATTCACTACTAATATCAACTTTGAAGTCTAAATTACTGTATGGATTAAACAAATGGTTAAACTGTGACACATAAATTCAAATAAAGAGACAGATCAAGATATAGTAGTTAGTGATATGTTCAGCAGGAGATAGTGTGGGCCACTTGGAAATGAACTACTGGTACAAAAATCCAAATTTGAGGTTAGTACCATGCAATATCAGCTGAGCTGTAGGTCATGGAGAATTTCTGAAAAACTGTAAAGTTTCCCGGAATTGAGGGGGTCCCTGGCCTGGTCAAGGCTTGCTGGATCCCAGGAGTCACAACTGAGCTGTATGTCATAGAGGATTTCTGAAAAGCTGTTTTAGTTCCAGAAATTGAGGAGTCATTGTCCTGGTCAAGGCTTGCTGGTTAATGACAACCACTAAATAATTCCTTTAATTTGCATGATTGATGAGGTTAAAAAGGTTCTTGCACTTACAATATTTCTGGTTATGCTAATTGCAATTTAGACTTTGTAAATATCGATAAATGGGAAACCACTAAATGAAGAAGGACTGATTGAGGGTAGGAAAAATAAATATAAATTATTTAATAAGGGAGGGAGATCAGATGTTACTCTCACTTGTGGAAATAAGAAAATAGTTGAAAGTGCCAAAATTCCAGTTTGCAAGATATCTTCAAATTAGAAATGCACTGCAAATTCTATACTTCTGGATTAGACACTACCAAAACATGATTAGTGGGTGGAATAATCAGACTAGCGTCATTAAGATTAGGACTGGTATGTGTTATATAGAGAAGAAAGTATGGGTCTGGGTGTGTAACAAGAATTTACACTCACCTGAGAGGATTATGCAGCATGTAACCCCGTGGATGTGTGTACATTCAATTTACACACCCAGAACTCATGATTATCTATATAATTAATGGGATGTCCTTTTTCCCCAAAAGCTATATAAAATAAAAAAGAATATTCTTGTACGACAGCAGCATTCTGGTTAGCTGTGAGCACTTGTTCTATGTTTATGAGGTTGCTCGCTTTTTTATTTTTATTTAATTTTGAGGTGTTTCCCTCACTTTGATTCATTCTGCCTGCCAGCCCCTTCTGCAGTTAGAGAAGTGGTCTAGAGGGAAAGATGAGGTGAACAGTGGCTAGGAGGAAGACTGTCAGAGAAATGTTGCCTGTACATTGTGAGGAAACCATGCCCATGTTTGCTGTTTTAAATGTTATTTATAATGATGAATTATGTAAACGGTTTCCCTATAGGAAAAATGACATGTCGGTAATCAAAACTAATTTCAGAACTAAAGATATTATTTCATATTCACAAGCATCCCTGAAGAAGAAGAGCTCAGCTGAGGAACTGGTGACAGAGGAAGATTAGATAAGAGTGTAGAATCTTGCAAATTTGAGCTGCAGAGCATTGCAAGGTAGGACAATAAATTTAAAATTCTTCTTTATTATTATTTTCAAAAAGCTCTCCAAGAAATGAATTATTTATGAGATGGGCTTTGCTGGTATTGCCATTCAAAACATGTGGATCTCATTCATATAGTTATGGAACTATTCAGTCATCAAAAATATTTGGGGTAGTGATTACATGAAGTGTAAGAGAAGGTAGCTAACGTTAGATTACCTTATTCTAGTAAGCATTTTATTTTGGTGTAGAGTCAGGATTTTGCTCTTAAGTAGTTGACACAAACTTTGGATACTAACAGCTTCCCTTGCCTGAAAAGGATATTGCTATTTAGATTGGAACTCTCCCGTTCCTCCCATATACTGAAAGGGATTAACAGTGCGGGTGTATCCAGATAATAATGAAATAATTGCCACACTAGCAAGTAAAAGCTGAATTTCTTTGAAAAGTTTCATCCCCCTTCATTTTACTCCTGAGAAATAGATATTTAGCTTCATAGTGATTCTAGCCGACTGAGTTTAGTACTGCAGAAAAAAATGTATGTACACTGACCCTGTTTTACTGAGTGATATACAGTATGTAGTGTAAGTGTATTCATCATTTTCCGCTAGTACAAACCCCAAATGTCAGGACTAGTACCATGCAGTATACACTGAGTTGCATGTCATGGAGGATTTCTGAAAAACTGTTTAGGTTCCAGAAATTGATGGGTCCCTGAGCTGGTACAAGGCTCGTGGACCCTGAAATAAAATGAAAAATGGGCTTTTAGAGCCTGGAAGAAGATTTGTTCCATGAGCACAAAGAGAGAAGAAAGAAGTGGCCAGGGACAGGGAGTACAGTAGACTGTTTTGGGGTTGGGGTAGAGACAGAATGCAGGCCTGACAACTGAAGTATTTACCCAGTCAGTGCTCAAAATTCACTACTACTATAAACTATGAAGTCTAAATTACTGTATGGATTAAACAAATGGTTAAACTGTGACACATAAATTCAACTAAAGAGACAGATCGAGATATAGTAGTTAGTGATATGTTCAGCAGGAGATAGTGTGGGCCACTTGGAAATGAACTTCTACTGGTACAAAAATCCAAATTTGAGGGTTAGTACCATGCAATATTAGCTGAGCTGTAGGTCATGGAGGATTTCTGAAAAACTGTAAAGTTTCCCAGAATTGAGGGGGTCCCTGGCCTGGTCAAGGCTCGCTGGATCCCAGGAGTGACAACTGAGCTGTATGTCATAGAGGATTTCTGAAAAGCTGTTTTAGTTCCAGAAATTGAGGAGTCATTGTCCTGGTCAAGGCTTGCTGGTTAATGACAACCACTGAATAATTCCTTTAATTTGCATGATTGATGAGGTTAAAAAGATTCTTGCACTTACAATATTTCTGGTTATGCTAATTGCAATTTAGACTTTGTAAATATCGTAAGTGGGGGAAACCCTTAAATGAAGAGGACTGATTGAGGGTAGGAATAATAAATATAGAATTATTTAATAAGGAGGAGATCAGATGTTACTCTCACTTGTGGAAATAAGAAAATAGTTGAAAGTGCCAAAATTCCAGTTTGCAAGATATCTTCAAATTAGAAATGCACTGCAAAATTCTATACTTGTGCTGGATTAGACACTACCCAGACATGATTAGTGGGTGGAGATAATCAGGCTAACGTCATTAAGATTAGGACTGGTATGTGTTATATAGAAAAGAAGTATGGGTCTGGGTGTGTAACAAAATTTACACTCACCTGAGAGGATTATGCACAACATGTAACCCCGTGGATGTGTGTACATTACAGATTACACACACCCAGAATTCATCTTTAATTTATATAATTAATGGGATGTCCTTTTTCCCAAAAGATAGTATATAAAAAAAAAGATATTCTTGAGACAGCAGCAGTCTGATTAGCTGTGAGCACTTGTTCTATGTTTGTCGGTTGCTCACTTTTTATTTTTTATTTAATTTTGAGGTGTTTCCCTCACTTTGATTCATTTCTGCCTGCCAGCCCTTCTGTAGATTAGAGAAGTGGTCTAGAGGAAAGATAGAGGTGAACAGTGGCTGGGAGGAAGACTGTCAGAGGAAATGTTGCCTGTACATTGTGAGAAACCATGCCACATGTTTGCTGTTTTAAATGTTATTTTATAATGATGAATTATGACACGGTTTCCTATAGGAAAAATGACATATAGGTAATCATAAACTAATTTCCAGAACTAAAGATATTATTTCATATTCACAAGCATCCCTGAAGAAGAGAAGCTCAGCTGAGGAACTGGTGACAGAGGAAGATTAGATAAGGTGTAGAATCCTTGCAAATTGGAGCTGCAAAGCATTGCAAAGGTGAGGACAATAAATTTAAAATTCTTCTTTATTATTATTTTTCAAAAGCTCTCCAAGAAATGAATTATTTATGAGATGGGCTTTGCTGGTATTGCCATTCAAAACATGTGGATCTCATTCATATGTTATGGAACTATTCAGTCATCAAAAATATTTGGGGGTAAGATTACATGAAGTGTAAGAAGGTAGCTAACGTTAGATTACCTTATTCTAGTAAGCATTTTATTTTTGGATTGTAGAGTCAGGATTTTGCTCTTAAGTAGTTGACGACAAACTTTGGATACTAACAGCTTCCCTTGCCTGAAAAGGATATTGCTATTTAGGTGGAACTCTCCCGTTCCTCCATATACTGAAGGATTAACAGTGCAGGTGTCAGATAATAATGAAATAATTGCCACTAGCAAGTAAAAGCTAGAATTTCTTTGAAAAAGTTTCATCCCCCTTCATTTTACTCCTGAAATAGATATGTTAGCTTCATAGTGATTCTAGCTGACTTAGTTTAGTACTGCAGAAAAAATGTATGTACACATGACCCTCATTTTACTGGGTGATATACAGGTATGTAGTGTAAAGTGTATTCATCATTTTCTACTAGTACAAACCCCAAATGTCAGGACTAGTACCATGCAGTATCCGGCTGAGTTGCATGTCATGGAGGATTTCTGAAAAACTGTTTGGGTTCCAGAAATTGATGGGTCCCTGAGCTGGTACAAGGCTCGCTGGACCCTGAAATAAAGAAATGAAAAACAGACTTTTCAGAGGCCTGGAAGGAAGATTTGTTCCATGAGCACAAAGAGAGAAGAAAGTGGCCAGGGACAGGGAGTACAGTAGACTGTTTTGGGGTTGGTGTAGAGACAGAATGCAGGCCTGACAGCAGAAGTATTTACCAGTCGGTGCTCAAAATTCACTACTAATATCAACTTTGAAGACTAAATTACTGTATGGATTAAACAAATGGTTAAACTGTGACACATAAATTCAACTAAAGAGACAGATCGAGATATAGTAGTTAGTGATATGTTCAGCAGGAGATAGTGTGGGCCACTTGAAATGAACTTCTACTGGTACAAAATCAAATTTGAGGTTAGTACCATGCAATATTAACTGAGCTGTAGGTCATGGAGGATTTCTGAAAACTGTCAAGTTTCCCAGAATTTAGGGGTCCCTGGCCTGGTCAAGGCTCGCTGGATCCCAGGAGTGACAACTGAGTTGTATATCATAGAGGATTTCTGAGAAGCTGTTTTGGTTCCAGAAATTGAGGAGTCATTGTCCTGGTCAAGGCTTGCTGGTTAAAGACAACCACTGAATAATTTCTTTAATTTGCATGATTGATGAGGTTAAAAAGATTCTTGCACTTACAATATTTCTTGTTATGATAATTGCAATTTAGACTTTGTAAATATCGTAAGTGGAGGGAAACCCTTAAATGAAGAGCACTGATTGAGGGTAGGAATAACAAATATTGGGTATTTAATAAGGGAGGGAGACCAGATGTTACTCTCACTTGTGGAAATAAGAAAATAGTTGAAAGTGCCAAAATTCCAGTTTGCAAGATATCTTCAAATGAGAAATGCACTGCAAAATTCTATACTTGTGCTGTATTAGACACTACCCAAACATGATTAGTAGGTGGAAATAATCAGGCTAACGTCATTAAGATTAGGACTCTTATGTGTTATATAGAGAAGAAAGTATGGGTCTGGGTGTGTAACAAGAATTTACACTCACCTGAGAGGATTAAGCTGTATGTAACCCGATGGATATATGTACATTCGAGTTTACACACACCCAGAACCATACTTTGACTATATAATTCATGGGATCAGCCTTTTCCACAAAAAATATATAAAATAAAAAAGATATTACTTGAACACCAGGCATTCTGGTTAGCTGTGAGCACTTGTTCTATGTTTGTCGGTTGCTCGCTTTTTATTTTTTATTTATTTAATTTGAGGGTGTTCCCTCACTTTGATTCATTCTATACCAGCCCTTCTGCAGTGAGAGTAGTGGTCTAGAGGAGAAGATGGGGTGAACAGAGGCTGGGAGGAGAGAGACTGTCAGAGGAAATGTTGCCTGTACATTGTGAAACCATGCCCATGTTTGCTGTTTTAAATGTTATTTTATAATGATGAATTATGACACGGTTTCCCTATGGGAAAAATGACGTAATAAAGTAATCATAAACTAATTTCCAGAACTAAAAGATTATTTCATATTCACAAGCATCCCAAAGAAGAGAGCTCAGCTGAGGGAACTGGTGACAGAGGAAGATTAGATAAGAGTGTAGAATCTTGCAAATTTGAGCTGCAGAGCATTGCAAGGTAGGACAATAAATTCAAATTCTTCTTTATTATTATTTTTCCAAAAAGCTCTCCAAAAATGAATTATTTATGAGATGGGCTTTGCTGGTATTACCATTCAAAACATGTGGATCTCATGCATATGTTATGGAACTATTCAGTCATCAAACATATTTGGGGTAAGTTACATGAAGTGTAGCAAGAAGGTAACTAACGTTAGATTACCTTATTCTATTAAGCATTTTATTTTTTGGTGTAGAGTCAGGTTTTGCTCTTAAGTAGTTGACACAAACTTTGGATACTAACAGCTTCCCTTGCCCTGAAAAGGATATTGCTGTATAGGTGGAACTCTCCCGTTCCTCCCATATACTGAAGGGATTAACAGTGCAGGTGTGGCAGATAATAATGAAATAATTCCACACTAGCAAGTAAAAAGCTAGATTTCTTTGAAAAAATTTGATCCCCCTTCATTTTACTCCTGAGAAATAGACATTTAGCTTCATAGTGATTCTAGCTGATTGAGTTTAGTACTGCAGAAAAAAATGTATGTACACTGACCCTGTTTTACTGAGTGATATACAGTATGTAGTGTAAGTGTATTCATCATTATCCACTAGTACAAACCCCAAATGTCAGGGTCTAGTACCATGCAGTATCCGCTGAGTTGCATGTCATGGAGGATTTCTGAAAAACTGATTAGGTTCCAGAAATTGATGGGTCCCTGAGCAGGTTCAAGAGCTCGCTGGACCCTGAAATAAAGAAAAACTAGCTTTTAGGCGTGGAAGAAGACTTTTCCATGAGCACAAAGAGGAGAAAAGTGGCCAGGGACAGGGAGTACAGTAGACTGTTTTGGGGTTGGGGTAGAGACAGATACAGGCCTAACAGCAGAAGTAGTTACCCAGTCAGTGCTCAAAATTCACTACTAATATCACCTTTGAAGTCTAAATTACTGTATGGATTAAACAAATGGTTAAACTGTGACACATAAATTCAACTAAAGAGACAGATCGAGATATAGTAGTTAGTGATATTGTTCAGCAGGAGATAGTGTGGGCCACTTGAAATGAACTTCTAGTAATTTAAAAATCCAAATTTGAGGAGTTAGTACCATGCAATATCAGCTGAGCTGTAGGTCATGGAGGATTTCTGAAAAACTATGAGTTTCCCAGAATTGAGGGTGGCTAGCTGGTCAAGGCTAGCTGGATCCCAGGAGTGACAACTGAGCTGTATGTCATAGAGGATTTCTGAAAAGCTGTTTTGGTTCCAGAAATTGAGGAGTCATTGTCCTGGTCAAGGCTTGCTAGTTAAAGACAACCACTGAATAATTTCTTTAATTTGCATGATTGATGAGCTTAAAAAGATTCTTGCACTTACAATATTTCTTGTTATGCTAATTGCAATTTAGTCTTTGTAAATATCATAAGTAGAGGGAAACCCTTAAATGAAGAGGACTGATTGAGGGTAGGAATAACAAATATAGGGTATTTAATAAGGGAGGGAGTTCAGATGTTACTCTCACTTGTGGAAATAAGAAAATAGTTGAAAGTGCCAAAATTCCAGTTTGCAAGATATCTTCAAATGAGAAATGCACTGCAAAATTCTATACTTGTGCTGGATTAGACACTAAACAAACATGATTAGTTGGTGGAGATAATCAGGCTAATGTCATTAAGATTAAGACTGGTATGTGTTATATAGAGAAGAAAGTATGGGTCTGGGTGTGTAACAAGAATTTACACTCACCTGAGAGGATTATGCACAGCATAACAACCCCGTGGATGTGTGTACATTCGAGTTTACACACACCCAAATCATCTTTATTTTATAATTACATAGGATGTCCTTTTTCCCAAAAGCTATATAAAATAAAAAAAGATATTCTTGTACGACAGCAGCAGTCTGGTTAGCTGTGACACTTATTCTATGTTTGTTGGTTGCTCTCTTTTTATTTTTATTTAATTTTGAGGTGTTTCCCTCACTTTGATTCATTTCTGCCTGCCAGCACCTTCTGCAGTTAGAGTAGTGGTCTAGAGGGGAAAGATAGGGTGAACAGTGGCTAGGAGGAAGACTGTCAGAGGAAATGTTGCCTGTACATGTGAGGAAACCATGCCCGTGTTTGCTGTTTTAAATGTTATTTTATAATGATGAACTTTGACACGGTTTCCTATGGGAAAATGATATATACGGTAATCATAAACTAATTTCCAGAACTAAAGATATTATTTCATATTCACAAAGCATCCCGAAGAGAAAGAGCTCAGCTGATGGAACTGGTGACAGAGGAAGATTAGATAAAGAGTGTAGAATCTTGCAAATTTGAGCTGCAGAGCATTGCCAAGAGTAGGACAATAAATTTAAAATTCTTCTTTATTATTATTTTTCGAAAAAGATCTCCAAGAAATGAATTATTTATGAGATGGGCTTTGCTGGTATTGCCATTCAAAACATGTGGATCTCATGTATATGTTATGGAACTGTTCAGTCATCAAAAATATTTGGGGTAAGTTACATGAAGTGTAAGAGAAGGTAGCTAACGTTAGATTACCTGATTCTAGTAAGCATTTTATTTTTGGTGTAGAGTCAGGGATTTTGCTCTTAAGTAGTTGACACAAACTTTGGATACTAACAGCTTCCCTTGCCTGAAAAGGATATTGCTGTTTAGGTGGAACTCTCCCGTTCCTCCCATATACTGAAGGGATTAACAGTGCAGGTGTGGCAGATAATAATGAAATAATTCCACACTAGCAAGTAAAAAGCTAGATTTCTTTGAAAAAATTTGATCCCCCTTCATTTTACTCCTGAGAAATAGACATTTAGCTTCATAGTGATTTTAGCTGACTGAGTTTAGTACTGCAAAGAAAAAATGTATGTACACTGACCCTGTTTACTGGTGATGAAACAGTATGTAGTGTAAGTGTGTTCATCAATATCCGCTAGTACAAACCCCAAATGTCAGGTCTAGTACCATGCAGTATCCGCTGAGTTGCATGCCATGGAGGATTTCATAAAAACTGTTTAGGTTCCAGAAATTGATGGGTCCCTGAGCTGGTTCAAGGCTCGCTGGACCCTGAAACAAAGTAGAAAAATGGGCTTTTTAGAGCCTGGAAGAGAAGACTTGTTCCATGAGCACAAAGAGAAGAAAGAAGTGGCCAGAGACAGGAGTACAGTAGACTGTTTTGGGGTTGGGGTAGAGACAGAATGCAGGCCTGACAGTAGAAGTATTTACCAGTCAGTGCTCAAATTCACTACTAATATCAACTTTGAAGTCTAAATTACTGTATGGATTAAACAAATGGTTAAACTGTGACACATAAATTCAACTAAAGAAACAGATCGAGATATAGTAGTTAGTGATATGTTCAGCAGGAGATAGTGTAGAGCCACTTGGAAATGAACTTCAGTGGTACAAAAATCCAAATTTGAGGTTAGTACCATGCAATATCAGCTGAGCTATAGGTCATGGAGGATTTCTGAAAAACTAAAGTTTCCAGGAATTGAGGGGTCCTAGCCTGGTCAAGGCTCGCTGGATCCAGGAGTGACAACTGAGCTGTATGTCATAGAGAGTTTCTGAAGGCTGTTTTGGTTCCAGAAATTGAGGTCATTGTCCTGGTCAAGGCTTGCTGGTTAAGACAACCACTGAATAATTTCTTTAATTTGCATGATTGATGAGGTTAAAAAGATTCTTGCACTTACAACATTTTCTTGTTATGCTAATTGCAATTTAGACTTTGTAAATATGGTAAGTGGAGGAAACCCTTAAATGAAGAGGAGCTGATTGAGGTAGGAATAACAAATATAGGGTATTTAATAAGGAGGGAGATCAGATGTTACTCTCACTTGTGAAATAAGAAAATAGTTGAAGTGCCAAAATTCCAGTTTGCAGATATCTTCAAATTAGAAATCACTGCAAAATTCTATACTTGTGCTGGATTAGACACTACTTAAACATGATTAGTGGGTGGAGATAATCAGTCTAACATCATTAAGATTAGGACTGGTATGTGTTACATAGAGAAGAAAGTATGGGTCTGGGTGTGTAACAAGAATTTACACTCACCTGAGAGGATTATGCACAGCACGTAACCCCGTGGATGTGTGAACATTCGAGTTTACACACACCCAGAACCATACTTTATTTTAAATAATTCCTAGGATGTCCTTTTTCCCCAAAGAAGCTATATAAAATAAAAAAAAGATATTCTTGTACGACAGTAGCAGTTTGGTTAGCTGTTAGCACTTGTTCTATGTTTGTAGGTTTGCTACTTTTATTTTTTATTTGATTTTGAGGTGTTTCCCTCACTTTGATTCATTTCTGCCTGCCAGCACCTTCTGTAGTTAGAGTAGTGGTCTAGAGGGAAAGATGGGGTGAACCAGTGGCTAGGAGGAAGACTGTCAGAGGAAATGTTGCCTGTACATTGTGAGGAATCCATGCCCGTGTTTGATGTTTTAAATGTTATTTTATAATGATGAATTATGACCACGGTTTCCCTATGGGAAAAATGACATGTCAGTAATCATAAACTAATTTCCAGAACTAAAGATGTTATTTCATATTCATAACATCCCAGAAGAAGAGAGAGCTCAGCTGATGGAACTGGTGACAGAGGAAGATTGAGATAAGAGTGTAGAATCTTGCAAATTTGAGCTACAGAGCATTGCAAGGTAGGACAATAGAATTTAAAATTCTTCTTTATTATTATTTTTCCAAAAAGATCTCCAAGAAATGAATTATTTATGAGATGGGCTTTGCTGGTATTGCCATTCAAAACATGTGGATCTCATGCATATGTTATGGAACTGTTCAGTCATCAAACATATTTGGGGTAAGTTACATGAAGTGTAAGAGAAGGTAACTAACGTTAGATTACCTTATTCTAGTAAGCATTTTATTTTTGGTGTAGAGTCAGGGATTTTGCTCTTAAGTAGTTGACACAAACTTTGGATACTAACAGCTTCCCTTGCCTGAAAAGGATATTGCTGTTTAGGTGGAACTCTCCCGTTCCTCCATATACTGAAGGATTAACAGTTGCAGGTGTGGCAGATAATAATGAAATAATTCCACACTAGCAAGTAAAAGCTAGATTTCTTTGAAAAAATTTGATCCTTCATTTTACTCTGAAATAGACGTTTAGCTTCATTAGTGATTCTAGCTGACTTTTAGTACTGCAGAAAAAAATGTATGTACACTGACCCTGTTTTACTGAGGATATACAGTATGTAGTGTAAGTGTATTCATCATTATCGCTAGTTCAAACCCCAAATGCTCAGGTCTAGTACCATACAGTATCCGCTGAGTTGCATGTCATGGAGGATTTCTGAAAAACTGATTAGGTTCCAGAAATTGATTGGGTCCCTGAGCTGGTTCAAGGCTCGCTGGACCTGAAATAAAATAGAAAACGTGCTTTTAGAGCCTGGAAGAAGACTTGTTCCATGAGCACAAAGAAGAAGAAAAGTGTCAGGGACAGGAGTACAGTAGACTGTTTTGGGGTTGGGGTAGAGGCGGAATGCAGGCCTGACAGCAGAAGTATTTGCCAGTCAGTGCTCAAAATTCACTACTAATATCAACTTTGAAGTCTAAATTACTGTATGGATTAAACAAATGGTTTTGCTATGACACATGAATTCAACCAAAGACAGATCGAGATATAGTAGTTAGTGATATGTTCAGCAGGAGATAGTGTGGGCCACTTGGAAATGAACTTCTAGTGGAACAAAAATCCAAATTTGAGGTTAGTACACATGCAATATCAGCGAGCTGTAGGTCATAGAGAATTTCTGAAAAAAGTGTAAAGTTTCTCCAGAATTGGGGGTCCCTGGCCTGGTCAAGCACGATGGATCCCAGGAGTGACAACAGACTGTATGTCATAGAGGATTTCCTGAAAACTTTTGTTTCAGAAATTGAGGTCATTGTCCTGGTCAAGGCTTGCTGGTTAAAGACAACCACTAGAAGAATTCCTTTAATTTGCATGATTGATGAGGTTAAAAGATTCTTGCACTTACAATATTTCTGGTTATACTAATTGCAATTTAGACTTTATAAATATCGTAAGTGGAGGAAACCTTAAATGAAGAGGACTGATTGAGGGTAGGAATAACAAATATAGAATTATTTAATAAGGAAGGAGATCAGATGTTACTCTCACTTGTGGAAATAAGAAAATAGTTAAAAGTGCCAATATTCCAATTTGCAAGATATCTTCAAATTAGAAATGCACTGCAAAATTCTATACTTGTGCAGGATTAGACACTACCCAAACATGATTAGTGGGTGGAGATAATCAGGCTAACGTCTTTAAGATTAGGACTGGTATGTGTTATATAGAGAAGAAAGTATGGGTCTGGGTGTGTAACAAGAATTTACACTCACCTGAGAGGATTATGCACAGCATGTACCCCCATGGATGTGTGGTCATTCGAGTTTACACACACCCAGAACCATACTTTATTTGATATAATTCATGGGATGTCCTTTTTCCCAAAAGAAACAAAATAAAAAGATATTCTTGTACAACAGCAGCAGTCTGGTTAGCTGTGAGCACTTGTTCTATGTTTGTCAGTTGCCAGCTTTTATTTTTATTTAATTTTGAGGTGTTTCCCACTTTGATTTATTTCTGCCTGTCAGCACCTTCTGCAGTTAGAGTAGTGGTCTAGAGGAAGATGAGGTGAACAGTGGCTGGAGGAAGACTGTCAGAGGAAATGTTGCCTGTACATTGTGAAACCATGCCACATGCTTGCTGTTTTAAATGTTATTTTTAATGATGAATTATGACACAGTTTCCTATGGGAAAAAGACCATATCGATAATCATAAACTAATTTCAGAACTTAAGATATTATTTCATATTCACAAGCATCTCTGAAGAAGAAAGAGCTCAGCTGAGGGAACTGGTGACAGAGGAAGATTAGATAAAGTGTAGAATCTTGCAAATTTGAGCTGCAGAGCAAAGGTAGGACAACAAATTTAAAGTTCTTCTTTATTATTATTTTTCCAAAAAGATCTCCAAAAATGAATGATTTATGTGATGGGCTTTGCTGGTATGCCATTCAAAACATGTGGGATCTCATGCATATGTTATGGAACTGTTCAGTCATCAAAAATATTTGGGGTAAGTTACATGAAGTGTAAGAGAAGGTAGCTAACGTTTGATTACCTTATTCTAGTGAGCATTTTATTTCTGGTGTAGAGTCAGGGATTTTGCTCTTAAGTAGTTGACACAAACTTTGGATACTATCAGCTTCCCATGCCTGAAAAGGACATTGCTATTTAGGTGGAACTCTCCCGTTCCTCCCATATACTGAAGGGATTAACAGTGCAGGTGTCTCAGATAATGAAATAATTGCCACACTAGCAAGTGAAAAGCTAGATTTCTTTGAAAAAGTTTGATGCTCCTTCATTTTATTCTTGAGAAATAGACATTTAGCTTCATAGTGATTCTAGCTGACTGAGTTTAGTACTGCAGAAAAAAATTATGTACATGACCATGTTTTGCTGAGTGATATACAGTAGAAAGTAGAGTAAGATTCATCATTTTCAAGCTAGTACAAACCCCAAATGTCAGGACTAATACCTTGCAGTATCCGCTGAGTTGCATCTATGGAGGATTTCTGAAAAACTGTTTGAGTTCAGAATTGATGGGTCCTGAGCTGGTTCCAAATCGCTGGACCCTGAAATAAAGAGAAAAATGGGCTTTTAGAGCCTGGAAGAAGACTTGTTCCATGAGCACAAAGAGAAGAAAAGAAGTGGCCAGGGACAGAGAGTACAGTAGACTGTTTTGGGTTGGATTTGAGACAGAATGCAGGCCTGACGACTGAAGTATTTACAATCGGTGCTAAAATTCACTACTAATATCAACTCAAGTCTAAATTACTGTATGGATTAAACAAATGGTTAAACTGTGACACATAAATTCAACTAAAGAGACAGATCGAAGTTAGTAGTTAGAGTATGTTCAGCAGGAGATAGTGTGGGCCCTTGAAAATGAACTTCTAGTGGAACAAAATCAAAATTGAGGTTAGTACCATGCAATATCAGCTGAGCTGTAGGTCATGCGAATTTCTGAAAAACTGTAAAGTTTCCCAGAATTGAGGTGGTCCCTAGCCTGGTCAAGGCTCGCTGGATCAGGAGTGACAACTGAGCTGTATGTCATAGAGGATTTCTGAAAAGCTGTTTGGTTCCAGAATGGTCATTGTCTGATAAGGCTTGCAGGTAAAGACAACCACTGAATAATTCTTTAATTTGCATGATTGATGATGTTAAAAAGATACTTACAGCTTCTAGTTATACTAATTGCAATTTGACTTTGTAAATATAGTAAGTGGAGGAAACCCTAAATGAAGAGGACTGATGAGGACAGGAATAAATATGAACATTGTAAGGAGGAGATCGAATCTTGCTCTCACTTGTGAAATAGAAAATAGTTGAAAGTGCCAAAATTCCAGTTTGCATGATATCTTCAAATTAGAAATGCTGCAAAATTCTATACTTATGCTGGATTAGACCTACTTAAACACCATTAGTAGGTGGAATAATCAGTCTAACATCATTAAGATTAGCACTGGTATATTATAGAAGAAAATATGGGTCTGGGTGTGTAACAAAATTTACACTCACCTGAGAGGATTATACAACACGTAACCCGTGGATGTGGTACATTGAGGTTACACACAGACCATACTATTTTATATAATTCATGGGATGTCCTTTTCCACAAAGCTATAAAATAAAAAAAGATATTCTTATAAAACAGCAGCAGTCTGGTTAGCTATTAGCACTTGTTCTATATTTTGTCGGTTGCTACTTTTTACTTTTTATTTGATTTTGAGGTGTTTCCTCCTTTGATTCATTTCTGCCAGCCCTTCAGCAGTTAGGTAGTGGTCTAGAGGGAAAGATGAAGTGAACAGTAGCGGGAGGAAGACTGTCAGAGAAATGTAGCCTGGACATTGTGAGGAATCCACCCACGTCATTGCTGTTTAAATGTTATTTATAATGATGAATTATGCAGGTTTCCCTATGGGAAAAAACATGTGTAATAAACTAATTTAGAACTAAAGATGTTATTTCATATTCACAACATCCCGAAGAGAGGCTCAGCTGAAGACTGGTGACAGGGAAGATTAGACAAGTGTAGATCTTGCAAATTTGAGCACAGGCTGCAAGGTAGGACAATAGTATTTAAATTCTTCTTTATTATTTTCAAAGATCTCCAGAAATGAATTATTTATGAGATGGGCTTTATGGTGTGCAATTAAACATGTGGATCTCATGCATTTGTTATGGAACTGTTCAGTATCAAACATATTTGGGATAGAGATACATGAAGTGTAAGAGGTAGCTATGTTAGATTTTATTCTAGTAAGCATTTGTTGCGGTGTAAGTCAGGTTGCTCTTAGTAGTTGACCAACTCCATATTCAGTGTATTCACCTGCAGTGCCATATACACCTGTACCGGGGAACCTAGTCAACACAAGGGATGGCAGCATGTGATCGGGATGCCATATGTATGTAATACACCAACTCCATATTAATATACATTCACTTGCAAGTGCCCATATACACCTGTATGAGGGGAATCTAGTGGGAAATGCAAGGGATAGCAGTATATTGATCGGTATACCACGTAACATGTGATATACTAACTCCATATTCAGTGTACAGTCTCCTGCAGTGCCTCTTATACACCTGTTTAGGGGGACCTAGTGGGAAATGCAAGGGATGGCGGTATGCTGATGATGACCAGGTAACTGGGTGGATGGGTCCACCTGTGTGCACCTGTGGTGTACCACTGTGGGTGTGTGCCATAGATCAGTCCCTGGTCTATGCCATGTGACCACTAGTACCACCCAGACTACCTGCCCCACTGCCACAGACATCAATTGGTGCATGCCACCATAGGTGGCACCCTGCAGGCTGCATGGTTGCTGGCCATAGCCCCTGGTACATGTGCTGTTGTTTTTTCCCAATAATTATTTTATTTATTTTCAAAAGAAAAACAGAACAATCAGAAATTAACAAAAAGCAACATGAGAGAATGTGTTAGCTGTGATTCCTCACCTTGTTGGTATGCCGGGGAGGTTGGAGGCGACAATGCTGGCATGTGGCTGCTGGGTGTCTGTCAGGGTGAAGTGTGGGGATGCTCATTGGATGGTACCAGTGATGACATAGGCCACTGTGGCTCTGGGCCATGTTCATCTTGGCATGACAGCTGCATGTGGGTGCCTGACAGCATTCTGGTGCATCTCAAGGGCTGTCTGTGGATGATCTGCCTGAAGTTCTGTGGCCTGCCTGGGTGGTTCCTTCCAGCCATCAAGGTGCCTGCCAGAATGCACCCATCATTCCCAAGAAATTCACCATCTCCTCCTGAGGTCATCCTCCCAGAGTTAGAATAATTAGTAGGGGTCACAGTGCGAGTGCCCCCACAAGGGGACAATGAAATTGGGACTTGGCACCTTAATGACTGAGTGTGTCCCGACAGATGCATTCTGAGGTTGGAACCATGGGTGGCTGGCCAATTTAGACAATATTTTTGTTTGCCTAGCTTGGGCAGCAGATTTCTGAGATGTATGGCAGATGTGCGCGCACGGTGTGGCTGAATATAGTGATGCATGGCATATTCATGGACCCGCCCTTTATTTGCACCTCATACATTAGTTCTGAATGATGGTGAATTCGGAGATATGCAATGCATCTCTGTTTTGAAATCTTGTTTCTATGCATTTTCTGGGATGCACTGCACATCTCCATTTGGGCTGTGCATCTCCTTTGAAATGTGGGCCCATACTGGCCGGTGGCACTGAAGGTTGAGGCACTGGATGCCACACACTTTGTGTCATGCTGAGACCTTGGTTTGGGAATGGACTTGGGCCTCCAGAGGCTGGCTGGGAGAGGAAGGATTGAGCATCCACTGGCCCGCTCTCCCTTCTTCTGGGTGAGTGAGGATGTGCGCACAGTGCTGCAGTGGTATCTCTAGTTGAAGCTAGATGCGTTGCCAGTTGCATGCATAACAGGGGGTGCCTGACAGGCATCTGCGTGGAGGTGCATCTACTGCCATTGTACATCCGGCTCCCCATGGAGCAGAAAATAGTGAGAAATTGCGGAGTGACTGCGGTGGCTAATGGCAGAGCTCTGTGCCCCCGGACACAAAAGGTGCGATCACCAGGTGTCACGCTACAGGTCTCAAGGGGGAAGGGGATCCTGCTTGATGGCCGGCATGTGTAGATCAGGCGTATAAATTTGCACACCAGACCTGGTCCGGGGATGCAGGTGCTGGTGGCTGGTGATTACTAGGACTGCCCTGCATGGAGCAGGCAAAAATAGTTACATGATAAAAAAAAAAAAGGAAAGAAAATGTGGGCCCATCAATGTAACTTCCAATAAAAGCTATTACATGATCAGCATAGTAAGCTGCTTGTTGGGACTTCCAGTGACGTCAGCAAACTGAAGGCTGTTTACCCCTAAAACTCTGTTCCTCTGCTGACAATAAACGTTTTCAGTCACCAATTAGTAGGATGTCTTCGCCTGCAAAATCGAAAAGAAACAAACCAGGGAAACCGCAGCTCATTCAGACACAGAAATTGAGAGCCCTGATCCAGTGTGAACAAAAGGATGAAATGGATTCCACAGACACTCTGCTCGGCCTACTGCAACCCGACTCGCATGGTGAAGGTCCCACTCCAACTTGATTACTACCATCAAGCAAACGCCGCACAGTCGCCAAGATAGAGCAGTCCATTGCCGAACTGAAAATGGACATTAATACTATCAGTCATAAAATGGACCAGCTGGAGCTATGCACCTCCCAAATTTTGGAGCAAGCTGATCGGCATGACCACTTACTCCTGTACCTCCTTACAGGGATTGCGTGAGCTTACCATCGTCTGGATGACCTCGAAGGCAGAAGTAGGAGGCAAAATCTGAGGGTCACGGGGCCCCAAGGGCCTGGAGGACAAGCATCCATCCATGATCACCTTCTACAGGGCTTCCTCCGAGATTTGCTTGACCTGCCAGGAGATTCAGCATGGCGATGGACTGTCATAAGATCTCTTGCACCTAGACCCCGAAACCTGGAAGCGAGACCCTGGTCTATTGTAGCCAGGCTGACTGTGGTGGTGGAACCTCCCCCGGTATACCATATAAGTAACACCAAGAATCTGAGGTGCAAACCTTCTCTCTCTTCTCTATTACTCTCTTTTCCTTTAATTTCTTCTAAGACTGTTGCGCAACATAATTTTCTGTGTTCTCTGTTTAGTTCATGTTATGACATTTTGGCCACTTGTTATAGTGGGAACTCTTAGCTGTCCCTGGTTTCCTGCTTCTGCTACCTCTAGAAACTTGGTATGCTTAAGGCTAAAAACTGATATGCCTAAAATACAAGCAATACTGGCAGAGGGATTCAGCTGAATACCCCCCCATCTGTAAGACACATGCCTGCTTGAGTTATTACAATCCTGAGGCCTCACTTTCATTGGGATTGTCAAGTAAAATAGACAATAGTTTACATTCCCTGCTTTAATATTATAATTTGGTCTTGTATGGTCTTAAGAAGCTGATTATGTATCCTCTTTTTGTTAAAGATAAGTATGTAAACAAAATATGGGACAGAATCCCTGAATGTATAGATTTAGAAGCAATTACCTTCTCTCTGGAACATGCTTCCAAACAACAAGCTTTGCTTGTTTGCAGGCTGTACACAGACACACCAAGCTTAATATATAATATAGCATGCCCTGCCTACTTGGGCGGTGTGTCTGGGTGTCTGTGTTTGTCTCTGTCAATAGTTTAGTTTTGTGGATTTTCATGTGTTTTGGCTTGGAGGAACTAGACCATTCTTGGATATGTGATCTATGAAAGTTTCCTGGACTAAGAAACTGGAAAACACCACCAGCAGATATCAAGATTCTCATTATAAATCAACTTTTTGGAAGCCATCACAGTCAAAGTAAGTACAGCTAAGAATTCTACAAGCTGTGACCTGGGAAGTGCAAACTGAATCCACATTTCCATCTACCTTGTTGCTAAAGGGAACTACATGTCTTTTGAGAACCATTCACACTATTTAAACAAAGGAAGACACGACAAAGGGTTTAACTTTCTGCATATGCCCCAGGCCAGTGTTCCAGGAATTTAACACATCCTTTGTCTTGTTACCATAGATCAAACAGTTTACTGGTCATTTTCCTGTGGATTAGATTATTTTACATCATTTGGCAATGGGGCAAATCCTCCCCCTGGAGGCACACTTTGTTTAACCTTGTTTCTCCACTTCCCTTTCTGCTCTAGTTGTCCCCCCTCCTCCCCTCCTCATTGGATCCTACCCTCACATCTTGGTGTACCCAATGCTGCACTTTTCACCCTCTCGCCACCTTTCCTACATTCCTTCTCCCACCCCACCCTCTTCCCTCTCCCTATGACTCTGGCACTTCTTATCTGTTGTCTATTTTCTCAGACAAGTGCAGCTGGCTGCCTTGTTACAATGCTACCCTTGAACTGTATTAATCTGTACTCTGTTTGCAATGTCCACATTGTTGTAATGCCTGTCTTGACATTCCCCATAATTTGTATTTCTCTGACGTGGAACCTTTGTAAAAGAGCCATTGCTCAAAGGTATTTGTAATCCTAGACTTGATAAACAAATAAATAAACACCACCAAAATTGATCTGTCCCTGCTCATGTGTGAGCCTTGGGGCACATCTAGCCACATTGTATGCAACTATTCCAATGTTGCATTTTCGACATTACCACCTGGCATACTACTGTTCAAAAAAGAAATGCAATCTCTCTCTGACTGAACTTCGCCTATGCACCCTGAAACTTGTGCTCCTCCTCCTGCTGCTGTCAGGGACTGTTCACCCTAACCCGGACCAAACACCTCCAACCAAAACAAACCAGCAGGCACTCTCTCAATCATGTGCATGAACATCTGCAGTTTACTTCCGAAACTTGATGCACTGCAAGCCTTTACCACCCAGCACAACCTGGATATTCTGTCAGTAGTTGAAACTTGGCTCACCCCAAAGATTCCTGACCAGGCAATCACCCTTCCTGGCTACAATGTCTTCTGGGTTGATCGTAAGTCCTAAAGAGGTGGAGGGTGTGCCTTATATGTGAAAGACACTTTCCCGAGGACACCCCATTGATTCCAATCTTCCAGCAACACCTGCTCAGATTCTTCCCATCAGACTCCTATTAGGCATCCACAATAAGGCCCTCACAGTTGTCACTGTTTACATACCTCCTAGGGAACAGGGACCTGGTCTAACCGCTGTCCTTGACTTTGTCAAATTCCACCCACTGGACTCCAAAATCATCTTTCTTGATGACTTTAACATTAATTGGCTCTCAGCTGAAGGTGGGTCATTTAAGGACTCCGTTATATCAGCTAACTTGACTCAAATGGTTGACTATGCAACCAGAAAGAACTACAGAACTGGAACCTGCACCCTACTCAACTGGATCCTAACCAACCACCCCCTCTCGGATCATGAAAACCTCAGTCCTCCCTGACTCACTCAGTGACCACTCTCCTATCAGCTGTACCTGGTCAAACAAATTCTATAAGGCCCCTCCAAAAATCATCACCAGCAGGGTCCTACCCTGTGGTCAGCTACCCCACCTCAAATCGCACCTCAGTCTGCAGGATTGGTCCCCCATCTTCAAGGCAACAGATACTAATACTGCACTGGAGCAATTTATTCACATTTTCAATGAAGCCAGTAATAAATTTGCCCTCCTCAAAAAGCGTAAAGTTAATTTGCTTAGTAACCCTTGGCTGTCAGGAGACCTCCTAAAAAAACTTAAATCCAGGGACTACCTCCGGGAACTGGCTTGAAACTCCAGTAAGCAACTCAACATCCAGAATTATAAACAGGCTTGGAACGACTGCACCAAATCATTCAGCAACAGAAATCTGACTACTATAAAAATGCCCTCACTAACTCCTGGAGAAATGGGAGAGATTTCTGGAAAAACATTAAAGATGTCACTGGGAAGCAGTCAAAATCTTCACTGAACATACTCAACATAAATGGGCGCACTACACTCAACTCTAAAACAATTGCGAACACTTAACATCGCTTTCACTGACCTTAGCAGTGTTCTCCCCTCCAACTTCTTCCAACATGTGTCAACTCCCATCCCCCCAACTACTCCACCCACGCCTGTCACCCACCTTTTTACTTTAAAGCACTAAAGAAACATCAAGTCCGAAAAATACATTGCTTAAGCCATCAGCAAATCTAGAACAAGCAATGGCACATTTGACCTCAAGCTACTGACCTTAACGCTTGATGAGGTACTTGGGCCCCTCACCAAGATCTTTAATCTCTCTCTCTCTCTCTTACCTCTAGCCAATTCCCAGACAAATGGAAAATGGCCACTGTTACCCCAATTCACAAAAGTGGTGATAAGGCTGATCATGCGAACTTCCGCCCTATCTCCTTTCTGCCTCCCCTATCGAAGGCACCGGAATGTATAGTAGCAGACCAACTTACCGAGCATCTGGACAATTATAATATTCTCTGTAAACAGCAACATGGCTTTAGAAAAGATCATAGTACATCCTCTGCCTTACTCAAATTCACCAGCTCCATTCACAGCTCCCTTGACAATGGACAACTAACTGGTGCTATTTTCATCGACCTGACCAAAGCCTTCAATACTGTCCACCACTCCCTCCTGCTGAGGCAACTAAAAAATGCTGGTCTCTCCAATG
Source organism: Neoceratodus forsteri (assembly GCA_016271365.2). NCBI lineage: Eukaryota > Metazoa > Chordata > Ceratodontiformes > Ceratodontidae > Neoceratodus > Neoceratodus forsteri. The sequence goes on from JADMNL010000031.1 coordinate 4,660,379, forward strand.
ATTCAATCTCTTGGTTCAAAAGCTATCTTGAAAACCGCACCCAGCATGTAAAAATTGGAAATGTGCACTCTGATTCCAGACCTGTCCTCTCTGGTGTCTCCCAGGGTTCAATACTGAGCCCCCTACTCTTCAGCCTGTTCCTTAACACCCTACCGGGCTCCTGCACTGAACATATCACTCTGTATGCCGATGATGCAGTAATCCTTGCCACGCACCAGGACCCAAAGAAATTGCAAAAAAATCTCCAACTTGGTTTCTCCTCAGTTGAGAATTGGTTCACAAAGCACAAACTGATCCTTAATCAAAAAAAAACAAAGGCCATGATCTTCAGCAGCTCCCATAATAAACATAAGCACTTCCAACTCTCCGTTATCACCAGACAAGGTGCCGCACTGGAACAGGTCAAAAACTTTAAATACCTTGGGATCACCCTTGACCCTCACCTCTCCTACACTGCCCACATCGACCATGTCACCAAAGCTGCAAACTCCCGGCTAGGTCTGCTATTCCGTCATAGGAAACACCTGAGACCTGAAGCCCTTGCTGTCGCTGTCCAGAGCTCCATCATATCCATCATTGATTATGGCATCATCATCTACGGCTCTGCTACAACCACCGCACTCAAACGTGTATCCACCGCCCTCAACAAGGCCTGTCGACTTGTCTCTGGCTCCCAACGCCTAACTCACACCTGTGACCTCTAGTCTCAAACTGGATAGCTGAATCTTGCCAATCGAATAAAACACCAAACTTGTATTACTACTAAGAAAATCTTGCTGGGCCTTGCGCCCCCTGGAGTCTGTGCCCTCATACAACCAAGAATCCACACCCGACATACCAGGGGATCGAAACCTCGGCTACTGCAAGTCCCGCATTGCTGCACAACACAAGGCCAAAGATCCTTTGCTTACTGGGCCACTAATTGTCAAATCACTCCCTGTAGATGAATCCTCCAGCTGTCCATACAGCTCATCACCCAAGTTTAACAATTATCTAGTAGATCCCTGACACATTTAACCTTTCACCAAAAAGTGCTAGTTTTAAAGTGTCTTCCATTACAAGCTGGCTATTTCATGAATCATGTATATATGTAATATATTTCAAACACCATGAAGTCTTGCTATAGTATGACTATATGCAGTCAGCCACTGCAGCTGAACTGCCCCGGAGAGGAAAGAGTTAACTCCAGAGAGTCTGGAGTTCCACAGTGCAAGGGCGCTATACCAAAGCTCTATCTGGCCAGTTTCAAATGAAACTGTCAGATTCTTTACTCCGCTTCACTGAACAGTCGCTCCGGAGATCAGCTCCTTCACATCGGTTCATTTCTCGGTTCAAGCGAGTATTTTCAGTTCATTTGAACTGGCAAAAAGTATTTATTTTACCGCATTTCAGTTAAAAGCTCTATCTGGTAAACCGTAAGTAAAAAAAATTAAAGTCTGTGTGGAAATTCAATTATCGGTTCGGTTTTGAACCGATCGGTTTGCTTAATTTAACGTTTTAAAGTGTTGGGCTTTTAGAGTGCGGTTCCCGGTACTAATCAGGTCTAAAAAAACTTGTTTTAAAATAGTTTTTTTCAAATACCCATGACACGGTTAGGAACCGATAAGGGTGTCTTGCCTGGCACTGCCATCAAAAGGGCAAGTTTTTGGTTAGGCTGGCATTATGTCTGAGAAACCCAAAAGAAAAAATGGGCCCACTGGGTTTCAACACTGTGATGTCTGTGGGGAAGCCTTTGCCAAGGCTGACCCACACACCACTTGTGTTTATTGTCTGGGGGCTGACCACCACCTCCTGTCAGAATGCCAGGTGTGTAAACATTTCCCTGCAGCCACCCTGGAAAAGAGATTGGGCCGGCTCAGGGAACGAGAGGCCAAGAAGTCCGCTGACCCGGATGGCCAGCCCGGTCCAGTACCCACTGGACCAGAGGGAGTGCCCTCTGACCAGGGCGAGACTTCCTCGGGCAAAAGGAAGGCTGGTTCAGAGGAACCAGTCTCAGTGAAAAAGACAAAGAAATCAGTAGGTTTGGAGTCCAAAATTGTCTCTCCAACTGCTGCAGAAATAGCTAAAGCCATACAGATTGTCCAGTCACTGTCTCAGGGTCCTGCCGTACAACCTACAGTTGGTAAAAGGTTGGTTCGTTCAGTGCCAGTGGTTCAGGAGTATGATGTTGAGGAATTTTATGAACCACAGGAGGGAGAGGAGGAATTTGATCAATACATGTGTGGCTGGGAGGGTCTGGACGTGCCCATTGAACCGAACATTTCTCCAGACAGACCTTTAGAATCTTCTCCTATTCTGTCTGAATCCCCTTCTCATTTTATGTTTTACAAAAAGGTTGCAGAAACCCTCCAGCTTCCTTTAGAGGAAGCTGTGGATGGCTAAGAGGAGCCTGATTATGTAGAAATGATGGATATACCAGAGTCTAGGAGGTTGTCTATTCCTTTGCATAAGTCATTTAGGAAGCAAACAACAAAGATTTTAAAAAATCCTCATTCTGTCCCCCCGTAGATAAAAAAATGGACAGAAGATATACTTTGTCAGGCTCTGATACAGACTTCCTCACTGAGCAGTGTAGTCATGTAGATGTGGTACAAGCTGCAGCCTGTGACAAGGCTAATATTCCTCTGGCCTCACATCCTCCTGATAAGGATTCCAGGAAGATTGATGCCATGGTGAAAAAACAGTATATGGCAGCTTCTTTGGGACTCAGGCAGGCAAATTATATGGCTTATGTGGCTAGATATCAGAAATCTAGGTGGGACACAGTATTGCAGTTAGCCAAGCAGGCCATGGCCAGCTGGCTGAGTGAGTTGGAACAGGTGGCTGCTGATGGCATTGAAGCCTCTAAAGTTCAATTTCATACTGGTGTTGATGTTAATGATGTTTCCTCTAGGGTCATGGCCACTTCTGTAGCTTTCCGTAGGTTGGCATGGCTCAGATGCACTAATCTGTCCCAAGATACTCAGTCAAAGGCTATGGATTTTCCTGTTGTGGGTAATTCTCTGTTTGGGGAACAAACAGAAAACTATATGAAAAAGATGGATGAATACAGAACTACCTACAAAAATGCCCAGGCTAAGGAGAGGCATGCCACTCCACAGAGGCACACTCCCAGAGGTAGGGGCAGGCCTTTCCACAGGCTGTTTTACCAATTTCAGGCCTCCTCTGCATTTGCACAAAGGGGTTTCTTTAGAGGCAGAGGTAGACGGGGCACAAGTAAACCGTCCCCCTCACCTCAGCCTAAGGCTACTGCCAAACAGGCTCCCTGATGGGGTGCCCAGGGCCGATTCTCCTGTACCAGTGGGGGGCAGGTAGGTTTATTTCAGCCAGAACTGGGTGTCCCTAACTTTGGACAGGTGGGTTCTGGAGGTAATAGGCCAGGGTCTGGTTCTCAGCTTCAAACAGTTTCCAAAGATGAGAGCCAGACATTTTCCACCTGCAAATCCTTCAGAAGCCCTTGCTTTGGAAGCAGAGGTTTCTTCTCTTTTGGACTGCAAAGCAGTAGAAAGGGTCCCTCCTTGCCATCAGGGCAAGGGGCTGTACTCAAGATACTTTCTTACCCCAAAAAAGACAGGAGAATGGCAGCCCATTTTAGATTTAAGGTACCTGAACAAGCATCTTGTGAAACCAAAGTTCAAAATGTTAACTCTGGCAATGATTTTGCCCTCCCTGAGGCCAGGGGACTGGTTAGCTTCCCTGGACCTCAAGGATGCCTATTTTCATGCCGAAAGTACCTCAGGTTCGAACTACCCTCAGGCCACTACCAGTTCAGGGCAATGCCCTTCGGCCTCACCTCTGCTCCAAGGGTATTCATGAAATGTCTAGCTGTGGTAGTGGCTCATTTAAGAAGGCAAGGGATTGCTGTGTTTCCCTACCTGGATGACTGGCTCATAGTGAGTCAGTCCCCAGATCAGGTAAAATCCCACTTGCAAGTCACCCAGCAGCTTCTCACTTCCCTGGGATTCCTGCTGAATTTACCAAAGTCAGTTCTCGAACCAGTTCAGGTACTAACTTTCATAGGTGCAGAATTGAACACAAAGTTAGCCAGGGCATTTCTCCCCTCAGAAAGGGTAGACAGACTCATTGCCCTGGCATCCTCCTTTACCCTGCGGGTCTCTCGACCAGCAAGGCATTTTCTGCAACTCCTAGGGCACATGGCTGCTTCCATAGCTGTAGTGCAAGGAGCAAGATTCCAGATGAGGGACATTCAGTTCCATTTGAGGACCTATTGGTCTCAAAGGAGGGACCCCCTTTCCAAATTGGTTCCAGTGACCCAAACCCTGATCCTGGCCTTACACTGGTGGCAGGATCAAAGCAATATAAAACAAGGGTTCCTTTCATTCCCGTTTCCCACTCCCTCACCCTCACCACAGATGCTTCCCTGTTAGGGTGGGAGCTCACTAAGACCTGTCCACTCAGGAGTGTGGTCTCCCCAGGAATCTCTGCTCCACATCAATCTTTTGGAACTCAGAGCTGTATTTTTAGCTCTTCAGGCATTTTCAGCTTCTGTCCAGAACAAAGTAGTTCAAGTCAGGACAGACAACACCACAACAATGAGGTACATCAACAAGCAAGGGGGCACTCGGTCATCAGCCTTGTGCACCGAAGCAATGAAGTTGTGGTCTCTGGCTTACTCCCTGAACACCTCCCTGATAGCAGTTCATCTTCCAGGGAAGGACAATGTCCTGGCGGATGCCCTCAGCAGGATTCTCAGGGCCACCACGAATGGGCTCTGAATCCTCAGGTGCTGGGGTCACAGTCTTTGCCAGATGGGGCACCCTCAGATAGATCTTTCGCAGCCCCAGACAACCACCAACTTCCTCTGTTTTGTTGCAGGCCTCCAGTGCTGGGCTCAGTCCCCTGGATGCCTTTCAGTTGGATTGAAAGGGAAGTTCCTGGCCTTTCCTACCTTTCCCCTTCTTTTCAGGGTACTAATAAAATCAGATCTCAGCCCTGCAAGGTGATTCTGATTGCTCCAGATTGGGCCAGACAGCCCTGGTACCCACTGCTTCTGTTCTTGACAGTCCACCCTGCCCTAGACCTTCCCAGAGTCCATGACTTACTGGCCTGTGCACAGGGAGAGTGTGGTATCGGACCTCAAATCCCTCCATCTCAAGGCATGGCTCTTGAGGACTTAGAATTTGCTGACTTACACCTTTCTCAAGGTGTTGTGGAAGCCTTCCACTAGGGCCACTTACAATTCTAAGTGGAAAAGGTTTTCCATCTGGTGCTCTGAGAAGCAGATTATCCCAGAATCTGCTGATCTGCCCATTTTACTGGACTATTTAGTCCATTTAAATTCCTTAGGCCTTAGGCCAGCTACCTTAAAAGTTCATCTGGCAGCTGTCTCTGCTTTTCTGTCAGCAGGGAAGCCTGCTTCCCTTTCTTCTCACCCTGTGTTTTCCAAGTTTTTTAAAGGGTTTCTTCACACCAACCCTCCTTTTCGAGAACCAGCTCCCGCCTGGGACCTGAATGTTTGCAATGCTCAGTTAATGCAACCCCCCTTTGAGCCTCTGTCCTCAGCAGAGCTCAAGTTTCTGACTTGGAAAACTGTTTTCCTAGTGGCTATCACTTCTGCCAGATGCATAAGTGAATTACAGGCCCTGTCAGTGGAAGAAGATTTTATCTCTTTCCACAGAGATAAGGTAGTCCTCAGGACTAACTGAAAGTTTTTGCCTAAAGTGGTTTCAGATTTCCACCTGAACCAATCCATCTCTCTTCCACTATTTTTCACTGAGCATTCTTCCTCAGGTGAGAGGAGACTGCACAGCTTGGACATCAAAAGAGTCTTAAGCTACTATTTGGAACTCACCAAGGGTCACAGGTTCGAATCCCTCCAACTCTTCCTTACCTATGGCGAGGTTGGCAAAGGGAAACCTGCCACTAAGAGGACAATTGCAAGGTGGATTGTCTCTTGTATCCAATTTTGTTATCAAAAACTAGGTAGAGAACCCCGCTCAGGACTGAGAGCTCACTCCACCAGGTGTACAGATGCATCTCTAGTGGCTGCTAGAGATATTCCCATTCTGGAAATCTGTCAAGCTGCTACTTGGAAAACAGTTCACACTTTTACCAAACATTATTCCCTGGATATTCAGTCCAGGAGAGATGCTCGTTTTGGCACAGCTGTGCTTCAGAGCCGATTTCCTAAGTAGGTTCTGACCCTCCTCCATGAGGTACTGCTGTATGTAATCTGCATATAGTCATAATATAGCAAAGGCGTCATGGTGTTTGAAGAAAAATTACTCACCTTAGTAATTGCTTTTCTTCTCATGGAGTCTTGCTATATTATGACCACCACCCCAACCTGCCCCTCTCAGAACTTCTACTTGGGTAAAGGGTTGGCAAATTAGTGCAAGCACTGTGTCATTCCATTTTAGTTCTTCCCTTCCCCCCCCTTATTTAGGGTTAGGGAATTAGGTATTTCTGTTTTAAGTAATATGTTGGCCCCCTTCCTGGACTTGAGTCTTTTGGGGAAGGGAGGTCTAATAGTGCTTGTTAGGGAGAAACTAATAATACTATTATTCATTGTTATTATTATTATTGCTGTTTATATTGTTGTTTATATTGTTGTTATTCCTACTAGTAGGTAGCCACTTGGCTAGTGTAGAGCTTTCCACACAGACTTGTTGCTTAGTGTTAGCTTCGTAAAGATCTGACAGTTTCATTTGAAACTGGCCAGATAGAGCTTTGGTATAGCGCCCTCGCGCTGTGGAACTCCCAGATTCTCTGGAGTTAACTCTTTCCTCTCCGGGGCAGTTCAGCTGCAGTGGCTGACTGCATATAGCCATAATATAACAAGACTCCATGAGAAGAAAAGCAATTACTAAGGTGAGTAATTTTTTTCTTCTTGTTACTAGCTTTTCAATGTACTGTGTCATGGAGCTGATGTTTTTGTATTCATTTACTATCCTCTCAAAGTTGTGTATTCTCTGCATGTTATATTTCATATAAATTGTATCTTGACCTTACCAGGTCCATCTTGCAAATGAGCATTGCTCAACGATGTTCACCTGGATAAATAAAGATTTGATTGATTGATTGATTGATAGTTGGTACAATGGTCTTCCCAGCGACATCTCATCTTCATTATCGCTCAGCACTTTTAAGACTTGTCTCCGCCTAACACTCACTGCCTCCAACCTCTGTAACTGTTGTGGCTAAACATGTCTTTTGGTTCCATAGCTGACGATGCCTTTTGGATCCACATCCACTCCTGCACTTTGCCAGCACCCCCCCCTTCACCTCCCATGCTGGCCCATGACAAATGCCACCCAGCTGCACTACCTCTATTCTTATCTACCTTCCACCCCTCCTCTCTCTGTCCTCCCAACCTACCTCCCCTTTTCTCCCATCCACTTAGTCTGCTTGATATCACCCTCCTCCTTTCCCTTTCCCAAAGTTTCACCTTATTGTTCTTTTTTCATCTACGAGACTATGTTTTTTTTTTATTTTATAAACTGTTATCTTTGCTTATGATTGTCTCAATTGTAACAATGACGTGGAACCTTTGTAAAAGAGCCTCAGCTCAAAGGCGTTTGTAATCCTAGAAAATAAATAAAATAAATAAAAATAAAGTTTAGTAGGCATGGTTCCTTTAGGGAATGAGTAGCATGATGGGAGCTAGCTTTATACTGTTAGCAAACCTCCTCCTACTACAAAATAGGTGGAGTTTATCCTAATGCAGCCCATATTCCTGAAATTAAAGGATATTGTTTTTATGCATCAAGATACAAAAGGAATGTTATGCCATACTTTGATTATTTGTACAACTGAATAAAGAATGCTGTTAAGTATTTAGAAAGACCTGAATCTAAGGATAAAAGAAATGTATAAGAGATAATTATTGGGAGGGGTTTCAGCTTGTGGGAGGGGTTTGAGATCTATAATAGATTCAAGCTGAAACACTGTGGCAGATAGTCATTGGGAGAGGACCTGTGAGGTTCTCCCAAGGGAAATCTCTGATAGAGGTCAGGCACTGACCAATGTTGGCTGATAGAGCAATTATTCTAGGCAAGCTGTGCATTCTGTTTTCTTTTAATGTTATGAATATACCAAAGTTATTTGTTTGAATTATTTTCTTTTTTGAGTTTTTGTTTTCTTTAACTCATTCAGGCCTAGAGACGTCTGTAGGCGGTGTCTGAAAGCATAGCCACTCAGGACAATAACGCCTGTAGACGTACGTAACTGACTTTCACTCAGGCCTAGAAACGTCTGAGGAAGTCAGCAGTTTTTACCTAACTATTAAACAAACCGAAGTGCTTAGAATTGAATGCATAGCACCATTAGAAAGGTAATTTTGCTTAGAACAATTTTGCTGCAGATACTTTGTGTCTATCATGTATACTTTAGGAGTTATTCATATTTGTTTAAGGTATGGTGTGCATGGCTAACATTTGTCTCTCAAGCCTCACCTTAGCACATTGAATAAATCTGAAAAAAAAAACAGTTTTTTGGTATTTCAGCTACTATAAAATTAAAACTAAATGGATTACAATTGATTGCATAGCACCATTAGAAAGGTTATTTTGTGCTGAACAATTTTGCCACTGATACTTTGTGTCTACCACATATACTTTAGGAGTTATTTGCATTTGTTTAAGGTATGGTGTGCATGGCTGACATTTGTCTCTCATGCGTCACCTAAGCACCCTGAAAAAAATCAGAAAAAATCAGTTGTTTGGTATTTCAGCTAGTATAAAATAAAAACTAAATTGATTACAACTGATCGCATAGCACCATTGGAAAGGTAACATTGTGCTGAACAACTTTGCCACTCATACTTTGTGTGTAGCACTTATGGTTCAAGAGGTAGTCACATTTGTTTGTGGCATGCTGATTATGGCTTGATTTTACTTAGAAAGGCCCAGGATGCAATGCTAAGGGCGTACAGGGCACAAGTGGTGGAAGTCTCAAAGAGCTCTTGTGGTGTGAATGAGTTCATAAAAATCGTACCTGTAAGGTATGTTCTGCCCAATTTTCTGTTTCTGGTAAAAGTCATTTCTACACCCCTCGACACTGACCTCTTACAACCTCAAGGAAGAGCTATTGCAAAAGGCCTGGCAATAAGGCTCGTTATCCTTCCCCGGCAGCCACATTTCCATAGACAACGATCACACAGCTGCAGTGCAGGATGCCAGAAGGGCCCTCTGGCCAGTGTTAAAACAACTTTGTGCTAGAAATATTAAAGCCCAAATTCTGTATCCAGAGAGACTCAAGGTCTTCACTGAATCGGGGCCCAACATCTTTCAAGACCTGCTGGCTGCTTTCCCTTTTTTGGAGACCCTGGGGATTACCTCGCCCCCCCAAAAGAAAAATTAGAGAAGGACTTACTTGCCTCCGCCTGGTCTGTCACACAAAAAGGATCCTCCAGACCTGGATCCTCACAGAGATCCCCACATACGAACCTGCGTGCTGATGTGTCCACCCTGCTGCGACGTTATGGAGATCCATCCATGATGAACAGGAAGGCCGCACACTTACTGGACAATTCTGAGGGACTCACTCCAAATGCTGAGCAGCAAGCAACTGTAGACACTTGACTGTTGCTGAGAAGCTTACATTCCTCAGGCTTTGTTTAATCTTTTGAGACACTCCCTCCCCTTCCTCCCTATTTCCTCCAATTGAGGCACTATTTCCCCTAGATCGGTGCTCCCAGGCTTTACAGGGCAGCTGAATTGCTTTACTTCAGTCTGATAGAGGCATTATCTCCTGTATGGAGCCTTGTGAGTACTCTTAGTGTGAGTTGCCTTTTGTTTTAGCCTGGCATCTGAGCGCTGTACCGGGAGGGGAGGGGGCGTGGACTATCCCTTGGGTCATGTTTTCACCATGACCTGAGCAGTCTCTTGGTCATGTCACTGCAGCGAGGTCCTCTTTTTCCTGACTTCTTCTGCTGATAGTGGCCTGTCAGCCCATGTTATGGAGCGGGAAATCGCTCATTGGTCTCTCCCATGACACATCCCTCTGCAGCTCCTGGAAAGTAAATATACAGGCCCCCATTCATCCCCACCAGTACCTTTTTAAGACACCGCAGTTCAAGGCTCTCTTGCCTGGGGATTTGTTCCCCCCCAGGTCTAGGGACCGGGTGTTCTCCCGTAGGTGGTTGTTGTCTTTCATGCAGGTGGGTATCAGAGCTGAGTGACCCTCTTGGATGTGGAGATGCAATGGGGATTATTTTGGTATCCTTGTTGTAGCTCTCATCTACTTTAAACCTCATAGGCCAGTTCCAGATACAAGTGGGCGCTGTCTCAGTTTGCCTCTCTCCACATGGGGTGTGTGCTGGGCCACCCCCACCTGCTTGGTGCTCTCTCTCTACCTGCAAGCTACAGGGGTCTCTCCTTGTGGGGGGAAGGGAGACACTTCCCTTGCGTTATCTGGTGAGGCCCTTCAGGCACTCTTGGGGACGTACTGATCATTTCACCTGATTAATGTTCACATTACTGGGTGATTATTAAGGGTAGGGATCTTGTACTAGAGTCCCCCTTTGTTCTTTCCCCCTCGTGTGGACTATATTCTTGTATGGGTAATCATTTGCAGATTAAATAAATCATAACTAAATGTACTTGTTGGTCCTCCTCGGGTTTTGCACTGGGGGGTTTGGGACATTTTATCTCCTTAATTTCTGGCATGTTAGTAGTGTAGAGGACCCCTGCGAGGGGCACTGAGGGAGTTTCCCCTTCCTTTCTTATTGTAAAACATTTATTCCTTAAGACACCCATCATAATTTGCAGTCCACTAAAATATCTTGAACAGGTGATTTTTAATTCTCAACCTCAGTTGGCTCAGCGGGGGATCCCTGTGGTGGGAGCATCCCAAACATGTTTTTAGCTGACCACAAGGCAAGCTCTATATGGGTCTTTATCCAAGAGCCCAAGGGCTATCTCCTCTATTACAGGAGTGCCCTTTTTCTCTGCACTATTGCAGTTGCCTTACTGCTGAATAACACCCTACAGCAACCCCTTGGAAGTCATTTCGCTTTTATTCTGAGGAGGTGGCATCAGGATCTAACCATCCTGTTCCCTCCCTCTTTATTACCTTCCCTGATCCTAGTATTGCTTTGGTCATTGTACATAGTTAATGCACCACCCAAGTTTGTACTGGTTGGGTTGCAAATAATCCCCTTACCAACAGTTGTTTCTTTCTGGGTCACCACAGACAGAGGGGTACATATCTACTGAATTTTGTCTCTGTCTCGGAATCTCTTTAGAGCCTTGGAGACCTTGGCTAAGTTTGACGGCCCATTCGGCACAGAAACTCCCTTTGACCCTTAAAGATTTATTGGGTAGGTTTACTTTGAAGTTAATTGCCTTACTAGAATTAGTTATAGTTTGTATTGGTGAGGTTAAGCCCTCAAGTTTATGTTCTGGGCTTCTGGTTAGATAATGTACCTTCATTTCCCCCTCTAGCGGGGGAAGTATTCTTGGAATGTAGTATACAGTCACATGACAGCAGCAAATCAGGAAGAGGTTACAGTACAATCTCAATGTGTTAGATGGATTAATACAGCAAAATTGCCATTTTGGGTAGACAAATGGCTCACAAACACCTGAAAGTATACTCATTGACTGTGAATGGTCTGAGCAGTCTGGTAAAGAGATCTAGAATGATAACGCTAGCCAGGAAATCCAATGCTGAGATTGTTCATATGCTGGAAACTCACCTGACCTCTGAAGAGCATGGGAAGCTACAGGGGAGAGGATACTTGCAGGTTTTCTCTTAGGTTATGCCTGGAGGTAGGAGGAGGGGGGTCGCCATACTAGTCTCACTGCATCTTCCCTTCTGGAAAGTCAAGGAATGGGCAGACCCAGCCGGTTGACTAATTATAGTTCAGGGGACCCTGCATGAACAGGAATTAACCTTAGCCTATATCTATCTCCCTCCAGCCTCAAACTCCCCTACAATCTGTTCCCTTCTGGGCAAAATAGTTACGTTGACTAGGGGAACTCTGATCCTGGCAGGGGATTTCAATATTGCCCCAAACCCAGCTCTGGACACCACTAGGACCCAGCCTGGCAGACAACAGGCCTCACACAAATTTTTTAAACAGTTCATGGGAGAGGTGGGGTGGCTGGATGCATGGCGTTCCCTACACACTAGAGATAGGGGGTACTCCTTCTATTCTGCGGTCCATGGGACCTACACGAGAATAGATCATGGTTATACCCAGAGGGAGAACCTTGGCTCTCTGGTTGAGTCCACATTGGGCACCATAGCACATTCAGATCACGCACCACTTAGCACTGTATGGAACCCGGGATTAGAAAAGCACAGTTTTAGGTGGAGATTTAATCCCATCAATATGAAAAGTGAACAGTTCAGAGAGTTTCTCAATGACAAGATCTCAGAAATTATTTCAGGGTAACTCCACCCAAGAAATTTCATCATCTATACAGTGGGCAGTCCTGAGAGGCCACTTGATAAAATACTCATCCAGGTTAGTGAAGGCACGGAAAGAACGACAAACACAGTTCGAACAGACACTGCAGTTTCTTCAGCTGGCCCACCAGCAAGGAGATCACTCAGTTCTAGCTCAGAAAAAGCAGACTAGGAAGGACTGAGATGCTTTATGCCTTCAACAAATGAAGTGGCGTTGGCATACCTCCGCCAGAGATACAGTGAGATTGGCCCTCGGACCTCCCACCTGCTGGCATATGGGCTCCACCAACAAGGCAAATTGTCCACTATTACAATAATAAAAGACCCCATCACAGGAATTCATCACACTAAGTTTAGAAACGTATCTCAAGCCTCTTGTCAATACTTTAGAGCCTTCTACACTTTGGATCATGAGACAGATCCCGCACTCACAAACACCTTTTTATCAGTCCTAAAGTTACCTACCCTCAGTCCTGATCAACAAAGCAGCCTGGTGAGGCCAATTTCATCAGAGGAGCTGATGCTGGCCATTTACAGGTCCAAAACTCAAAAAGGCCCTGGTCCGGATGGATATGGGGCTGAGTTTTATAAAGGCTCAACTCAGCTAATTAATAGACTCCTCCTGGATGCTTTTAATGAGGTCCTCTCTGGGGAGGCTCCTCCTCCCAGTTGGGCATATTCAACAATTTCAGTTATCCTCAAACTGGACAAGGACCCCTTTACAATGTGGCTTATATGGACCAGTTTCAGTCCTTAATACGGACTATAAGTATTTTATGTCCATTTTGGCCTGGAGGCTGGATGCCATTCTACCGGTCCTGATAGGCCTTGATCAAACCAGTTTTGTAAGCTCCAGATCAACCTCAGACAACACCCATAGAGCCCTGCACCTGGCATACAAAATGCAATCCCGGGAAGATCCATCAGTCCATCTCAGCCTAGATGCTGATAAGGCCTTCGATCGGGTATCATGGCCATTTCTTTTTGCCACAGTGGCGACGATGCATTTCCCATCCCCCTTTGTAGTCATACTATGAAAGATTTACTCTTCTCCTAAGGCATGTGTTAAAATTTCTGGCCACCACTCTGAATATTTCCCCCTTTCTAGGGGCATACGTCAGGGTTGCCCCTATTTCCTGGTCTCTTTGCCATTTTTATAAGGCCTTTGGCCCCAGCAATCAGAGCATCACCGGGGATTTGGGGAGTGAGTATGGAAGGGACAGAGCACTGTGGAGCTCTCTATGTGGACGACGTCCTACTATTCCTCGCTAACCCCGTACAGTCAAGCCCCTCAGTCTTTGAGTTCTTGGAGAATTTGGATCACACTTGCACTATAGGCTGAACACTAGTAAGACTGATGCCCTTACCCTTTCACTTTTTCCCCGCTGAGTCACTAAAGGAAAGCTATCCTTTTCGTTGGGGACTCTCTAAGCTGAAATACTTCAGAATATACTTGTCCCAAAAAGCTGATGATGCCCTGAATAATAATTATCGCCCTTCACATCTTAGATGAAGCAAGATCTCGACAGGTGGAATATTCTCCCACTAAATATGATTCAGCGTATTGAAGTGGTGCGGATGGTGATTCTCCCGAGGGCCCTTGATCTGTTTCAGAATGTACCACCCAATTTACCGAATAACTTTTTTAAGGTCTGGAATAAGGCCATTACTAAGTTTATTTGGGCAGTAAGGCACCCAAGAATTGGGATGAAGACCCTCTGTCTCCTTAAATCGCTAGGTGGATTGGCACTCCCCAAACTTAAATTTTATTACTGGTCTTCCCGTCTGTCCTTTATTATACAACGTTAGGTCGGAGTGTCCTCGGCCCGGTGGAGGGGAAATCGAGGAAAGTGTTCTCTCCCATCGAGAATATCAAAGACTAATCCTCTTTAAAACCCACCTCTGCTTGGCCAGCTGACTCTAAGCCCCTGGATCATACACCAAATCCAGGTGTGGTACCTAATACGTAAATCCCTGGGGATTATTCCCTTCCTGGTCATGCTTTGCCCAATAGATTTATCAGAAGATTTCCCCCCCAGCTGTTTCTGACCATATACTAACATACTATTTGCCAGCAGATTAGGCCTTACGGTCTATCGTGTCTGCTTGAACCTAGATCCTTAGTTGGGTGCCGAGACCCTCCCATCCCTTGTTCTCTAGAAACCCCTATCATCCATCCCCACCCCCCCGGGACAGGCCATCATCTGATACATCCACTTTCTGTGTCTGTCCCACCCTCTCTTGAAGCCCTCCACTGTGGATCTCTGAACCAGCTCACCAGGCAGTGCATTCCAAGGGTCCACCACCCTCTCGGTGAAAACCTCCTCCTCTTTTCCCCCCTCACCCTTCCACCTTCCAACTTCAAACCATGCCCTCTGGTGATACCTCCCTGCTTTAGCCTAAAGATCCCCTCCATGTTTAACCTATTTATACCCTTGAGGTACTTGAAGACCTCAATCATGTCCCCCCTGTCTCTCCTCTCCTCCAATGAAAACAGGCAGAGCTCCTCAAGTCTGTCCTCATAAGTCAAATCCCCTAGCCCTCATATCATCTTTGTTGCCCTCCTCTGTACCCTCTCCAGGAGCTGTATGTCCCTCTTCAAATGTGGTCTCCAGTACTGTACACAGTACTCAAGGTGTGGTCTAACCAGTCCATTGTACAGCGGCAGAATCACTTCCTTGCTCCTAGAGGTGATCCCCCTTACAATGCATCCCAACATCCTGTTTGCCTTGCTAGCTGCTCTCCTGCACTGCTCAGAGTTATTCATACATGTATCCACCATGACCCCTAGGTCTTTTTCCCCTATTGAGGGCTTCAGCGCCTCCCCTCCCAGGGTTTACCTGTGTTTAGGGTTTCCCCGACCAAGATGCAACACCTTGCACTTGGTGATATTGAAATTTAATTTCCATGTGTGAGCCCAGCTTTCCAGGGTGTCCAGGTCCCCTTGCAGAGCCACCCTCCCCTCTTCTCCCTCAACTACTGCTCCCATCTTGGAGTCATCCACGAAGAGACTCATTTCACACCCTATACCCTCCCTGATGTCCAATATGTATGCATTAAACAGGATCGGACCCAGGACCGAGCCCTGTGGTACCCCACTACCAACCTCTCTAGGGTTTGAGAGCTCCCCACAGACCACTACTCTCTGAGTGTGTCCAGCTAGCCAGTTTTCAATCCATCTGACCATCAAAGGGCCTACTCCTAACCCCATCAGTTTCTCCACTAGACCATTGTGTTGTTATGTTGATATGTTTCATAACTGGAGACATACCCATTTTTCAAAGCTCTCACAACTTCCGACAGGACCATTTTTTAAAGAATTTGGTGAGATCAGTTGAGAATTTCATCTCCGTCAATCAGATTTTTTTTGATGTTTACAACTTCGACATTATTTCAAATCCCTCACCCTGAGTGTCCGCTCCCCTGAGGTACACCCCCAGGTGATTCAGTTGTTTCAACAAACATTACAATCCCAGAGGTTATCACACCCTATCTCCACCCTATATAAGTCCCTGATAGAAACAGCCAGTGGAAACACATCAGGGTTAAGGGAGAAATGGAACGAGGAATTGGGATCCCAAATATCACCACAGCAGTGGGATACAATTTGTTGCACAACATCGAGAATCACCTACTCACATTCCTAGAGGTTATTCTCGTGGCAGCTATAAATAAGATTCTTCTGAACCCCAGTAATAACCTCACACTATTGCGTTTCAGGCTCTGCAGCCTGCTGGCACTTATGTGGTGAGACTAATGCGCATCACTCCCATGTCCTATGGTCCTGTCTCATCACTCCCATGTCCTGTGGTCCTGTCTCATCACTCCCATGTCCTGTGGTCCTGTCTCATCACTCCCATGTCCTATGGTCCTGTCTCATCACTCCCATGTCCTATGGTCCTGTCCAAAGCTGCAGCCCTTTTTGCAGGCCTTGCTTGTGGAGTTAGAGGATCTCTTTGGGGTCCAGCTTCCTTACAGTGGTGAATTCTTTATCCTACATCTCTTCCCCTGCAAACTACAAGACCGTCACTCCCAATATCTATTGAACATCTCCCTCCTAGCAGTAAAGAAAGCCATCACTAAACGCTGGCTCAGTGTTGGTACCCATCCCCTCAGAATGAAGGGAGATAGTAAATCTTATACTGTATATAGATTTGAAAGAACAACATATAATTTAAATGATAAAGCTGGACTATGCTCCTTGAAGTGAAGAAGATGGATCTTACATATTATGACCAAAGATCCAAACTTTGTGCCTTAGCACCCCTCATTACTTATCTGCCAGTTCAGACCAATCATACCGGGCTTTTAGTCCAAGCTTCAAATTAGTAAGGCATTATTATAATATGCTAGGTCCTGGCAGGGTGAGTAGAGGGGGTGTGAGGAGGAGATTATATGGTGAAAGTCGAATGTCGGTATCTAGCCAAAACAGACCAGACCCAGACATGAGGCTGTACATCTTAGGTGAGACAGAGTCATTATGGCAACTGTATAAGAACCTCTCGACCTGTAACTCTATATAAATATTGTTTTATAATCAGTTGTAATGTGACTGTAAAAGCTCAAAAATGTTTTAATAAAGATGATAATTAAAAAAAAAGTAAGCTGCTTGTTGGAGATGTTTATGTAGCGCAGAACGTCTGATTATTTTCATATTTACCATACATCACATGAAAGATTTATCCAAATTACCTCTTAGATGATAAATCTGTACCCCATCCCAGGTACTAGTATTAGAAGGAGGGCATTGCAAGCTTTAGGTTTTTTACATTGAGAGTCAGCTGGGTCCAAACTTTAAAAAAGCTCAGTCTTGAAGTTACAGGAAAAGTTTAATCGACTTCCTCACTTTAGAAACTTGAGTTGTTAAGGGATCCAACCTCTGGAGAATTAACACCCTCAACTTCTTCTGCACTATCTGTACGCTATTGTTGTCATTCTAACTGGGAACACTTTAAAAATCTCTACAGCCCTCCCATGTGTTCAGTTTTCCAGTGGTTGGATAAGCCAGTTGTTACAGAGAAGGGGAAAGTATTCCGCTTGCAGATCTGATCTTCTCAGGTCAATATTTAGTTAGAAGCAGAGAAATTAAAAGTTCTTCAGCTGAGGGCTCTGTCTTCAGAAATGGTCCCAGACATTCCATGATTCTTTGAACAGTGGAGTCATTTAGTTAGTTTTATCCAAAAGTTCATCTTCCCTCCTTTCAATCTTGGTCCCTAACTGTATAGCATATTGGTGTCGGTTTGTTAGCATTTCGGCTTCAGAACATCTACTCTAATATGTGGTCTTCAGTAGAAGGAAATGTTAAATACTGCTGTAACCCCTAGGTGGCACTATCCCAAGGGCTACTACCCATGCCTGCTTGGCTAGTAGCAGGTTAAGGGGCCCTGAGTTCTGAAATAGGTGCCTCCACCCAGAGGTCAGGGTTGGTAGTGGTCAAGCTAACCTGGGCACAGCCCTCTTGGACACTGTAACCCCCCTCTTTCCCTACTAGTGGCCTGAACACTGTACAATAATCCTTTTCACAATGCCCCTGGTACACCACACAAGTACCCACACTGTTTGCACTTATCAACAGGGCTTTCCTCTGGCTCAACCCTGGGGACCCCCTGTATTTTTTTTATATATTTTTTATTTATTTAACCAGGTATAGCACACTAAGCTGAAAGCTTTTTTACAGGAGTGACCTGGGAGCACAAGGAGGTTAAGTGACATGCTCAGGGTCACACAGTATGCAAGTGGAAGCTGTGGGATTCAAACCCAGGTCTGGTCTGCTGGATGTCACCAGATTTGCAGCTCAGAGCCTTAGACCACTGCGCTATACTGCCTCCTAAAACAAGGTCTTGTAAAACAAGATTAGGTACAGCAAATAATAGCAATACAGGACTCTTGCACAAACTGCAACCACAGTCAGGTTAAATGCAAAAAGAGTTAGATCTGATTTATTTAATTAACTCATTGAGTCCTGGTGGCCATTTTGGGCCAGGTTCTGTAATGGAAGGTTCAACACCATATGGCGTCTACTGGACTCAGTGAGTTGTTAAGGGACTTGAACAAGGGAGGGGCATAATCAGGTTAGTTAACTTAAAGGCTGTATCAATCAAATGGTTATGCATGCACTTTAGAGTCACTAAACAGTCACACACTCTGAGTACCCAGTTGGAGAACGGTGGGCTAGCCAGGAATGTTGTAGCTGGTTGGGGCCCTGTGATGGAAGAAAGCAACATGCACAACACACACTATTTGTAATCCAGAGCTGGATGGCTCAGTTCGTGGAGAAAGAGAAACAACAAGGAAATCAGATGACACACTTAAATTAAACTGTTGTTGCTGGGAGCTATCCTGATGGTTACTCATGATACCCAAGACTGGACACAGACTGGACAAAGATTGAAACAGCAGGTGGTTGATCTGGAGTGCCAGGAGAAGCAGGGCCCGCATGATTTGCCGAGGCGTTGTTCCTGTTTGAATGCGGAGCAGGGGGATGATCTCCAGGCAGGTCTCTCATCGATGGCTTTTTTCTGTGCAGTGGGGTAATCTGGCAGAGTCCCCGTGGCAAGGCCCAGCCACACGGAGGTAACCATAGATACAGTCTGAATGGGCTGGATACAGCTTCCAGCAAGCATTACACAGTACACACAGTGGGGAACCAAATCACAACCCACTTGCAGCTCACAACACATTTACAAGTAAGGTAATTCTACTGTACCAGGCAAAGTTCTCTCCAGTCACTATCACAAAGTCTGTGCACAAATCAGGGATTCAAAAGCAGCTGGAAATTCTGACATGCTGATCGCATGCAGCAAAATCTTCGGTCTTCTTCAGGTATGAGCCTGGTAAAAATCAGTGGCTTACTTCATTCTCACAAACTCAGATTTAGTCTGGAATAATTCTCTTCTCTCTCCCTCTCAGGGGCAGCAGGCAGTCATGCAAGCCAAAACTGACCCCTTTCACAGTTCTCCCATGTGAATCCACTCAGGACTGCTGCTCAAAATCACTTGAGCTGTTCTCATTTCACTTTCCAGCTCAGAACTGACTGAAAACAGCAGGCGGCTTGGGTAGTTCCCTCAGATCAAAAAGATTCGGTTGACTGATCTGTCTGTCAGTCACAACAGGAGATTCCCCTTCAGGTGCAAAAAGGTTCCAAAAGCCCAAAACTACAATTCCTATGGATTTTGACTCCAGATAGAACCTGTAGTCCGGCTCTATTTTGGGTTGCACCAGACTGACTAGTCCAGTTCAGCAGTTCCCGGGCGAAAATGGTGGGGATAAACAAAACAGTCCCTGCTGCAAAGAAGGCAGGTTAGACAAACTACATTATTATTACTACTCTAATGAATGATCAACAGTTACATCTATTAACAGGACTCCCTCTGTGCAATTAGCAATGGCAGAAACGGAGTGATTACCTGGCAGCCCGGGTGGGACTTGAGCATGACAACACTGAGCCCCCTTCCAGATTAACTATTACTGCAATTTAAGCAGCTCTTAAAGCAACAGTATGTAGAGGCTACACAGGTGTTCTTTAGCAATAATGATTAACTGCTAAACGCAGGACACCAGCCTGGCAGTGAGCACTTAGGCAAGCTCAAGGAAGACTTTTCAGGAATCCCCATTTATAGGGGGGGTTACACCGCATATAATGGAACACACATCAGTTCATAACAAATCTTTGTTCTCTTCTACAGATAAGTGGTTTGGTTTTGGGCAAGATGAATTTGATCTGGAAGGGAGATAGCTTAGTGGAACTGCATAGACAGACATTAGCAAGGGATTTGCACATGCTGAACAAAAACAGATGGAATAAAATATTTAATATGTTGGTGGGTTTCGAGTGCCCCCATTTACTACAGTGCTTACTTGGCTGCACCAAACTGGAGAGGCACTGAATGTAGCCTGGACTACGCTGCTGCAGCCTGACGGAACTTTGCTAGCTGTCACCAGTCCTGGGCTGGGCAGGATATGACTCCTCCTGGGAATCTGAGACTTAACTTAAAGGTGACACACAAGTAACCCATCAGCCTCTCACTGTTATAACATAGAGCTCTTGCATTAAGAAATGCTTAACAACTGAATGCTAGAAAAATAGAAACCTGGACTCTGATGGCAGATAAGGACCGCTTATCCCACCTAGTCTGCCCATATTTCTACCTACTGGATAAGCTGCAGATCCTAGTTAACCAACAGCCTACTTCTTCTGATCCCCACCCCGTAGAATTGCCTTATGTCTGTCCCATGCATTTTTGAATTCCACCACTGTTTTTAACACCACAACCTACTCAGGAAGACCGTTCCATGCATCCAGAACCCTCTCCGTGAAAAAATACTATGCATGCCAGTATACCCCAGCCCTCCTTACTGCCTTCTCACATTACTTGTCTACTTTTAGGTCCTCTGATATGAGTACCCCCAGGGCCCTTTCCATTTTTGGTTGTTGTCAGGATCTCACCCCCCCACTGCATACTCTTTCCCTGGGTTTTTGTTTCCCAGGTGCATTACTTTACACTTCTTTGTGTTGAATGTAAGCGGCTTTTTTAAGGGTTGAATGTAAGTTGCTATACATTTGACCATTCCTCCAACCTTGCCAAGTCCCTTCTCATCCTTTCTACCCCATCTTGTGTATCAATCCTCTTGCAGATCTTTATGTTGTCTACAAAGAGACATACTTCTCTTTCCAGTCCCTCTGCAATGTCACCTGTAAAGATATTAAAAAGGACCAGATCCAGTACTGAACCCTGCAGTACCCCACTAATAATGCCCTTCCTTCACAGTGGACTCCGTTTACTATTATCTTCTGTGTTCTGTTGTCCAGCCAATGTTTTACCCAGGCTACCACCCTAGGACCCACTCCCAGGTTGACTAATTTGTTTATTAATCTTTTGTTTGAGACTCTGTCAAATGCCTTCCTATAGTCTAGGTAGGTCATATCCACAACCCATACCTGGTCAACTACTTGGGTCACCCAGGCAAAAAAGTTGATCAGATTCCTCTGACATGACCTTCCCACTGTGAAGCCACACTGCCTTGGGTCCTGTGCCCCACTGACCTCTAGGAACTCAACAATTCTTTTCTTCAGAAGTGATTCCATAATTTTCCCTACCATTGAGGTCAAACTGACAGGTCTGTAGTTTCCTGCCTCTGTCTTACTCCCACTTTTGTGAAGGTAATCACATCCACCCTCCTCCAGTCCTAAGGTACCACACCATCCTCCCATGATTTGTTAAAAAGGATAGTCAATGGTGTTACTAGTTCTCCCCTCAGTTCTCTAAGAATTCTGGGTGAATCCCATCAGGCCTTAATGCTTTGTCCACCTACAGTTTTAGGAGTACTTTCAGAACTCTTTCTTCTATGAAAGGACTGATATCGAACCCCCCTCCTGCATCCAGAGTGCTTCTATTCACTGGATTAGATACCTCCCTCTCCTCTTCCTTTGTGAATACTGAGCAGAAGTATTCATTCAGCATCCCTGCTTTTTCACTGTCTCCCTCTGCCCACCCACCGTTCATTCTATTCAGCCTCAGTATCCCTCCCTTTGTCTTTCTATGCTCCCTAATGTGCCTATAAAAGGTTTTATCCCCCTTTTTAGCAGAGTTGGTTATCTTCTTCCTCAGTTTGGGCCTTTGCTATGCTGACTGCCTTCCCTGCTTCCTTCTGCCTTAACTGGTACAGTTCTCTGTCCTGCTCCTTCTGTGTTTCCTTATGTAACCCCCTTGTTCCCAGGGGTTACTAGAATCCCAGTTAGAATCAATGGCAGGCATGGAGTGGCAGCTTGTGAAATGCCAGGTAAATGGATTTCACACTGTCATACTCTGGTTTCAGTCTCAGCTGAGCTGGAGGATGATGCAGTCTTAGAACTCTTGCAGCAGCATGAGCCATACTCTTGTCCAGCTCTGGGGAGATAGCTTTAGAATGTTGAGTTAGAGTGTAGTATGTCTGCAGTTGGAGCCAGTGGAGAAGGCTGCAGGTAGTGCAGCTCCTCTCTTCAGCTCTGTAAAAGAGCTACCCAGCAGTTTTTGTTTGTTTCTCACCTAATGTGAGCCAGTATAGCCTAGTGGTGAAGTGGTGGAAACTGAGCCAAGTGGTTTTTTACAGTGCTCCATCCCAGGAGGGATGGGGTGTACTCCAGGATTCAGAGGCAATCCTCTGGTCCAGTCTGGACTTTGTCTGAAGCTGCCTGTGAATCAGCTGCTCTGTGAGTACTTGAGATTTTCTGTGAAATAGCCCTGGGGCACCTGCATTCCTTGTGGTGAAAGTTCTCTCTCTGATAAAGGGACCGTGTCACCCAGTTTCTGTCCTAGTACTGGCCGTGTGTGCCTAGTTGTTGGGAAATGTACCAGTAACTGGCCGTGTGTGCCGATCTCCATTTCAGAAACTGAGAGTTCACTGTGTAATTCAGAACCTGAGCGTTCGCTGTGTAAGTCGGAATCTGAGAGTAGTGAACTCTCAGATTATGATTTACACAGCAAATGCTCAAACACGTTTGTGTTCATTATGCCTATGCTAGATGGGATTTCAGGAATTTCTGTTCCTCAGTAATCTGCATTACCAGTATTAGTAACCCTGTGGGGATCCATCTTCACTTTGTGATTATTCCTACCGTGTTACGTGAATAAAAGCCACACTCTAGAATCCCAACTTGATTTGGACATATTGTTATTACTTCCATTGTGTCTGGATTTACTTGGGTACCCCATCCAGAAGTGCAAACCTAGCACAATTGTGAGCACACATTTTCTCCCAGGGACCTGGGTTGCTGGCTGTGGTAAACAGTCCCACCAGGTGTGTGCCAGGTAGTAGCCACACTTTGCTGCCTGTCTGTATAGCAGGCTCAGAAATAAATGTGGGTACTGTTATGTAACCCCCATCCCTCTCTTTTAACCCTAGATGCCTTGTGGTGAGAGGAGCAGCCCTGCTAGTTAAACAAGGGAGGGGAGGCTGGTGGGGGGTTGCACTTATACTTCCTGAATGTTATCTTTTTCTCCCTAACCTTCTCTGTCACCTCTTTTGAGAACCATATTGTTTTTCTCCTTTCTTTTTGATTTATTTGCTTCACACAAAGACTTGTTGCCACTGCGATGGCAGTTTTTTTAAATTTCCTTTTATTCAGAAATATTTTGTTTACTACACATTGGCTGAAGTTAGGTACAGGTAAGAACTGATAGAATACAATACAACAGCTGTTAAGCAATTAATCTTTACCAAGAGAACATCTGGAGATAAGTTTGATTGTGAATAGTCAATTTACATGATATTGATGTTCCTTTTCTTTTATTTATTTGAAGCCCGGGGTCTAGTTAGAGGATTGAGGAAGTTTTGCCTTGGGGTAGTTATCAAATTGGGCCAAATAAGGTTAAAGGGCAAAATCTAAGCTTAAAGTAGTTATGTGTTGGGTCCATTGACTCCATTTTCCTGCTCGAAGGATGGAATCTCCTCTTAGTTCTAGGTCGAGTGTCTCTGATTTGTATATTTCAGACATTATTTGTCTCCAGTTTTGCAGTGTAGGAATCTGTGTTCTCATCCAAAATCTTGTGATCACTTTTTTAGCTGCCAAGGAACATATTGGTAATATGGTCTTCTCCCAGGAGGGGTGCATGGTCCAGGTACATCCCCAAAAGGAACTGTTCGACTGTTAGTTCAACTGGTTCAGAGAATAGGGTAGTTAATTTGGTTTGAAGAGTTTGCCAGAAAGGCATAAGATATGGACAATTCCAGAAAACGTGCGAGAGAGTTGCTCAGGTACAGCCACAGTTTCTCCAGCACCTTCCATATGCATCTGGGAGGTATTTCATTAGGACTGAGGGGCTCTAAAATATCTGGAGCAGCACTTCCAGGCAAATTCTCTCCTGTATAGGGATGAGGTCAATCTTGTCTCTATTAATGTTGTTTTTAACCATATGTCTGGCGAGATTTGTATGTGCAGCTCCTTGTTCCAAGCTGACAAAGTCAAAAGTGTAGGGTTAGGGAAACCTGATCAGAGTTCTGTATATATTAATAAAATTAGATGGGATCCCATTCTCTCCTCACTTGTGTCGATGAATAGTTTGAGTAATTTAGGTACAGGAGAGGGTATTCTGGGAGGTATTAAGTTATTGCGTAGGAGATGGTTTCGAATCTGAAAATGGCGAAAGAGATCAGAGGATCTTAGAGAGAATTGGGATTGGAGCTTTTCAAAAGTCATAATGCCTTTGGGGGAGAGAAACTGCTAAATATGTGAAAGGTCTTGTGCACACCTTCCGAGGAAGGCCAGGTCCATGTAATTGGGAGTGAACTTTTTGTCTTGAGAGATTAAGTTGCAGAATTCAAAGACTTGCTGGGTGGGACCTGCCCTTCTCAGAAGCCTCCACCACCTATAGGTTTGTGCTGTTATGGGTGTTAAGGAAGAAGGGCTTAGGTAGTTGCCATCTGTGAAGAACAATATTTTCTTTATGTTGTGTAAGTCATTGAGTTGGAATTCTATGGTCTTCCTTGGGGAAGTACATGAAGACATGAGCCATAATATTAGGGTTCTTAAGAATGCCGCTTGGGCGTATATAAAGAAGTCTTGGAGATTGAATCTGCCTTGTTTGGGGGATAATTTTAGTATAGTTAATCTGGTCCTGGGATGGTTTTTCCTCCAAATTAAATTTTGAATCATTTTGTTCCAGGATGTGAAGTAAAATTTGAAGGGAAGGTAAGGGATAGTTTGGAGTAGGTAAAGAATTTGTGGGATGACATTGGTACGAATTGGTAGGATTTTTTGGTATAAGGAAGTTCAAATTGTAGACCATCTATTTAGGTCTGCTTGAATCTGAACTGTGAGAGGTTCATAATTAGATAATTCGATGACTCCAAGGTCTAAGGGGAGGTGAACACCTAAGTACTTTATTTTAGTTGTTCTCCACTTAAAGGGAAAGGCCTCTTTTTAAGCTAGGAAAGAGGAGAGTAGTTGAAGGTTAGTATCTCGGTTTTATTTATGTTTAGTTTGAATTCTGTCAATCTTTCAAATTGAGTGAATATTTCCCAGGCTGACTGGATTGATTGTGAATGGGAAAGCAGGGTTAACATAATGTCGTCAGCAAACAACCCCACTTTGTATTCAGATTGAGCAATAGGGATACCCTCAACCGAGGGGGTGTTTCGAAAACAGGCTGCAGGGGTTCAATGAATAATGCAAAAGATAGGGGGATAAGGACTTGTCTAGTTCCCCGGGCCAATGGGAGGGGGAGGGATAGGGAGGCGTTCACTCTAAGGTATGCTTTAGGGGAGGCGTATAACTTTTCTAAGCTTGCAATGAATTGTGGAGGGAACTGAAACTTTTTAAGCGTTGCCCATAGAAATGGCCACGAGACCCTGTCAAAGGCCTTCTCCGTGTCCAAACTTATAAAGGCCGCTGGGATATGCCTAAAGCAGACGAATTCTTGTAGCAGTAAAACTCTTCAGACACTGTCCATAGTGTTCCTGTTTTTAACAAATGGCCAGGGTGAATTATTGTGGGAATTATATTTTCCAATCAAGAGGATAGAATGGGCGTGTAAATTTTATAGTCAACATTTAAGATAGAAATAGGTCTGTAAGATTTCGGGTCGGTTGGGTCTTTGTGGGGTTTTAGTATTTGGGTTATCGTGGCATATTCCCACGAGGGGGGATCCTCCCAAAGAGAGTTCTTTAAAAACAGCTTGTAATTTTGGGGACAAATCTTTTTTAAACTTTTTATACCATTCCAGGATAAATCTGTCTGGGCCTGGGCATTTTCCTGACTTAATATTTTTAATTGTCTCATCTATCTCAAATATCGAGATTGGGGCTGTTAGAGAGTTGATTTGACTAGGGGAGAGAGCTGGGAGATTAGCTTGAGCCAGGAATTGTACGGCTTATGTGTAGTTCAGTGGGTTAGGAGAAGAGTAAAGCTTAGCATAATAATCGGTAAAGGTTTGTTGAATGTGGGCGGTGGTGTGGTGAGTTTGACTGGACAAGAGGTTTCTGAGTCTGAGGATAGTGGAAAATGCCTTGCTGTTCCTTAGTCTGCATGTAATGTTTTTAACACACCTGGGGCCACCTTCATGTATAGTTTGACGTAGGTAGTATAGGGACTGTCGAATTTTATTGTCTATTAATTTCTGGAGATCTGCCTTAGTGTTCCTAATCAGAGTTTCGAGATCCGCGTCTCCTTCTCTGTAGAGCAGCTGATAATTTTTGAGTAGGTTAGATAATCTATGATATTCTAGATCTCTTTTCTTATGTTTCCTAGAAGAATATGCAATCAGCACACCCCTGATTGTTGTTTTCATGGCATCCCATGTCATAGCTTGCGATATAGAGGGGTTAGAGTTTTCTGTGAAAAATCTGTTAATTTTTGTCGACAGAGAGTCCACAAGCTGTGAATCTGCCAGGTAGAGTGGGTTAAGTCTCCAAATCGATCTCTTAGTCTCCCTACCTAGATCGAGTGAGATGATCAGTGGGTGGTGGTCCGATAGAAACTTTGGGCCAATAGAGATGTCTTGGACATGTGAGAAATGCTCGTAGGTAGTCAGAAAATAGTCTAGAGTAGGTGTTGAATCTAGGGGAGAAATAAGTATAACCTGGGTCAGAAGAAAGGAAAGAACCCATGCCAAATATCATCTAGGACCAATTGTTCAATTGACTTTTTGAATGCTTAGCCATATTTTTGTTCCAGTGATTGAGAGGTTTTGAACAGTCCTGATGAGGAGATAGGGTTAAATTAAGGTCGCCACCCATAATCAGTTGCCCTTTCAGGTTGGAAAGTAGGAGTGAGATGAAGCATTTATATATCGGGAGGGTATTAGCTGGAGAGAAGTAGACATTGGTCGGGGTTGTCTACTTACCAAACAGCAAGGCCTGGGCAGTTACATAATGCCCACAGGGGTCAATATGTGTGTTTTGGATTTCCAGCGGTGTATCTCTAGGAATCAGTATTGCCACTCCCCTTTTTCTACGTCTAGGATGAAATGATGCCACAACTCTGTATCTCCCCCCCATTTCAATTTGAGGTGCTCAGTCTCTGAAAGGTGAGTTTCTTGTAGGTAGATTAAGTCTAGACACTGTTTGGATAAACCTTGCATAAGTCTTGCCTGCTTAATTGGGTCATGTATCCCATTAATGTTATGGGAAAAAATCTTTACCGGGTTAATCATGGGCATCTCCAAGGGTACGTCTATTGTTAGTATTGTTGCATTTCATCTCTCCACAGGAAGAAGAAGTTAGAGGGGGAGAACTGGACCATGCTACCCCCAGAAGGGCAGACCCCAGGCTTCGTCAAGTTTAACAAGATAATAATGCATTTACCTGTTAATACATTTTTATATAAGAAATCCAGTCCACTGTGTTGTTATTTTTCAACCAAACCCCCCTCCATGGCAACTATAAGGGTGCCAACATAAGCAAAATGTCAAAACTATATACAAAGTTGAATAATACCAACAATTTTTCCCCTTAGTTTTCTTCGGTAACAAAAGGTAACACATGTTTAATGTAATGCCTGGGGAAAAACATATACAACAAGACTTATGGGATAGACATAAAGGAATTCTGGAGGTCAGGGGTAAGGGGCAACAGACTTCCTGGAAAACATAAACTGAACTTACAAACTTAAATGGGCAGACTGGGTGGGCCATAGGCCCTTATTTGCCGACACTGTCTATGTATCTATGTACTTCCAAAAGGAAGAAGCTCATCTAGAGCTTCTAGTAGGTTCTCCTAACCTAAGAGTCAAAATTGACCCTGGTGGAGAAGGGGTTCTTGGCCTTACCCCGATAAAATACTGGGATCAGGAATAAAACCCCTAAGGGAGCAGTATCAAGACTGCTCCTAGTGTGGTTCAGTATCTAGATAGTGAATAAAAGAGAACAGACTAACTAGTTAGCTCACTGCCCAAAGCAGAGGTGAAAGGCTATGGTATATGTGAGAAGGGTATCTTAGAGGGTTTTTTTATTTTTTAATTTTTTTTATCCTTTCCTCCTTCCACCCCTTCCCCCTCCCTTTTTTTCTCCTTCTCCCCTGGGAGAGAGAGAGAGAGAGAAAGAAAAAAAAAAGGGGGGGACCAGGGAAACCCCATATGATAATAGAAAAATGTTGGGTCTAAGGGAGATCTACCCCGAGTTAAGAGGACTTTCAAACACCTGACCCCAGGAGCAATGCAGCTTCAGTTTGACCTGGAGGGGTTCAGAGTCCGTTACAGGGAGAACTAGCTTAATAGATGGGTAGGGTAGATAGAGGGAGAAGCAGGAAGAGGAGGGGTGATATAGTATGGAATAGGAAGAGTTAAAATGCTAAGAAAAGGAGAGGGAAATTAAAAAAAGGGGGGAACCCAGGGGATGAAGGGATTAAACGGTATCCCCCCCGTTCCCACGTTGTCTCCCATTCTACATAGATTCAAGATCGCCTCCTGAGGAAACCTCAGAAAGACACTTATCCCCCTAAATGGCCAAGGAGGCTCCTGACCTGAGCCACAGTGCTCCCTCAAGTAAAAGGTATTAGTGGAAACAGGGTCAGGAACCCCCTGGAGGGAGTGGATACATGTTGAGCAGCTGGGGAAGTGAGTGAGATCACCCAACCCATCAAAAAGGTGGGGGCTTGGGTCAACGGGAGTGTCTCAAGTGGGTATCTAGAAGGACCCCATTCCGTTATCTGCAGGGTGAGCACCCCCAGGAATGGACAAGAGGAGTGAAAGGGGAATATCATCGTTAGCCCCTTTAGTGATTAAATTGCTCCCAGTCATCAGGTATCGGGTTGCTAACCGGAAAACACGGCCTGGCGAAATGAGGAACCCAGCATCCAGTTATATAATTGGAGGGGGAAAGGCACTGTAACATAGAAAAATAAAAAGGGGGACCCCAGGGAAAGGAAGGGAGAAGGCAAGCTGGGACAACTAAGGGGCAAAGGAAGAGTAGGTGGTGGCGGGGGGTCCCCTAAGGCAACCCAGAAAAAATGTCCCTTATGTAACTTCAAAAGGTTTAGAGTATGCCGAAAAGGCTTAAGTGTTAGTCCAGAATACTAGTAAATGTCACTTCAGTGAACAGATCTGGCTCTATGAGGAGCTGCGTTTATTTAGAGTGGGAGTGCGCTGAGGGAAATACCCTCCAGATGAGATTATGCTGATGCTCCCGTCATCTCCAGCCCAGTTTACATGGGGGCCCTCCAACTCCCTTCCCCACCCAAATGGATCAGTCTGTTCTCCCCCAGCCTCTCAATGCTCCATTGGAAAGAGAACCAGAGTGAAGCCATTCTCGAAATGGAACTGGGTGGGCTCCTCCCCTCCTTCCCCCAGGGCTCATGGCCCAAGAAGACCCAAGTCCAGGATGGTGGACCAGGCGGACCTGGAAGCAACACAGCTGCCAAAAGTAAAAAGGAGAAAGACCTAAGGATAGGGACCTGGGAGGGCAAGGGGAGGGCCCGGAAAACCAACGGCCAAATGATGCAGCCCAGGAAATTACTAGGAGGTAGGGGAAAAACAGATCTCATGGGGTTCTGTGGCCTCTCATGCTTCGAGTGTGACATTTCCAAAACCACCCAGTCCCAACCAGAGTGATCCTCCCTCCCAGCCCACCGCCTGACTTCTCTGTAGATCGAGAAAGCAATAGATGATTTAATAGTTGTGACAGTTCTTGGATGTCAATGGAGGATGGTTTCTTGGAGCGACAGTCCCCTCCATTTAGTTTGGGATCTTTCAGAGGATGGCAATGCAGAGATTGCTAGAGAAGATCCCTTATCCATCAGGACAGTAAGTCTTGTCAGCAGGTAGCGGGGCAGTGGGTAGGAGGTGCCCACCCGAGATCATCCCAGAGACTATGAGTCCTGAGTAAGGAAGGGAAGTCCCCACCATCCAGGAAATCAAGAAAAGTCTAAGGTGTTGGGACCAGCGCCGCCAAGGGGGCACCTAGACAACTCACTGTTCCCATCCCCATAGAGACCAAAAGGGCTTCACCAGGAAAGATACCACCTCAAGCCGCTCCTCCCCCCCAGCCAACCCCATTCAAAACCACATCAGGCCCATCTCCTAGCTAGTTACCTCTGTGCTGATTATCAAGAACAGCGAGGATAAGAGTTGCAAAGTGTCTCTAGGGCTCATTTATTTGTGCTTATGTTTCAGAACTGCTGCAGTTGAAGAAGGAGATCCTGGATCGATGCCAGGTTGCTAGAGACCTGTTGTTTCTTCTGAGTTGGAAGGTTAGCATGGCATTGGGTCAAGGTTGCTTGTAGATGCTCAGGGATTATGCCTCTGGTGTGTAGGTCGTGAGCTGCTTCATCAGCTGAGGAGTAGGCCTGCGTACCACCAGGAAGATGGACAATCAGCTTGGCGGGGTAAGGTGGTTTAAACTTGATTTGCTGAGCTCAGAGGAGAGGAAATATAGATCCATATTCTCTGCACTGTCTCTGCGTGAATGGAGTGTAGTCATTATCGAAAAGCAATTGGGCTTGACCCCATTTAATTTTACCTTTTTGCCAGGCTTTGATGAGAAGGGATTCTTTTATTTGAAAGCTAAGAAATCTGATCAGGAAGGATCAGAGCCAGGCGTCAGGACAGGTGGTCCTGGGGCCTAGGGCTCAGTGTGCCCTTTCAATGTTGAGATGAAAAGCGGGATCCAGTGAGAGAGCAGTGTGGAGGAGGTAGTTGGAGAAGGTCCTAGGATCAGAGCCTTCTTCACCTTCCGGAATACCAAATATCCTGATATTTCTGAGTTGAGCTCTGTTTTCTGCATCCTCCTGATGGGTAGAGATGGAGATCTGCTCTGATAAAATAGATTTAATAGTGTTCTCCAGGATGTCTAGTCTCAAGGTGTTAGAGGATATCTGAAGATCAGCCTCTGTCAGTCGGCACTCCAGGTGAATAAGATCGCTTCTCAATTCTTTCAAAGAATCATGGACTTCAGCTCTAAAGTCATGGATGGCTTGCAGGATAGTATCCGTAGATGTTTCAGTTGGTCACCTAGGAGGTTTCCCTTTTTGTGATTTTCTCTCTGGGCCTTGAGATAGTCCAGGGCAGGCCTCAGCGTTGTCAGAGTGGGTTTACTCCAAGTCGGTAGTGGCAGCAATCAGGAGGAATCGGTTCCTAGAAGCTTTGGCCATAGCTATTTTGAGCAACCGAGCAATTTTAGTAGAGAAATCTTTCCTTTGTGTAGTAAATTGATGGATATTTGCTCGTTTTTTTAAATATTAAGGCAGGAGCTAATTAAGTGAGCTGTTCACCAGTGCATACCGGAACCGGAAGTCTGCGATGGCAGTTTTGATGTTTCCCCATTGTTGCTCCTCCCTTCCTTCTTGCCTGTTTGCTAGTGCTTTTCTGAGGCACTCTCCCATCTTGACAAAATCAGCCCTCCTGAAGTCCAGTACCTTCACTTTTGTATGGCTTGATTCTACAGCTGAGTTTATTGTGAACCACACTGTTTGGTGGTTACTGGTTCCCAGATGGCTACCAAGGCTAGACAAATCCCACAGACCGATGTCCTGGACTACAGGATCTGTCACCCAGACTACTAAATTGACAGCCCTTGGTTGTCCACTGACAACCAGCTCAGAGCATCTGTTTATTTATTGTTTTTCATACCTGGCTGCTGCTTTTATGTTCTGCCACTAGGTGCCACTGCTATTTTCTGTTCTGAGCCCATGTGCCAGACGGTGTCACATGCTGACTGTAAACGCAGTCAGGTGGTACAGAGCTGACTGCTGAAGTTGCTGGGAGTGAGCACGGGAGAGTGAGGGTGCACAGCAGCCATTTGCCAGGACCCTCCTCCTCCAAATCTCACCCCACACTTCACGAACCAGTAGCACTGCAGAGAAACCAAAACTGACAGGTGAGTGAATGAGTAAGAAGTGGGAAAGTACCTTGTCAGTCCTGGCAGTTGGCAAAACCAGCATTGGGGGCGGGTGGCTATCAGAAGTGGGGAGGAGGTATTAACAGGAAACTGCCGAGAGTGCCATTATTTATTTATTTATTTTAACATCAGTTTAACAACCTTTGAGCCAGGGGCTCATTTACAAAGGTACCTCGTCACACAGAGGACAAAAACAGCGGTACAAGAGATAACAGATAATCAGCAATACAGGTTCACAATAGGTGTCAGTCAATGTTACAGGTATTTCAGAGACATGAATACTATATACAGGTGAGTTAGGGTTCAGAGAGCGTGGATAAAGGAGGATCAGTTAAGAAGACGGATAGCAGAGGATGGGAGGGGGCCCAGAGAGGGGGGAGTGGGCAAGTGAGACCAGTGGTCAGAGCAGACTGAGTGAGTCAGTCTTAACTACAAAATCTTAAAAAAAACTTACCAGCAGATTATTTTTTTTTTATTATTTAGTTGTTTAACCAGGTATAGCACACTAAGCTGAAAGCTTTTTTTACAGGAGCGACCTGGGAGCACAATTAAAGATTAAAGCATAAGATTAAAGCAGCTTCAGCACTGCAACTGAACGGGAGACGAGCTCCCAGTCTTTTTACAGACTACTAGTGGTGCCAAGCAGGCAGCACTAAAACTATATATAAAATAGTACTGTACGAAGCAAATAGGGAGACCGTGTGTGTTTTCCGTCTCCCTCACTAAGGACTGCACGTGGAGTGCACGGAGTTTGGGCGGAGGTAGAGGAGGAGGAGGGTTGCTTATCTACAGCATCTAGCCGTGCTGCTTGCTGATGAAATATAAAACTGTGTACTGAAGAACAGCAGATTACTATATACGGGGCAAATAATAAAAGGAGAGCAGACAGACCGTGTTTTGTGCCCTAGTGAAAGGACTGCACGCAGCTGGGGGAAGGGTGTGCAGACCTGGTCAAACAGAGGATGTCCAGATTACTGAGATAATAAATAACTAAAACAAACAAACATTTGTCAATGCCGAATGTTTGCTTGCTGGCATTGGCAGTGGTAGTGTAGGAGTTACAGAGCTGCGTAATAGGAATGGCAGTGAAGTACTGAAGTGAAGCCAACCCCACCACCACCCTGCAGAGAGTGACAGGCATAGGGGTGTGCATTTGGGTCATCAGGCATAACGGCCACATCATTTCACCACACCCTACCCTGCAGACACTGACAAGTGTCACAGTGTGCCTTGGGGTCTTTGGCCCTTATGCGCACACCATTACATCAGGAAATATGAATGAGATGGGTGCGTATAGGAGAATGGGGTGAACTTTAGGGCCGAAGAGTCCAAGGCATACATGCCTCTCACTGGCTGCAGGATGTGGAATGGTATGAGCATTACAGGCAAGAATCCCAAGTCACCCCTGATGCCTATCATTCTCTACAGTGGGGTGTCATGGTCAGAAACCCTAACAGCTCAGGCATTCGCTGGTATTTTCACTCCAAATTTTCAACATGTTTTTTTGAGACCCCCACCTCATGAACAGTGGCAATATCAGGTTGTTAGCTGAAAGCTGCTTATGCACAGCAACTACAGCATTTAGCACCACAGGTGCAAAAACACATTCCGAACAGGATGTGAAAAATGACAGCTGTACTGTTCAAGGAGAGGTGGAAAAAATGGCAATGTTGCAAATTTGCAGTAAAAATATTAAAACAAGCATTTGTCAATGCCGAATGTTTGCTTGCTGGCATTGGGATTGGTAGTGTAGGAGTTAGACAGCTGCATAATAGGAATGGCAGTGAAATATTGAACTGAAGCCAACCCTGCCACCACCCTGCAGATACGGACAGGCATTGGGGTGTGCCTTTGGGTCATCAGGCATAATGGCCACGCCAATTCACCACACCCCACCCTGCATACACTGACAAGTGTCATGGTGTGCCTTGGGATCTTTGGCCCTTATGCACACCCCATTCCATTAGGAAGTACAGTGAGATGGGTGCGGTATAGGAGAATGGGGTGAACTTTGGGGCCGAAGAGTCCAAGGCATACCTTGATGCCTCTCAGTGACTGCAGGGTGTGGAATGGTATGAGCATCACAAGCAAGAATCCCAAGTCTCACCCCTGATGTCTGTCATTCTCTATAGGGTGGGGCGTTATAGTTGAAAAGCCTAATACCTCAGGCATTCGTTGGTATTTTCACTCCAAATTTTCAACATGTTTGTTTTGTGACCCCACCTCATGAACAGGGGGAATATCAGTTTGTTAGCCAAAAGCTGCTTATGCACAGTGACTACAGCATTTAGAACCACAGGTGCAAAAATATTCTGAACAAGATGTAAAAAAATGACAGCTGTACTCGTTCATGGGGAGGTGTAAAAAATGGCTATGTTGCAAATGTGTAGTAAAATATTTAAAAAATGGTGAAGTCACGGCGTACATAGAAACTGTACAGCACACCGTAATATAATTAGGTTGGGGATTTCTGCAGCAGATTGTCAACTCAGGCATTTTGGTGCCTCTAATCATGAACAGTGTCACTGTGATTTTCTTTATCTGTGCGAACAATGATTTCCACAGCGACCACGCATCTCTGCACTGAAAGTGTGAAAACACACTTGACCATGTTGTGAAAAATGGCAGCTGTACTGTTCATAAGGAAGTGGAAAAATGCCACTGGTGAAAATCTGGACTGAAAATATTACAAAGTCATGAACTAACGAGGTGCGTGAAACTGTGCAATGCTCACTCATAACACAGTCATTTTATGGACTTTGTCACCAAATTTTCAACATAGCCATTTTAAGATCTCTGCTCATGAACAGTGTAACTGTGATTTTCTTAATCTGTCCTAAACGTTGCTTTCACACACCAACAGCACCATTATGCGCTACATGTGCGAAAACACATTTTGGGCGACATATGAAAATTGCAGCTGTACTGTTCATAAGGAAGTTTAATAAAATGGACATGTTGAAAATCTGAGTGAAAATATTAATTTGCAAACTTACGAGCATGCATAGGAACTGTGTAGCATGCACGTCAGAAAAGTCATTTTAAGGAATTTTTTCACCAAATTCTCAACATAGCTATTTTAAGACCTCTGCTCATGAACAGTGTCACTGTGATTTTCTTAATTTGTCCTGTACATTGATTTCGCACACCGACTGCGCCATTGTGCGCTACATGGGTGGAAACACATTTTGGGTGAGATGTGAAAAATGACAGCTGTACTACTCATAAGAAGGTGTGGTACAGTGGCAATGTTGAAAATCTGGAGTGAAAATATTGAAAATTCGCGAACTTACGAGCCTGCGTAGGAACTGCGCAATGCATGCTCGTAAAACAGTCATTTTGGGGAATTTTGGCACCAAATTTTCAACATGGGGTTTTTGAGACCCCCTTCTCATGGTTGATGTCACTGTCATGGCATTATTCAGGTCTGAAGGGTGATTTCACAGTCACTGCGTTGAAATCACCCTTCAGGCCCAATAACACCATGACAGTGACATCAATCATGAGAAGGGTCCCAAAACCCATGTTGAAAATTTGCAAAATTAAAAATGCCTGAGATATGCAATAAGTTGAAACCCCCCATCTAGTCCATTATACAGCTTACCGGCATTTCCTCAGTTCGCGGGTCGGCTTTGAAGAGTGCAGACGTGTTCCTGGTCCACGCAAGATCATCACGCTGAGGTCCGGAGGTAAGTATGGGGTGAGGGGGTGGGAGGCTGGGTGCGCAGTGGGTGGGTGCGGGGTTGTGGGAGGGGCGGGGAGACTCACCGTGGGACGTTTTTTCTTCACAGGTGAAAAAAAATGGACAACATGGGACATTGCTATGTGGGGTGGGCTCCCAGCATGGCCAGGGACTGATGAGGCGGCCGTTCAGCCGGCGGATTGGGCACCCGTCAGCCTACTTATTGCTTGCACGCTGGGTGGGCTCCCAGTGTGGCACCTACTACTGGGGGAGGACAGTGGCAGCCAGGGGATTGGGCACCCCATCAGCTATATGATTAGTTGCCACGCTGGGGTGGGCACCCATCGTGGCATTTTGTGGCGTTTGGGGGGGAGGTGGAGGGAAAGCAGCACAGCCGACGGGGATTGGGCACCCCTTCGGCTATACAGTGCATGCGTGCGGGGGCGCACATGCCTGCGGGTGTCTGTGGGGGGGAGCTGAGCGTGAGCAGCCTTATCTTATCGCTGCTTACTCAAGCGTAGCTCCCCCTTTCAACTGTATGCCACTGCATTTGGGAGCGTGTCATAGACAGCTCCAAAATGCATTGGCTTACAGGGGCTCTGCCTGCCAGCACACTGACTGAATTGGAGGAGGTGACACACCTTCGAAATCTCCGATGATGGCACTATGTTTCTTGCACATGCGTGCAAGCAAACATAAAATGGTGAACTCACAAGCGACATATAGAAACTGTGCAACGACACCCGTAATATAATTAGGTTGGGCATTTTACAGCAGATTGTCAACTCAGGCATTTTGGGACCTCCGATCTTGAACAGTGTCACTGTGATTTTCTTTATCTGTCCCAAACAATGATTTCCTATAGCGACCACGCATCTCTGCGCTGAAAGTGTGGAACGCATTTTGGCCATAGTTGTGAAAATGACAGCTGTACTGTTCATAAGGAAGTGTGGAAAAATGCAACTGGTGAAAATCTGGACTGAAACTATTACAAAGTCATGAACTTACAGGGTGCGTAGAAACTGCGCAATGCATGACTTATAACATAATCATTTTAGGAATTTTTCTAACAATTTTCAACATAGCCATTTTAAGACCTCTGCTCATGATCAGTGTCACTGGGATTTTCTTAATGTGTCCCATACATTGATTTCGTACACCGACTGCCCCATTGTGCGCTACATGGGCGGAAACACATTTTGGGCAAGATGTGAAAAATGACAGCTGTACTTGCTCATAAGGAAGTGTGGTAAAATGGCAATGTTGAAAATCTGGAGTGAAAATATTAAAAATATGTGAACTTATGAGCGTGCGCAGGAACTGCACAACACACGCTCATAAAACAGTCATTTTTAGGAATTTTTCCACCAAAATTTCAACATAGGCTTTTTGAGAACCCATCTTATGAACGGTGGCAGTGTCATTTCATTTCTCGATCCCAAAAGGTGATTTCATGCAGTGACTGCGAAATCACCCTTCAGGCCCGAATAACGCCATGACAGTGCAATAATTCATGAGGAAGGGTCCAAAAAACCCCATGTTGAAAATTTGGGCCCAAAATTCCCAAAAATGCCTGAGATATGCAAAAAAGTTGAAAAAACTCTATCATTATACAGCTTACCGGCATTTCCTTAGTTCCCGGTCAGCTTTGAAGAGTGCAGATGTGTTCCTGGTCCACCGAAGATCATCACGCCGGAGCTCAGAGGTAAGTATGGGGTGAGGGGAAGCAGGGTGCACAGTGGGTGGGCGCAGTGGGTGGGTGCAGACACAGCAAGGGACCATTTCTGTTTTTCAGTTTTTTTTTTTATTACGACGATGCGGGATGTTTGCCACGCTGGAGTGGGCTCCCAGCATGGCAGAAGGACGGCTGGTTGGGGGGGTGTGAAGCTGATGGGGGATTGGGCACCCCCGTCAGCCATAGCATTTGTTGCCACACTGGGGTGGGCTTCCAGTGTGGCACCCTGTATGCAGGGGGAGACAGTGGAGCCGACTGGGGATTGGGCACCTCAGTGGGCTATACAACGTGTAGCCACGCTGGGGTGGGCACCCAGTGTGGCATATGGACCTGTGTTTTGGGGGGGCGCAGCACAGCCGACAGGGGATTGGGCACCCCAGTCGGCTATACAGTGTGTGAGTGGGGGGCAGCACGCAGCGTGTGTGTGTGTGGAGCGTGCATCAGCAGGTGATATCTTATCGCTGCTCACTGCAGCGTAGCTCCCCCTTTCAACTGTACGCCATTGCATTTTGGAGTTGTCATAGACAGCTCCAGCAGGCATTGGAGAACTGCGGCCGTGCCTGCAAACACACTGACTGAATTGGAAGAGGGCTGACACACCTCCAAAAACTAGGATGATGGCACTATGTTTCTTGCACATGCGTGCAAGCAAACATAAAAAGGAAGAAAGCTAGTAGACTAGAACAGATAGCCAAGAGAAAAAAGGACTGTATGAGCATAATTGAGTTAGGCTGTTGTTAGAAGAGGGAGAGACTGTGCAGGGGTAACCTGAAGTGGCAAAAAAGTGAAAATAAAAATATTGTTCAGTTGTGCTTATGCAACTAGATGAGATGATGCTTGTGTGACTTGATTTACTTTGTGGCTTTCCGTCTCTCTATCCATGGGATATACCGCCCTGTAGGGGTACGACACAAGGATCCCCAGAGGAGAGTTTACCCCTACAGGTGCCATGTGAATGATTGCATCAGCTGAAGGTAGGTCAGGAAGAAGCCCAAAAAGAATACCCAAAGGTGTCGAGCATCGAAGCAGCAAGGATGATGAATGAATCAATTCTGAGAAGATGATTATTGTGGGCTTCCTAAGGAGAGAGGGGAAAGGCGAGGGTCACCATCCGCCCCATCCAACAGCGGAACCTAACTAATTAATCTAAGAGACTACTAACTCTAACTAATATTATGACCTCTGGCATGGAGGAGAGGAAAAACCCCCTTTGAGGAGGAAATCTCTGGGGATCCAAGGCCTGGGCAGCCTTCCCTCCCGGCTGATGATGTTTGGTATGAGGATGTATGTCATTAAAGAGAAGGCTTCATTAAAGAGAAGGAAATGAATAGAGAGATATTTATCCACTGGTAAGGTATAATTGATTTGTCATATTAACTGCTTTCCCTTCCCCTTCTACTCCTGGCTTTATCTTTGCTTACGCTCCACTGCTACTCTATCAAATCACTCCTCTCCCCATATCAGTTGTAGACTGTTGTTTGTTCTAGCTGCCAAAATATTG
Organism: Neoceratodus forsteri; assembly: GCA_016271365.2. NCBI lineage: Eukaryota > Metazoa > Chordata > Ceratodontiformes > Ceratodontidae > Neoceratodus > Neoceratodus forsteri. The sequence continues at coordinate 4,699,477 of JADMNL010000031.1, forward strand.
TATATGTATTGCACACACCAGTCATCATGTTTCATTTATCAGTATGCAACCTGTATGTCACTTCCCTGTCTCATATCAATGTTTACCACCTGCGGTCACCCTATGTGGTACCCTTGTATGTATATCTAGCCTGTATCATGTAACGTGCATTTCATGTATATACTGTTATTACCTATCTGTGTTTGTACTTTAAGTGTTTATGTGACTGGACGTCCTGGTGAATGAGCTTGCTCAATGGAGTTTTCCTGCAATAAACTTGAACTTTGAACTTGAAATGAATAGAGAAGAAGATGACAAGGTAGGGGATAAATCCCAAAAGAAAGCACAGATCGGAGAAGAAACATGAAGCAGTGATGAAGACTGATGATGATGATTGCTGCAGGAGGGTGGCAGGTCGATGAGGTAGCATAAGACTCAATGAGAGGAATGCTTGATTGAGCAATGCGAGTAGGTAGACGTTGAGGCTGATAGGGCATGTTTGATTATGTGATGTGAACGATTAAACCCTGAGGTCAGAGTTGATGAGCATAGGATACAACGATGGGAATGCTCGAGTAAGTGATGGAAAGAAACAAACCTTGAGGTAAGGATGAGTGAATGATGACCGGAGTCAGAAACCTGAGACATGCGGCAGGAGGGCTGTGGGTTGCTGAGCAAACAGACGATGGATGATGAAGAGTGACGCCACAAGTGGATTGAATCCTGATGGCTGAGCAGGGGCAGTATGGATGAGGGAATACTGAACAAAATCATGAACTTGAATATAGGCGGCAGGAGGACTGCGGTTCAATGAGGTGGCACAGGAGCCATGACAGGTATGTCCAAAAGAAATATCAAAGGCAGACCGTGATTGGAGTGAATCCTTGATGGACAGTACAGGATGCCTCAGGAACCGGAGACATGCGGCGTGATGGATCGATGCCCAAAAGAAGTATTGATTACTGACCAGATGGAGGCAGCTTTCCAGAAGACACAGAGCACAGCAGTGGAGACAAGAAACAAATGAGGCATGACAGATAGAATCCAGCTGGCCCGCAGCAAGGGGCAGCAGGTGCAGGGAATTCAGCACAGGAGTCCAGCACTCCGTCTTGGGCCAGAGCCATGAGGATCAACCCTGACAGGCTGTCAACAGGCAGGCATGGTGAGAGAATCAGAGCACGAAGTGGAGGAATGAGTGACAGCCGGAGATCATCATTTTAGTGCCCCCTTGGCATAAGGGTACACCCTCAGGGTGTCAAAATGCAGTGCATAGGGAGCATTGGGAATTCCTTGGGTAGCGGCTAAAACCCCAAATATCCCCATCAGGTCCTTAGCTGGCAACCCATGCTACACTGCAGAATATTTGGCATCTGAGGAAAGAGTGGGTCCGGGGAGACAAGTACTGTACAGCAAGGAAATGAGGAGGCAAACGAGAGGGGGGACGAGGGGGCAGGCAGCCAGCATGACCTCCTGCTGCACTGAGAAACGAATCCTGGACAGGCACAGGATGAGTGACTTTTTAAGCCTGATGGAGGAGTGATGTAGTTGCTCTGCCCACTGAACCTCGGGCTTAAAGTCCTCCCATAAAGAAAATAAAAGGAATTGGGAAGCCTTCCTGATTGTGGGCTGCCTGCTGTGCCTGCCTGTTGTAAGAGGAGAGAGCAGATTTGTGTGGAATCTAAAGGAGTGAAGAGTATGTGGGATGGGTATCTGGGTGACCTCTTGCCCATTGTCCTGTAGCCAGCTGGCTTCAGGCTTGTGAAAGCCCCCAAAATCAGCTAATAAAGATTAAATAAAAAATGGCGGGGCTGTAGTTGTTGTTCTGAGGAGAGAGAGAGAGTCTGTGGAAAAGGGGTGACCTGTCCTGCCCTGCAGTGCCTATTGTCCTGTGGCTGGCGTGGCTTTGCCTGGATAACTGAAAGACACAAAAAAAAGTGAAAATAAAAAGATTGTAAAGAAAATAAAAGGGACTGGGACACTAAGCTGATTGTGGGCTGCTTGCTTGTGCCTGTTGTGAGAGGAGAGAGCAGATTTGTGAGGAAACTAGAGGAGTGAGGTGGGGTCTGGGTGACTTTATCCTGTGACCAGCTGGTTTCAGGCTTGGGTGAAAGTTGCAACCCTCCCCAAAAAAATATCAGCTAATAAGAGAAAAGACTTTACAGTAAATAAAAATAAGAAAAGCCTAGAGGAGAGTGTGGAAAGGGAAAGGAGATGGAGTGAAAAGCCCGAAAGGCCAGGGGTGACTTCTTGTTGTTCTGTGATGGTCCAGAGTTCACTCATTCCTGCGGTAGATGGGTGGACTTATTAAAGCTAAAAAAAAGTTTGGGCTGTTGGAAGTTGGAAGAGGGGTGTGTAGATTAGTGGCTGAGAGACCACCTAACTTGACCAGAGGGGTAGAGGAACTTGGGGAACAACTGCTGACTTACTGGAAATAAACTATACAAAGGGGGAAAATATTTTTTGTGTTACAGAAAAAAATAAACCCTTTGGTGGAGGTGTGTGTCTGTGTGTGTGTGACAGCGTGAGACCTAACCTGCCCTGAGAGGGTAGTGGAACTTGGGGAACAACTGTGGAGTACTAGTACTTGGCTCCCGCTCCCTACTACTAACTTCTACCCGCCTACTCTGTCCTCATCCTGTCCTGCCCAGGTCCTCTTGTGTTGTAAGCATAAGCACAACAGCTTAAGGAAACAAACTATACAACACACACAAAGATAACATCATAAAATGTGATTGGGTACAGTACAAAATTCCCAATTTTCAATATTTTCACAATTGTATAACCATAGAGGTTAAAAAATGCAAAGGAATAAGTCAGAGCAAGCTACTCTATTTTCCTGGTGGACAGGAAAATATTCTTCATCTTCTTCATCAGGAAAAAAAAGCAAAGAACCTGAGCTGCCTTCTTCACAATCTGAAAGCCAGCCCCAACAAGCAACACCCCCCTGGCCCTAGTCAGGAAAACAACCAAAATTATGCTTCTTATTCTCAGTCTGGGTCTGTGTTTGTAGCCATAACAGGCAATCAATCTAACTTGACCATACCGGTTTCTGAAACGAGTGGGTATGACCGTTGCAGCAGCAGCAGCAGTTCAGTGCCATCACATTCTGGTTCAGTACAGCTAAAGTGACCTTTCATTTGAGATGATGAGGAAACAACAAACCCCGAGAAAAGAAGCAAAGATAAAAAATATGATGTGTAAAAAAGGGCTCGAACATTTCGGCATCACTGGCTAAATCACTTTACCTGGTTAAGGTACTCCATAATGGCAACCAATGTGCCATGTACTGCTCTGTCTGTGAGTAATATCCCACTCTTGCGACACCTGAAAACCTAACATGTTTGCCACTGGTTCAATAATTTCAGAATTAAGTCAGAGAGAGCCCATGAAAAATCAAATCCTCAAATAATTTGTGCAAACCAGCATAGTCATGAAACTGGTCACCGTGCAGTCAATTTTAACATATCTGAAACTGCAATATATCATGCATTTGCTCAGATGGAGGAAGCCACCAAAAATAAAATGAGTCGTTTATTTAACACCATATATTCCTTAGCTAAAAATGTACGACCTTGCTCAGATATGGAGTCACTTTGGACATCGCAAGAAAAAAATGGTGTTAAACTCGGCAGCAATTATGCAAATGGTAAACGGGCCAGAGATTTCTGTAACACAATATTGGCTGTCATGTCTAAAACACAGATCCAGACAGTCAAAAATAAAAATTTTGTTACTGTTCTTGCAGATGGCAGTACTAATGAAAACATAGAAACATAGAATTTGATGGCAGATGAGGACCGCTTGGCCCACCAAGTCTGCTAATTTCTCTACCTAATGGATAAGTTGCATATCCTAGTTAACCAACAGCCTACTTCCTCCTACCCCCCACCAGAATTGCCTTATGCCTGTCCCATGCATTCTTGAATGCCCCCACTGTTTTTGACTCTATGACCTCCTCAGGAAGGCTGTTCCATGCATCTACAACCCCTCTCTGTGAAGAAATACTTCCTCACATTACCTCTGAGCCTTCCCCCTCTATCTTCAAATGATGCCCCCTTGTTCTTGCACATCTCTTTTTCTGAAAGATGCTACCCTCTTGGACCTTGTTGATTCCCTTGAGGTATTTGAAAGTTTCTATCATCCCCCCCCCTTCCTTGAGGCTATGCATGTTAAGTTCCTTAACTCTTTCTTTATGTGTCTTTTGGTGCAGACACTGCACCATTTTGGTTGCCCTCCTCTGAACAGACTCCACCCTGTCTATGTCTTTGTGGAGATGGGGTCTCCAGAACTGTACCCAGAATGCCAGATGTGGTCTTACCAACTGTCTGTACAGAGGGCCAACAACTTCCTCCGTTTTCTACTGGTGATGCCTCTCCCTATGAATCCCAGTATCCCTCCAGCCATCCTTACTGCCTTCTCACATTGCTGGCCCACCTTTAGGTCATCTGATATGACTACCCCCAGGTCCCTTTCCATTTTTATTGTTGTCAGTATCTCACCTCCCATTGTGTACACTTCCCCTGGGTTTTTGTTTCCCAGGTGCATTACTTTGCACTTCTTTGCATTAAATCTAAGCTGCCATACATTTGACCATTCCTCCAACCTTGCCAAGTCCCTTTTCATCCTTTCCACCCCATCTTGTGTATCAACCCTGTTGCAGATCTTTGTGTCATCTGCAAAGAGACAAACTTTCCCTTCCAGTCCCTCTGCAATTTCACTTATAAAGACATTAAAAATGGACTGGCCCCAGTACTAAACTCTGTGGTACCCCACTAGTAACCCTCCTTTCTTCACTGTGGACTCCATTTACTAGTACCCACTGTGTCCTGTTGTCCAGCCAGAGTTTTACCCAGGCTAACATCCTGGGACCCACTCCCAGGCTGGCTAAATTGTTTATTAATCTTTTGTGCGGGACTGTGTCAAATGCCTTGCTAAAGTCTAGGTAGGCCATGTCCACAGCCCCTCCCTGGTCTACTACTTTGGTCACCCAGTCAAAGAAATCAATTAGATTTGTCTGACATGACCTTCCTGCTATAAATGCATGCTGCCTTGGGTCCCTGTCCCCACTGTCATCTAGGTACTCAACAATTCTTTCTTTCAGAAGTGATTCCATCATTTTCCCTACCAGTGAGGTCAAACTGACAGATCTATAGTTTCCTGCCTCTGTCTTGCTCCCACTTTTGTGAAGGGAATCACATCCACCTTCTCCAGTCCTCAGGTACCACACCATCTTCCCATGATTTATTAAAAAGGGTAGTCTGTGGTGTTACTAGTTCTTCCCTTGGTTCTTTTAGAATTCTGGGGTGAATCCCATTAGGCCCCATTGCTTTATCCACCTTCAGTTTTAAGAGTTCTTTCAGAACACTTTCTTCTGTGAAAGGACTAATATCAACCCCCTATCAGGAGTGCTTCTATTGACTGGATTAGGTATCTCCCCCTGCTTTTCCATTGCTAATACTGAGCAGAAATATTCATTCAGTATCCCTGCTTTTTCACTGTTGCACTCTACCCAACCACCATCCTCTTTATTAAGCCTCAGTATCCCTGCCTTCATCTTTCTTTGCTCCCTAATGTACCTATAAAAGGTTTTATCCCCATTCTTAACTGCATTGGCTATCTTTTCCTTGGTTTGGGCCTTTGCTATTCTGACTGCCTTCCCCACTTCCTTTTGCTTTAACTGGTACAGTTCTCTGTCCTGCTCCTTCTGTGTTTCTGTGTTTCTTTATATTTCCTGAATGCTATCCTTTTTTCCCTTACCTTCCCTGTCACTTCTTTTGAGAACCATAGTGTTTTTTCTTTCGCTTTGATTTGTTTATTTGCTTCACACAATGGCTTGTTGCCTCTGTGAAGGCAGTTTTGATGTTTCCCCATTGTTGCTCCATCCCACCTTCTTGCCTGTTTGCTAGAGCTTTTCTGAGGCACTCTTCCATTTTGACAAAATCTGCTGTCCTGAAGTTCAGTACCTTCACTTTTGTGTGGCTTGACTCTACAGCTATGTTTATCATGAACCACACTGTTAGGTGGTCGCTTGTTCCCAGATGGCTACCCACTTCAAGATCAGAGATCCTCTCTCCATCCTCATCTGAGAGTATGAGGTCTAAGATTGCTCCCTCCTGAGTGGGTTCCAAAACTAGCTGTCTGAGGCATGCCCACTGTAGGGCATCAAGAAAGGCCCTGCTCTTGGATGTGGCTGCATCAAAGGTGCTCCAGTTAACATCTGGCATATTCAGGTCCCCCATCAACAGTATCTCCCCTTTCTCTGCCATCCAAAGGATGCCTTCTGTCATTTTGCAGATGTCAGTGGCTCAGTAGGTAGCACACTCGCCTCTGAGGCCGGGAGATCAGAGGGCTGTGGGTTCAGTTCCCACATCTGGCACTTGGGTTAATATCCCAGTACTGACACTGTAATGCAGCATGAGATGGGTGCTGCATTTCTGAGGTGCCATCTTTTGGATGAGATGTTAAACCGAGGGTCCCATCTGCCTGGATTGGTGGTAGTTCAGGTGGATGTTAAAGATCCCATGGCACTTATCGAAAAGAGTAGGAGAATTTTTTATCGAGGAAATCATAACATCAAGCAAATAGCCATAAAAAACAAACCAAACTCAATAACAAGAACATAAGAAGTCATATACAATCAGTATATCATAAAACCAGAAACAAATAAGCAAGTAGAAAAACAGTATACATGACAGGCAAGGAATTTATACAAGGTGAAAGTAACAATCCTAACTTAAGAACAAAAATCAAAATGAACCCAGAGAGAATGAAACCTTGAGGGAGGAAGCTGTTTATATTCAGATTCCTTAATAGATATTAGTGCAGTTTCAATATAAGATATAATATCCGCAGGTATTGTCGGAATTTGTTGCAATACATATTGGCATCTGGCTTGCCATAAATAATATTTACAAATAGCAAAAAAGACCCTGAGTGTGCTAGGATGAAATATGTGCCATGGAGCAGTGAAAGCACCCAAAATAAATACCTGATACGTAATCCTGCTCAGGAAGGGCCATTTCCACTTGTTTGCCAATGTTTTCCAGAACAAATGAGCATCCGCACAAGTAAAAAAAAAATGATCCATGGATTCTTCTAATTGAACACAAAAGGGTTTAGGACAAAACCGGTCCTGTGAGGATTTGTGTTTTAGATTACCCCAAACTTGTAGTTTCCCATGGCAACACATCCAGGAAACATCCCACATGTGTGGTGGAATCTGTTTATCTTTAAGAATGTTTAAAGCATTAGACATACCAGTTGGAGAACAATGTGGAAAAAGCAACACCAGCTTAGAAGCCATCAGAAAAGCCACATATATTTGTTTCCTGGTCAAGGATAGTAGAGAAGGTTTACTAACCTTCCAAGCTCTCAGGGTACGGAAACTGTCTATGACATAAGAAGGAACCCCAGAAACACGAGAAAGGTGAGGGGGGGTGGTCAGTCCAAGCAGTCATGATAGAAGTCACAGCACTACACGCCCATGAATCACAAACATAAAAGGAATATCTAAAACTTTGGAAACGGTGGAAGAGAAAAAAGGATAGAAAAAAAGCAATAGGGTGTATCATACCCAGACCACCCTGGTGGACAGGTAAATAAGTCAGAGCCCATTTAATGGGATTAAGGCAGCTACCCCAAATCATCTGAAAAAAATGTGCTATAAATCCTAGTTTCTAAGTTCTTAGGAGGGGCATAAATATGGCTAAGAAATAAAAAAAATAGGGAGTAAAGATTTCTTCACCACCAGAACCCTCTTCTTTTTCCCCAGTTTCCAAGTCTTCCAAATCTGGACTTTAGACTCACCGAGTGTGAGGCGTGTTTCCCAATTATAACCAGCCCCATCTGGAACATTAAACCAGAGTCCCAGAATTCTTTGGGGAGTAGTACAAAGCCTAATATCATTTGCCTTGAAATAATGGCAGACCCAGGGTCCAAGGAAATACATACACTTTTTTGTAAATTTATACTATCCCCTGAAAGTAAAGAGAAAGATTGAAACATTTGGAGTGCAGTATCACCTGAGGCTAGGTTTGATGTAAGCAATACTACATCGTCTGCATATGCAGAAATTTTAACAGGCAATACATCAGGAGAGGGTGCGAGACCAATAATACTAGAGTCCCATTAAATTTGAAGAATGATGGGATCTAAGGCAAAGGCGTATAATAAGGGACTAAATGGGCAGCCTTGACAGAGTCCTACCACCTGTAGGAGGGTGTTACCCATGAATCCATTTATAATTGGAATAAAATATGCCAAGGAAAGCATGTGTGAGAGCCATTGTAAAAAAAGTTGTGGAATACCATAGAGTGTCAAAATCTGAAGTAGATACTTGTGATATACAGAATCGAAGGCTTTAGTCTGGTCCAGAGAGAAAACAAAACCTGACAACCCTTTACTATTCCGAGCTTCAAAAATCTCCCGTAAAAGAAAGAGGTTTGATTGTATAGAACGGCCCGGTATAGCACAGGATTGAGCCGGATCAATGAGATCAGGAGCAATCTTCCTAAGGCGAGAACAAAGTATGTTAGATAAAATTTTATAATCAGTGTTGAGGAGATGAAGGGGTCTCCAATTAGCAATGGAGTGAACATCCCCTTTTTTAAAGAGGAATTTCAAAAAAGATATACCAAAGTCGGGGGTTGTCTCTAAAGAGTTCAATATTAAAAGGTAGACTTGGGTTAAGATTTCTAACAAATTTTCCTGAAATGTTTTATAAAACTCATGTGTGAGACCATCAGGTCCAGGGGCCACTTTCAGTTTGAGATGTGATACAGCACAAGCAACCTCCTCTCTTGAAATTGGACTAATAAGGTCTGGTATTTGATGTGTAGAAATCTGGGGTCAGGAGCCAAAAACAGAGGATAAATCAGGGGTGAAGTGTGGAATAGTACAAAAGCATTGTTGTAAATGTGAATGCATAACAGAAAACATTTCCGGGATCGTGTACATAACATTACCATGCTCATCCATTAAGCCATGCATGACAGTGGAGGAAAGTCTGCCCTTAAAGGCTAAAAATGGGTTAGCAGAAAGGGACGGGGAAGTACCGACGCGCATAAAAAAATCTAGGGTTCTAGCACTATCATGTTGGAAAGAAAACATGAGACGTTTAATCTTGGAGATTTGAGATGAATAATCAACAGGAGAAGAGACAGAGAGGACATCAATTTATATAACTGTTTGAGGTAGGTTAAGTATGTAAGGTATTTGTCCCGGGACTTCTTCTTCCCCAAGTGTTGAAAGAAGACGGATTTCCTGCTTTGAATCTTTCCACCAATCCCAAATGGAATCATAAAAACAGAGAAAGGAAATACGGGCCTGAAAAATAGTGCGGTCTTGAGACTGAATGAAAAAGGAAAAAAATAAAGAATTATTCAATTTCCATTGGGGATAGGTTGAAACAGGGGACAAAGAAGTATAATCAATGAAAAAAGTACCTATCAAAGGCAGTGATCTGAAATTTCAGTATGGCGTAGAACAAACTGATTAGGAACACAATGTTTGGAGACAAATATATAGTCAATCCTAGTGTGGAACACTGACCTGTGGTATGTGTATCCCACATCAGAATGTAAAAACGATATGTCCTGCAAACCTGCATCCTTAATCAAAGAGTACAAGGCCGAGGAATCGCAATACACTTTTTTCCCTGAAGCTGTTCTACAAGCAACATCTATAGAACAGTTAAAATCCCCCCCCAGATGATATGTTTACGAGTACATAAAAACGACTTGATTAAATCAATTAAAGCAATATGGGCTGCTTTAGTTTGTGGACCATAAATTACAATTACATATAAAAAAATATCAAAAATAGAGCAGTCCATAATAAGCGCCCTTCCAGGAAAAATACCTATGATGCGAGATACAGAGAACTGTGGTGAAAAAAACAGTATAGCCACACCATCAGCAGTGTCAGTCCCAAAAGTCCAGTAGGATGGGCCTTTATACCACCCACGTCTAAGTTGTTGTACCTCAAATAAGGTAGAGACATGGGTTTCTTGTAACAACAGAATGTCTAAAGGAAGTGAGGCAGCAAAATGAGTGAAAACCATCCGCCTCTTATAGCTTTTCAACATTTAAGGATGCAAGTCGGAGGGTAGCCAGGCCAAAAAAGTCAGTCAACCATTACCGTCCGTAACAGCCATATTTTTCCTTTTTTTACTCCCCTTCTTAGATTTCATGAGTTTCTTTCTGGAAACATCCGGAGGTTTAGATGTAGGAAGATCAATGTCAGATAATAAGGCAGATTCGTCAGAGTCACCATCAGTATCATCCTTGTCACCTTTCAGACAGTCAAAAGCATTGGAAAGGGGAATATCAGGAACTTTCAGATTTTTACGGGCAGCAGCCCTAGTAACCCACCTGCCAGGTTGGAAACCTTCCAAATCCGGAATCGAAATAGCAGGAGTGGAAAAGGTGGTAGCAGGAGGGGGAAGGTCTACCATCAACTCAGAAGTAGAGGGGTTGCCTAAGTCAGATGCAGAGTTACTCACTGGCAGGGAAATAGGAGGATCTATCGTAAGAGGCATAGGGGGGACCATTGTGGGTTTGGGAACAGGTCCCAGAGAATTTAGACGGTCTTGAATCTTATCCTGAGCTTTTTGAACTAATACCTCCAAATTCCAGCCCTCTTTACAATTTTTACTAGCCCAGGGACACTGGTGATAAGCATGTCCCAATTCATTACACAAATTACATTGAAAGATATTTTTACAAGAAACACTAGGGTGTCCATACCCCCCACATAAACTGCATTTCAATAAGTCGCAGGTACTACTTAAGTGTGTGGTGGCCCCACATTTGTAGCAGGCCCGAGGTTGTCCACCATAAAAACAGACCCCTCTATCCTTACCTAAAAAAAAACTGTTAGGTAAGTGCACCACATCCGAGTTTACTTGAAAAAGCTTAACCCTAAACCTCCAACCCCCCGTCCACAACCCTTCATCATCCAAAACAGCTTCGGGGGACAGAACATTACATCGGTTTTGTAGCCAGTGATAAATATCGCTTATGCTAACACCCTCATTTCGGAACATGATAGTGACTGTACGCACAGTTGGTTTAGTAAGGGGAATTACCAAAAAAGGAGTCCAGAGAGGAGAATCTTTTACAGAAGAGTAAGCATGCCAAACCTGTCCAAGCTGGCTGAGGTCTTGAAACTAACATCAAAAGTCTCCTCCCCGGAGATGTGGATCAGAGCATAGATGTCTGAGGCCTGAAAGTGTAGCAAGCCTTTCAGGAGCGTCCGAGCCACATAATAGTGGTCAGGAAACTCAGAGAGTCCACCCCGATAATGGAGATAGACGGCATTCCTACGGGGTGCTTGCTCAAGCTTGTTTTTAAATAAATCGGAAAGTACAGGCCTCCTGTTAGCAGATGGGGGGTGCTCCAAATGCTGAGATACAGTGTCAACCAGCATATGTGAGGCACCTTCCCCGGCTGTAACCAGTGAACTATAAGAAGTAGGAACAGAATTCACAGGAAAGGAAGGAGGACCAGAAGTACTATGGGGAGCAGCGGGAGAAATGATCGTAGGAGGTAATATAGAGGATTCCTCTGGGTCCTGGGACAAAACAATAAGGGGTAACTCAGAAACCTGAGATGTAGGTGGAGAATCAGCAGAACAAGCAGGGTCCCCAGAGTCCATAATATCCCCCCATGAAAGCTTAGAAACATCTTTAGACAATGAAACAGTACAGTCTTTCTGAATTAACAAGTCCTTACTAGGAGGTACCTCGGTGGAGCTCATACTCGGTGCAGGCCTGTTTGGAGAAAATAAAACTCCATGTCTGTTCTTGTCCCACGAGGGATCCGGTATCCAAGTGCCCAAAGGGGATTGTGTCCAACCTGCCCCTCGTAATGCCTCTGGGGCAGTCCAGGTGGGGTCCGAAATGTCCGTTGAAGCCGGCAAGCCAAACTGAGAACGGAGCAAGGCAGTAGTAGAAACGGGAGGCTGAGCAGGTGTAGTCCGGGAGGATTCCACCAAAGGGTCCAAATTCATGAATTCCATAGCCCCAGCATGCGACTCAGCAGTCACGGTAACTCTCTGTGTGTTAGACCCGGAAGAACCTGGGGGAAGCAACGGTGCAGCACACAATGCCGCCGCAGATTTGCGTTCCGACTGAACAACCGAGTCAGTCGGTGCAGAAACATCCTGTACATGCAAACTCTCCAGAGACACAGAAGAAACAGTCGGTATGATGGCAGGTGAAGACTCCAAAGTTCCAGGCAAAGATAAATGCATTGCTGTGGTAGAAACATGCTGAGAATCTGAAGAATCATCCAGGAGCAACAGAGGAGCACAGGATGAAAGGTCTGTACTGCTGCAGGGTGTCTCAGAGACTGAGAGATCCATCCTCGTGACCAGAGCGTCTCCCTACTGCAAAGAGTAGGGGAATTTCCCCGGTGTCTTGGCCAAATTTCCCTCATTCACTAAAAATACCACCAACAGCTTAATCTGGTTCAAGGTCAGTTGGCATTCATCTGTATCCCCCTCCCCCGGGTCGTGCCTGAAAATAGGCAGGATTTGTCTAGTGCACTTACCCGGGCAACAAAAGCTAAATAAATAAATAAAAATAAATTTTCTTGTCCATTTCCTCCCCCGAGACAGGGGTCTGTATACAATCCCTGTGAGGATTGTGGAGCCATTTCCAGTCTCCAGGGTGAGCTACAGTGCCTCCTCTCCTCCCTGTTTACCCTTTAGTTCCAATGCTTTGATCACTTCCCTTACATACAAAGCTACTCCTCCTCCTTCTCTTCTACCCTCCCTGTCCCTCCTGTACCACATTTCTGTGACTGCCACGATATCCAGGCATCCCTCTTCCATCAAGACCACCAGTTCAGGGAGCTTGTTACCTAGACTATGGGCACTGGTACTCATTACCCTCCATTTTTGGATGGCCTTACCCCTTTTTGCCCCATCCCTGTCCTTACTGCCTTTGTCTTTTTCTCAATTTTCCCCTAACCTTCTCCCTATTGACTTCTTTATGTTGATGCTTACCTTACTAACTATCCTGATTTTTGGGGGCACTAGGATTTCCCTTATCCTTTTCAGTGCCTCCCCCCTTGGCTACTTCAAATGCTTGCCAATGAAGTTTTTAAACCTATTACCTAGGATTCTGGCTCCCCTCCTGGACAGATGCAGACCATCACACCACTATAGGCCTGCATCCCTCCCCAGGTGAACCCCCAGTCCCCAATGAAGCCAAACCCCTGCGCTCTGCACCACTTTTTCGACCACTGATTGAATAGCATGGTGTGGCAGTCATAGACAGGCAGCACCTCTGAGAAGGTTACCGTGCGTGCTACTTGTCTAAGGCCTCTCCCCAACTCCACAGACTCCTCCAGCACTGCTCTGATCCCTTTCCCAGTCAGGTCATTTGTCCCTAGGTGGACAATGACATCCAGCTTCCTTCCCTGTGCAGCTGCTCCCACGATCCTGAGGATTCGCTCCGTGTCTCTCCAAACCATGGGGCCAGACAGGCACCTTACCTCCCTCTACCCTCCATTCCCCAGTTCTACCCCCTAACAATGGAGTCCCCCTCCAGGAGTTGTTTCCCTCCCCTGCGGGGTCCCATGCCACCCTCCTGTAGGTCTCCTTTGTGGAGGTTCCCAGCATCCTCCTTGGTCTCCACTGTGAGTGCATCCTTAGAGGAACCCCACTCTGCCAGAACAGCATATACATTGTGAAAACGTACAACTGGAAGGATGCGCCTCTGTTCCACCACCCTCACCCTCACCCTCCCTGAGCCCATTGTGATCCAACCACTCCTCTTTTTTGGCAACCTCTGAGGCAGCAGTGGTGGCCCTGGTGGTCCGTGGGTGGGAAAGGAGGTCCCCTAAATCCTGGCCAACTCAGCCTGGAGATGAGCAACCTCCTCCCTCAGCCCAGAGAGGTGCCTGCAGATGGAACAACACTGCATCCTCCAGAATGTCTCCCGGAAGACTGCTGCTCCACAGCCACTGCACTGCACCACTCCCATCATGTCTTATTTCTGGACCCTTCACTGTTGTTTTGTATACTTACTCTTTCCTCTCTCTTTTATTTTTTTATATATAATTTTTTTCTCCCTATTTTCCTACTGCCTCCATGCCCTTAAAGCTCCTGATCTTCCTATTCTGCACCAGAAGACATACGAAGAAAGACTAAAAGAGTTTAATATGTATGGCCTTGAGGAAAGAAGGGAGAGAGGGGACATGATAGAAACTTTCAAGTACCTCAAGGGAATCAACAAAGTCCAAGTGGATAACATCTTTCTTAAAAAGAGATGTGCAAGAACAAGGGGGCACAATTTGAAGATAGAGAGGGGACGGCTCAGAGGTAATGTGAGGAAGTGTTTTTTCACAGAGAGAGTTGTGGATGTATGGAACAGCCTCCCTGAGGAGGTCATGGAGTCAAGAACAGTGGGGAATTCAAGAATGCATGGGACAGACATAAGGCAGTCCTAGTGGGGGTAAGAGGAAGTAAGCTGTTGGTTAACTAGGATCTGCAGCTTATCTGTTAGGTAGGAAAATGGGCAGATTAGGTGGGCCAAGCGGTCCTTATCTGCCATCAAATTCTATGTTTCTATTCCTCAGTAGTCTCCTTCTTACTTGCTCAGAGTCAGACCTCCAGCAGCTAGAGGGGATGGAGAGCTACTCTTTTCCTTCTAGGATGGTGAGTCTTTTGTGCCTCTGATCACTCCTTTCCTGCTCCCAAACAGGAAGATCCTGTTGTCAGTCAAATCCTATGCCTATAAAAGTAGAATTGACTAAGGGTCAGGGGGTGGAGGGAAATATAGTCCCAGTAAAGTTCTAACAGCAGCTCCTTCCTCTTGCTGTTCTCTGCCACAAGCTATCTAGGTCACTTTTTAAATGCAGACACCTGGCTTCCTTCTCTCTAAGCTACTCACTACTATACAGCTACTTATGGGAGGCAGTATAGCGCAGTGGTTTAAGGCACTGAGCTCTGAACTGCAAATCTGGTGACGTCCAGCAGACCAGATGTGGGTTTGAATCCCACAGCTTCCACTTGCATATTGTGTGACCTTGAGCAAGTCACTTAACTTCTCTGTGTTCCAAGGTCACACCTGTAAAAAGCTTTCAGCTTAGTGTGCTACTCCTGGTTAAACAACTACAATAAAAAATAAATAATAAATAAATCACCGTAATTCACAGTTTCTTTTTCACCTAGCCAACTGCACAGATAATAATTCCTTCATCCAGCTCAGACAAACACACTTTTTTACCCTAAATTGAAGTTCCCAGTGGTAGAGTTCTAGTTCTTTAGTCCAGTACAGCAGTAAAGTTCTAACAGCAGCTCCTTCCTCTTGCTGTTCTCTGCCACAAGCTATCTAGGTGCTATGCACACAATACTTGGTTTGGAGGACAGCTTTGCTACTTATCATATGGTGAACTCTTCTCATGGCATAGGGCCTTGCACCTCTGCACCGCTGGCAGTCAGAGGGCTCTGTTCTTTGGCTGACAGATGGACTCTTTGCCCTGTGCATCTGTCTCTGTAGTCACATGGAAGTGCAGGGCCCAGAGGGCCTTGCATTCTGCATTCCTCCAGAAGACCCCATGAATTCTTGACATTCATTGCCACATGGAACTGCAGGACTCCCAGGGCCCTTTACTTGCATAAATAGACAGAGTCTTCCCTTGGTGCAAGGGCCCAGAATGCCCTGTGTGTCTGCATCTGTTCCCAGAGGGACCAACATGAATGAGGATTCAGCTCCACTGTCTCAGAAAGAACGGAAATCATTGCTCAGCATCGCAACAGATGTCCACTCCCAGACAGTCACCGCAAACAGATGGCATTTCAGCCTCTCTTGAAACCTCAACTGAGAGGATCTCCCTACCATAGATGGGGAAACTGGCAGTGGTAGAGCCAGAACATTGCAGTGGGGGATGTGGGGTGGTGTGCGTACTTGATATGCAATTTAATTAAAAACAATGTTAATCCTTTTTATTATCTTTACTGTTGTTTCCATTACATTTTTGACAGAAAATACACATGTAATCCAGTGTTTTGAATATAAACTTTTGAACAATCAACATATCAAACGTCTTCAACAGGGTGAAATGCCACAGCAACAAGCAAGTAAATAACAATGGGGGTGCAACCTTCGCCACTCCCTAGATCCACCACTGACAACTGGCTCAAGAATAGGACCACTGCCACCCCAAATGCCTGATCCCCAGATAGCTTTAAACAGGACCTGGGGACATTTCAGTTATAGTCTCCCTTTCTCTGCAGGTTTGTAGTGTATATGCGTTATAACACCATATATAGATACCATATATCTATAGTTTTTAGTGCTAATGAAGTCCAGCTCTCCCTGTCTGCATCTAGGGGTATAGGTGTTACTTCACATCTGGGGGGGGGCATCCCCATTTACAACTTGCACCTTACTCTGTCACCCAGCTCTGGGGGAAGGGGCTCACTGAATGATGACTGTGACCAGAGCTTCATTTACTGTGGTTCTGCTCTTTCACTGGATTCTGCCATTCTCTTCTCTGATGAAGCTGGCCACCATACTCTGCCTCTCCTAGTCCCTGCCCATAGACCAAGCTGTGGATGAATGTGTTGCCCTGGGGCAACAGTTAACTCAAGTTTGAAATGATTCAACACACTCACTTAGCTATGTATAATAATCTTTCTTTACTGTCCCTGAGACTGCGGTCGTACACGGTGGTGAATTCAGAACCCCTCTTGACATTGACATGATTCCTCACCAGTCAGTCACAGCCAGAACAGGGACTAAGGGGGACCCTGTCTTATCTGCATGGAGAGCCCTGATTCATACGGCCTGTGATCTGTGCCTCGCTAGGGCATCCTGCTGTTCCATGCCTCTACTGCCTTCTAGGCCTCCTGCAGCAATGAGGTCGAGCCTTTTATCTGCTTAATCCTTGGGGAACCATTTCTCATAGAACTTCCAAGGGCCCGCCAACTCCTGCAAGATGGCTGGTCCTGACTGTTTAAATTCTGAAGCCCCTCCTACCAAGGTGATCTAACTATTTAAAGGGACACTGATCGCTTTTGAGTCATTTTAATGGCCCTTTCTCTGATAGTGCCTGTAAGCGGTACGCCAAATGCAATTGTTATCATGACGGTCCAACCGCATTTTCATTTCTTACACACATTGATTTTTACAAAAAATGTATTTCATTTGTCCTGACCTTATGTGTGCCACGTGGTCCTCCCCACATGTCCCTGACGGAGATCTGGCACTGCATCCTGCCAAACTCATCCAGAAACAAGTTTGCCGGATTTTGTGGCAAATCAACAGAGCAGCTGGCAGTATTAACGGAGCAGTGCTGAATGGGTTAATACCATTACTTCCTCAAACTGTTGGGTATTTCAGAAAGACATCCCTGACTGAAAGATAAAACCAGGACTCGATGCATGTGCACTAGCACCCGGTGCTAGTTCATGTCGGAAGGGTGTGAAATAGCCTGACCATCCAAAGTTTTAAAACTGCCCTGAAACCGTATCTCTTTAGCTTGGCATTTTCCAATTATTAAAGCTGCTGTTGTATTTATTAGTTGTAATTTTATTTTTGTTATTTTATTAATGTGTTTGGTTTTATTGTACAGGTGCCCTGGTTTTGGAAAGGCACCTTTTTATAAATAAAGGATTGATTGATTGACTGAAGGAACACACGGGCACATATAAGGTTGGGACAAATGAAATACACTGTTTGTAAAAATGAATGTGTACAAGACATTAAAATACACTTGGACTGTCATGATAGAAACTGAACTGAAAGTACTGTATACCGGCATAGACAGTAAACAGGTCATTAAAATTGCTTACAAAACTGACACTGTCCCTTTATTTACTGTTTCCATTGTTGCTGAATTATATCTGTATATTGTAAGTTTGACTGCTATCACCAATCTGTCTTGTACCACACTTGTATATATGTTGCTTCTATACTCCCTGCCATTTGTAACCCCCCCCCCCCGGGCACATCTGGAATCAAGCGGTACTCTGCTCAGTATGCTTTCCTGGTAAAACTCTTTTTAATTAAATAAATAAACTCCTTGCTGTCTGCTCTGTTCTATTTACTATAGACACTTCCCAGAGAATTAGTAATGTCTGACTCCATCTAGTGGGAGCAGGAGGGCATTACACAAAGACATCTTCATAAATACAGAAGTGTGTGTACACACCCTTCCCTTTGTTTTCAATCTGATTTCGCCACTGGAATAAGGTGACAGGCAATTCAAAGAACTCCATCAGCTACAGGAGCATTAACCAGCTCCTTCCTCTCAGCCAAGGGATGGTACTTCCCCTCCGCAGGGTCTGGCTGGACTAGCACCTTGACATTTCTGAACACACTGATGACATCCACAAAAAACTCCACCCCAGACCGGGCACCCTTTATCGCAGTCATGGTTGCATCCCATTGCCGGCTCACTGAGCTATTGTACAGAAAGTGATTCTGCCAATCTTTGACTACAGAGATGTGATCACAGTGCTGCCCTCAAGTCTGCCCTGACCAGACTGGATCCCCTCTTTCCTTCTTTCTGTCATTTCATCCTTGACTGTCCCTACTCCACCCACTGTTGTATCCTCTATCAGTCCCCGGGCCTCCCCTCACTACAGGACCATAGATCGTCACACTGCACTCGCTTCACTGCCAAGTTCTGGTCCCAGTCCTACTTCTCTGCAGTCCTGTCCACCCACTCCTCCTCAGCCTATGAACTCAGAAAAAAAGACACTAGACTCCTACATATCCCCCACAGGTCCACCTTGTCAGGCCAGGCAGCTTGGAGCTAACGAATGCCCAAACTATGGAACTCCCTTCCCCCAGACATTCGACATGCTTCTCCCTCCCAGTACTTCAACGGTCTCCTCTCAGCACACTTTGCCTCTGCCTGCTCATGTGCGTAACACTTTCTCAGCTCCTGGGTGAGTTACCCCACCAGGGTTTGCCCTGTGCCATTATTTGGATCAATCCTATGACCTTCAGTGCTAGCCCCAAGCCTTCCTTTTTGTCTATTTATGTGTATCAGTCCTGGTGCTGCCCTGTGACACTATTATCTCTGTTTATATCATCCTATGATGATAAGCGCTCTCCTCAAACTTCACCTTGTCCCTGTTTATGTGAATCAATGTATCACCGACTCTAACCATGCCATTATTTACCTAGTTCTATCCTTGAGTCATTCTAATTTGCTCTGGTGCATTTCTATTACTGCTACTGTGTTTTTACCATTGCTGTATTATTGTATATTGCTGTATTATTGTTACCACAGGGATTTATTTAACTCTAAAAATTGATTAGCGTTTTGCTCATAAAAGTGCTAAATCTTTGTGAAAATGCAAAACTCTTGCCTCACTGTGTTTAACAAACACAGCACTTCTAGAAAATCTATATAAATACTTTCTGTACAGTTAGCATAGTCCCAAGAAAAAAACTGCTAATCAATTATTTAAAACCCTGTTACCATGTATTTGTCATTACTGTGTTACTGTATATTGCTGTATTTCTGTAACCTCTGTATTTTGAATTTGTACATGTGTGATTGCTATGACGTGGAACCTTTGTAAAAGGGCCTTTGGCTCAAAGGTACTTTCCAAGATAATAAATAAATAAATAAATAATGTTACCGTGTTTTTGCCATTCCTGTGTTACTGTATATTGCTGTATTACTGTTACTGTGTTTTTTGCCATTGCTGTGTTACCGAATATTGCTGTATTACTGTAACCTCTGTGTTTTGAATTTGTACATAAGTGATTGCTACAACGTGGAACTTTTGTAAAAGGGCCTTTGGCTCAAAGGTAGTTTCTGAGATAATAAATAAATAAACAAATAAATACTGTTACCATGCTTTTGCCATTGCTGTGTTACTGTATATTGCTGCATTACTGTTACCATGTTTTTGCAGTTGCTATGTTATTGAATATTGCTGTATTACTGTTACCGTGTTTTTGCCAGTGCTGTGATACTGTATATTGGTGTATTACTGTTACCGTGTTTTTCCCAGTGCTGTGTTACTGTATATTGCTGTATTACTGTTACCGTGTTTTTGCCATTGCTATGTTCCTGTGTATTGCTGTATTACTGTTACCATGTTTTTGCCAGTGCTGTGATACTGTATATTGCTGTATTACTGTTACTGTGTTTTTGCCAGTGCTGTGTTATTGTATATTGCTGTATTACTGTTACTGTGTTTTTGCCAGGGCTGTGTTAGTGTATATTGCTGTATTACTGTTACCATGTTTTTGCCAGTGCTGTGTTACTGTATATTGCTGTATTACTGTTACAATGTTTTTGCCATTCCTGTACTACTATTGTTGTTCTCTAGTGTGTGCTGTTACTGTTCTGTCTCCAGGACGCATCTGGAACTGAGCAGTACTCTGCTCAGCATGCCTTCCAGGTAAAACTCTTAAATAAATAAATTAACCCTTTCTTAATGTTAGGTAGAGCTCAGCGTGCTGGACATGACCACAGAGATACTTCCCTGTCTAGGGATGTGCTGTTGGTGGCTCAGTGGAGGCCTCAGTGTACAAATACTGGTTTAGCAAGTAATCCTACTATCCTTTATTTAAACATCTGGTAACCGGGAAAGGCACACTGAGCCAAAGCTTGTTTCCAGGTGCAACCCGGGGGTAGGGATAAAGGGATTAAGGTACACATAACGTAATGTTACAAAATCAAAGGATGAACGTATATACAGGAACATGTAGTATGCAGGAACACACAGTTTGCAGGAACACATACTATGCAAGAATACATTGGCCCAGATATTCAAAAGAGTTGAGCCATGCGCAATAGGGTTGCGCCTGTGCAAGTCTAAAATGCGCCATTCTGCGATATTCAGCAGGAGGTAGATGTGCCCCCAAAATCATGGTGAGCAACAGCGCAATGATAATGAAGGCATGTGCAACTGAAGGGGGAGGAGCCATGCATAAACTGCACAGCCCGATAATCAGCCTGGCCATGCAGAGTTATGCAGGTGCAACCCCTACCTGAGCGTGCACAAAGCTGAGCCAAAAAAAAAGGAACAAGTCGAGGGCCACCCACAGGTGAGCTGCCACATTGCAGGGTGCAGCACAGCAGCTGCCACCTGTGGGTGGCCCTCGACTTGTTCCCGCAGCACCTGGCAGGCCCCTCCATGCCCCGGATCATGGGCAGAAGTGTACCCCCACCCCCTGAGTAGCCCGATCACGGGCATAGGTGTAACACTCCACATTAGCCCCGATCTCGGGCATCAGTATTCCCCCATGTCCAATATCCCTGGTGGTCCAGTGGACGAGCGGAGCCCAATCGCAGGTGGCATTACTCACCCCCATGTCTGAAATCCTTGGTGATCTAGTGACCCCACCCCACCCACCCATGGAGCTCCCACCACCGCTTTCCCCTGTCAGCTGCCGGGCGGCAGCACCTCACCTGCCTGCTGCCCTCGTCCCACCAACTGACAGTCTAGTAGGGCTGCATGCCCATTGGTTCAGAGCATGAGCCAATGGGCATGCAGCCCATACCGTACTAGTCAGTCCAGATATGTGAATGAGACTCACTGGTCTGTAGTTGCCCGGTTCATCCTAAGGGCCACATTTGTGAATTGGCCACACAAGTGTCATCCTCCAGTCTTGTGGGATGCATCCTGCTTCCAGATAGGTATTGAACAGGTCAACCAGTAGTCCCGCCAGGATCTCCACCAGTTCTTTCAGTATCATTGGGTGAATGCCTTCTGGTCCTGGTGCCTTGTCCACCCTCAGTGCCCTTAATCCCTCCAGAACACTGTATCAGTCAGCCCCTCTCCCTGCATGCCCCACCCTCCCATCCCCGAGGTACCTGCCCCCCTTCTGAACACAGAACAGAGTACTCATTAGTGCCTCTGCTTGGTCCCCTTCTTCTACCCACCCACCCACCAGCCTTCTTGATTCTCACAATCTTGTCTTTGTTCTTCCATCTCTCGCTAATGTATCTGAAAAAGTCCTTTTATCCATCTTTAATGCCCTGTGTCAGCCTCAGCTCTCTGGAAGCCTTGGCCGTTCCGACTAGTCTAGTAACCTTACTGGACTTCTTCATAAACTCATCTTTGTCACAATCCCCCCTCAATTTCCTGAATCTCTGAAATGCTTTTCTATTGGCCCTCACCCCTTCCATGACCTCCTGAGTCAACTAACTGGGTGTTTTTGCCCTTCCCTTTTTACTTTGTGTCATTATACATGTCTCAGTAGCTCCGCTAGCCCCATTTTAATACTATCCCACTTTTGCCAAGCACTCATGCTTGGTTGAATTTCCTCCAGATGCCTACCCCAAATTTCCTCCATTTTTTTAAAGTTCACTCCCTTAGCCAGACTGGTTGCACTGAGGGTTGAGGCACTGGATGCCATACCTCGTGCCATGCTGGTGACCCGGGTCCAGAAATGCCCCTGGGTTGGCAGGGGTGGGACAGGATTGAGCATCTGGAGGACTGCTCTTCTATCCTGGGGAGGGCTGAGCATTTCCACTGCTCTGCAGTGGCCCCTAGTGACAATCAGGGGCACTACTAGAGCAGGTGTCATTGGGAGTGGAGTGAGGTGGACATTAGCACGTCCTGCCTCAGACGTCATTGCACGTCCACACTTCAGGGGTCTCACTAAGGAGGAGAATGGCTGGGCGTGACTGTGCAGCTTGATGGCCATGCTCTGCCCTGCCCAGAGGACTGTTGTGGAATTGCAATGGGGGGGAGTCTGGACCCAGTCTGGCTCAGAGAGGCATGGGGAGACCCTCCGGCAGGTCAGTGTGTGGCCACACTGGATCTACCATCAAGCGAGTGAGCCTGTTGCTCTCTGGGCAGGAAGACCCTAGGGAGGCAGTATAGTGTAGTGGTTTAAGACTCTGAGCTGCAAATCTGGAGACCTGGGTTTGAATCCCTGAGCTCTCACTTGCATACTGTGTGACCCTGAGCAAGTCACTCAACTTCCCTGTACTCCCCGATCACACCTTTAAACAAGCTTTCAGCTTAGTGTGTCTTTTCTGGTTAAACAATTGGTGGGGAGCCGGCGGCTGGATGCCCCTGCTGGTTACACCACCGTATGGTGTAAAAAATAGAAATACAATTTAAAAAAAAAGGCTGCCCCCTTAAACTCAACCACTCTTGTACCTGCACCTCCTTTTTCCCTACCCATATTGAGTGTGAACCACACCATGTGATGGTCACTCCCAGCTAGAGGGTCCTCCACCCCCAGAACCCATACAGTCTCTCCATTTGATAACACCAGGTCCAGAGTCCTTCCTTCCCTAGTCATCTCCTGGACCAACCACATCAGGAAACTGTCCAGAGATGCCTCTGATATGACCTGATCCTTTGCACTTGTGGTGGTTGGGGTGCTCCAATCCACCCTGGGTAGGTTGAAGTCCCCCAGCACCACTGTGTTCCCCCTCCTGTGGATGCTTCTAATCTGTTCAGCTAACTCACTATCCTGGACCTCCCCTTGTGCTGGTGGTCTGTATACTATCCCCACCCTGAGTGTCCTATTTTGGGGGTCCTGAAACTCCATCCATAGGGCCTCCGCCCTGCCTTCCTCCCCCTCCTCCCTTATGCACCTTATCCTCTCCCGCACACAGGCTGCTTGCCCCCCCTCCACTTAGTCCTGTGCTTCCTGAATATTTTATACCCTGGGATTATTAAATTCCAGTCCTGGACTTGGTGGCCCACGTTTTCACGATGGCCGCAATGGCCACCCTCCCCATGGCTAAGAGAGCCTATAACTCAACTGATTTGTTACCTAAGCTTCTCACATTCGGTGAGACCACCCTCCAATCTGTTCCTTTCCACTCCCTTCCTTGATCCTCCCCCATGCCACTTCCTCTGTTCCTTCCCCGATACCATGGGGGTAAGCTCAGTTGGCTCCCCTCTCTAGGATCCCTGCTTGCCAGCTGTCCACTCGCCACCCCCAACTAGTTTAAATCCACCTTCATTGCTATGTACCCCTCTAACTTCTGCTTTAATACCCCCTTCCTCTCCCCACTTAGGTGAAGCCTATCCCCTGAATATAGGTAATTGTTCTTCCAGGTCCTGCCCCAGTCTCCAACTGCCCCGTGCCCCTGGATTGGCACCATTCTCCCAGCCATATGCTGAACTCCCCAGTCCTTCCTTTCCTCACCGTACTCATGCAGGGTACTGTAAGCACCTCCGAGAAGGCCACCGATTCCCTATCTCTTCAACACAATCTTCCCATTTCCTCAAACCGCTCTCTCCCTACTTCCACTGTCTCTCCTACAAGATTGTTCATACTGAAATGCTCCACAATATGCAGTTTCTTTCTACCCCTTTTTGCTCACTTTAGAATTGCCTGCCCCACCATGCCTGCTGTTATATAGAAACATAGAAACATAGAAGTTGACGGCAGATAAGGACCGCAAGGCCCATCCAGTCTGCCCATTTCTTTTTCTACCTTATAAATGTGCCATCGGCCTTTGCTCTGTCAGTGACCTATCTATTCATAGTCATCTGTATTGCTCCCTTATGCCTATCCCATGCCTGTTTGAAGCCCTGCACTGTATTCATAGCCACCACTTCTTGTGGTAAGCCATTCCATGCATATACCACCCTTTCTGTGAAAAAGAATTTCCTCACATTCCCCTTAATCGGCCTCCCTCTAATCTCATGCTGTGTCCTCTTGTCCTGCTATTTTTCTTATATTTAAACATGTTAGACTCTTTCACCTTGTTTATGCCCTTAAGGTGTTTAAATGTCTCGATCATATCACCTCTCTCCCTCCTTTGCTCAAGGGTATACATATTGAGCTCCGTTAATCTGTCCTCATATGTCTTCTGATGCAGTCCCTGCACCATTTGGTTACCCTTCTCTGGACTGCCTCAATTTGGTTAATGTCCTTGTGAAGGTGTGGCCTCCAATACTGCACGCAGTACTCCAGATGGGGCCTAACTAATGTCTGTGCAGAGGATTATTACCTCTCTACGACTTGTAGGATACCCCTACTAATATACCCTAACACCCCCTAGCCTTACCTACTGCTTTAGAGGTCTGCTTGATGATTTTAGGTCATCAGTGATGATGATGCCCAAGTCTCTTTCTTCCTTTGTGACTGCTAGCAACTCCCTCCCAGCCTATAAGTGGCTTCAGGTTTCTCTTCCCATGTGCATGATTTTGCACCTTTGCATTAAATCCCAGTTGCCACTCTTCTGACCATTCTGCTAGTTTATCCAGATCTCTTCTCATTCTGCCCACCCCATCTGGATCATCTACTCTGTTGCAGATCTTAGTGTCATGTGCAAACAGACAAGCCTTACCCTCTAGTCCATCTGCGAGGTCACTAATGAAGATGTTGAATAGGACTGGCCCCAGGACTGATCCCTGAGGTACCCACTTGTGACTTGCATCTCTTCTGACTGTATACCATTTACCACCACTTCTGTTTTCTGCCAGTCAACCAGTTTGCCACCCAGTTGACCAACTTCTGACCCACCCCGAGCCTACCTAGCTTATTTATCAATCTTCTATGTGGACAGTGTCAAGCTTTGCTAGAAGTCAAGGTAGGCGACATCAACTGCTCCTTGGTCCTGCTCTTGGTTACCCAGTCAAAGAAATCTCACGAGATTAGTTTGACAGACCTTCCTTGTAAACCCATGCTGTCTTGGAGCCTGTGCCCCATGAATTCCAGGGTGTTGCACCATCCTTTCCTTAAGGAGTGCCTCCATAATCTTGCCCACTACTGAGGTAAGACTGGCCGGTCTGTGGTTCCCGCCTCCTCCCTGCTACCACTCTTGTGCAGCGGATCACATGAGCCTTCTCCAGTCTTCTGGGACTCTCCTGTGCTCAGAGACTCACTAAACAATTCTGCTAATGGCTCTGCTAGTTCCTCCTTTAGCTCCTAAGTACCCTGGGATGTATGCCATCAGGTCCCATTGCCTTATCCACCCTGAGCTTAGCAAGCTCTTGTAGGACCCTTTCTTTGTGAAGGGAGTAGTGCTCACCTCCCTCCCCTGTGTCCATGATGTTGAGCTGTGGGCCCTGCCCTACCTTCTCTTCAGTAAATACTGAGCAAAAGTATCTATTTAGGATAGATGCCTTTACAGGGTCCTCCTCCGCATGCTCCTTTTCTCCATTAAGCTTAGCACCACCCCTCTGGACTTTCTACTTTCACTAATGTATCTATAGAAAGTCTTGTCACCTTCTTTACTGTTCGTGCTAGTGTTTCCTCAGTTTGGGACTTTGCCTGCCTTACTGCCTTATCTGCTTCCCTTAGGGCAGTTTAGTATGCCTCCCATCTTCATCCCGCTGTGTTCCCTTATATTTCCTGAAGGCCAGCCTTTGGCTCTGACCTTTCTGCTATGCATTTGAGAACCAAAGTGGTTTCCTTCTTCTTTGCCTTCCTTTTCTGTCTACACAATGGGATGTTGCTTCAAGTATTGTATCCTTAATGCTTGCCCACTTTGCCTGTACCTCCTCACCTGTGTTTCTTTTTGCCAGGGCTAGCTTAACTCTGTTGGCCATCTTATCAAAGTCAGCTCCTCTGAAGTCCCATATTTTTGCCTTGGAATGGGATGATGTAGATGTAGTAGCCAAATTGAACCATACCATGTGATGGTCACTGGCCCCCAGGTGACCTTCTACCTGGAGATCTGTGATCCCTTCTTTGTTAGTCAGTACTAGATCTAGGATAGCCCTGTCTCTTGTGGGTTGCTGTACCAGTTGTTTGAGGCCCTCCTGCAGGGAATCCACTATGAGTCTAGTTCTGGCAGATGTTCCTGCTGGTATTGACCAATCTGTATCTGGCATGTTGAAGTCTCCCATTATCAGAACCTCCTTTAGCTGTCATGTTTTGTATATCTTCTAACAGTAATGTGTCTATGTCCTCCCTCTGGTCTGGGGGCCTGTAGACAACCCCAGTTCTTATGGCTGTCCCATTTCCTGTTTCCAGGGTGACCCACAGTTCTTCTGGCTCCTTATGTGTATTCTGAATTTCAGTAGCTTTGATATTTTCATTAACATACAGGGCCTCCTCCCCTTTTGCACCTCGGTCTCTTCTGAACAATACATAGCCGGGTACTGAAGTCTCCCAAGTGTGGTTATTGAAACCACGTCTCACAATGCTACTATGTCCAGTTTAGCCTCTGACATTGTGCCTGCAGGTCTGGGATCTTATTTCCCAGGCTGTGAGCATTTGTGTACATGATTTTCCATTGGCCAGATTTTGGGTGAAGTTTGGCATTACCCTGTGCATCGTATGGGAGACAAACCTTTTTCTTACCTGGTGATGCAAATGAGTGACAAACAGCTGAATTCCTGTTTGACCACTAGCTGAGGGGAGGGTGTTCTTCCCATTCGACGTATGGGGTGCTACCCTCTCCCCATTGCTAGTTTAAATATTCTGCAAAGACGTCAAACTTCTGCCCCAATGCACTGACTCCCTCTTTAGTCAGATGCAGTCCATCAAATTTAAAGAACTTTCGCTCCCAGAACTGTTGCCAGTTCCTACAAATCTGTGTCCTTTTTCCTGGCACCAGTCCTTGAGCCATGTGTTGGCTCCCTATCTCCCTTCTCTGACCTTCCGTCCATCTGCTCCCTTCTCCCAGACTGGCAGGATCTCAGAGAAGGATATGCCGGATGAAATAGATGATAGTTTGTCACCCAGCCTGATCAGGGTGTTCCTTGGTCTCCACAACTGACCGGCTGGTGAGATCATTAGTCCTATGTGGACTAGAACATCAATGTTTTCTCCTGCTTTGTGAACAATTTTGTAATGCGGTCAGTGTCTCTCCATGCTGATGTACCTGGGAGACATCTGACCATCACCCTAGCTGGAGGCGGTATCAACTCCCGAATCATGGAGTCTCCTATGATCAGAAGTTTTTGGATTTCCTTTGTGCTTGTTTAGTTTTGGTTCCTGATTTGGGTGAGTATTGTTGTGCTAGCTCCTGTGCATGAGTGTCCTGCTCTGCAGTGTCTTCTACCTCTTTATTTGATTTCAGAGATAGAGGCAGATACCTGTTTGTAGTGTTTATATGGTTTTGAGGTAATGTGTTGAGAGCAGAGAGTGATGGGGCACCTGATTTTCTCCTCCTAACCACCTGCCAACCTCCTGAACCAACTACCCTCTGCGGTCGAGGTTTTTCTGTTGGATGCTGGGGAAATGGCGGGTGGTTCTTATAATGTATTTCCTCTTCAATATGAAATTTGAGGCGTGCAATCTCTGCCCATGCTGCCCGGAGCTGAGACCTAAGATCTCCAAAGGCCCAGCATGTAGGATAGTATCCTAAATCCTGTAAGACTGTCCTTCTGAAAATTGTTCCACAGTACCTGCAGTTAATGAAATCCATTCCAAATAAGTTGCTGGGTTTGTAACCTAGTCAGAGTAATTAGAAGGGAAAAAAAAGGAAAAAAATGCAAGTAATGGTTTAATTGTGCTTTGTTTAACTTGTTATATCAAGTTAAATTACTAGTGCCCCTGTAAATGAGATTACCTTGTGGAGGCCCCACAGATCCGCCCCTTCCTGCTCTGCCACAGGAAATGTCACAACTGTGGTACCCTATAAAAGGAGTGTAGCGTGGGGTGGTTGGGGATGGGGGTGGGTGGCTGGGCCCTTCCCCTGCCTAAAAAGAAGAACCACAGACGAAAGAACAAGGAGGTAAGAGCAGAAAGAATCAGTCAACAACAAATGCAGTAACACTGAAAGCTTATCCTAATGTTAGATAAAACTGTAAAACCTGTAAAGCACCACCTGTAATAATTTCAGAGAAGATATACCCTGTAAGAAACACTTTGCTCCAGAGAAAATAAAAGCAGTAACAGAAAATATACCTTGCAAAGACAATTTGAATCAGAAGATTACAGCAGTAATCTGTTAGCACACCTGTAGGCACACCTTGTAATAATGCAGAAGAAGGTATACCAGCAACAACAATTTGAATCAGAGAAAAAATAAAGCAATGAAATGTTAGCAACAAACAGTAGCAATCCCTGTGAGTAAAAAATAAAAACACCACCACACAGTAAATCTGCGTAGCCAAACTAAGTCTTAATCCTTCTCCCTTGCTCTGGTAAGTTTCTCTACTCTGCCTTTCAAGCAGTCTTAGAAGGAAAGAGCTCAGGTGAAGCTAGGTGCCTTGGCCAGCAAACCAAGTCTTCTACCAGATAAGGGCTCCATCCGTATGTGACTATGCTTTTCCCCCTTACTATCCCATCTGATCTCTTTAAGTATGGAATCCCCCAACACCAATAATCCCTCCTCATTCCTCATCCCCACCCCCACCCTTTTACCCAGGTGCCCATTACTAGAGTCTGGCATGCTTGTAGCTCTACCCTCCCCCCATGGTTCCTCCCCTCTCCCCTACCTGTTCCCCCTTTCACTGCTCTCTCACTTTCCTCACTATCCTCCACATCCCTCCCATCCACCCTGGGTACCCCTCCCCCCTCAGCTATGCCCCTCTTGTCCTCCCTACCAGAACTGCTCCTCTCCCCTTTACCCCTGCTCCTTTCATCTGCCCTTCCAGCTGTGCCACTCACCCCTTTACACCTGCCACTCTTTATTGACTGACTACTGTCCCTTGTGCAGTCCCCTCCTGTACCCTCTCCCACCCCCTCCTGGAGCTCCCCCCCTCTCCTCCTCCACCACCAATGTGGCCAGCACCACAATCCTATTTCCTGCCCCCTCTGTACTGCTATGCACTGGCACCTCCCTTCCAACCTGAGCCTTCCTTCCATTGCTCAGCCCCCTGTCCATTTTGTTCCCACTCCCCCTCCCTTCTCATGAACCGATGTTCCTCCCATGTGGTGCCCTCCTGTTCACCCCAGGCAGAGGCTCTCCAGTCCTAGATTCCCCCTTCCTTCTCATGAACCAATGTTCCTCCCATGTGGTACCCGCCTGTTCCTCCCAGGCAGAGGCCCTCTAGTCTTAGATTCCCCTCTCCCTTCCCACAAACCAATGTTTCTCCCATGTGGTACCCTCCTGTTCCCCCAGGTGGAGGCCCTCTAGCCTTAGATTCCCCCCTCCCTTCCCACGAACCGATGTTCCTCCCATGTGGTACCCTCCTGTCCCCCCAGGTGGAGGCCCTCTAGCCTTAGATTCCACCCTCTCTTCCCATGAACTGATGTTCCTCCCATGTGGTGCCCTCCTGTTACTCCCAGGCAGAGGCCCTCCAGTCCTAGATTCCTCCCTCCTCATCCTCTCCAGCTCTCTACTAAGTCACAGCACTTCTTCCTCGAGACTCCTCAGCCTGTGACAGACTGGACACCCTCCTACCTTCCACAAAGTGGCTCATCCACACCACCACCCCACATCCACTGCACCCCACTATTCTACTCCTGTTCACCCCTAGCATCCTGCTTGCCCTGTACCAACCCCTCCCTCCCTGTCCCCCTCATTAGTGCCACTCCTCCCCTAGTGTGCACATCCACACTGCCGCCCCACATCCACTGTACCCCACTATTCTACCCCTGTTCACCCCCTAGCATCCTGCTTCCCCGCACCAACCCCTCCCTCTCTGTCCCTGTCCCTGTTGTGCCACTCCTCCCTAGTGTGCACATCCACCACTGCCCCACATCCACTGCCCCCCACTATTCTACCCCTGTTCACCCCCCTAGCATCCTGCTTCCTGTACCCCCCTCCCTCCCTGTCCCCCTCATTAGTGCCACTCCTCCCCTAGTGTGCACATCCACACTGCCACCCACATCCACTGCACCCCACTATTCCACCCCTGTTCACCCCTAGCAACCTGCTTCCCCTATACTAACCCCTCCCTCTCTGTCCCTGTACCCCCGTTAGTGCCACTCCTCCCCTAGTGTGCACATCCACATCCGGTTCCATTTGCCCACTGAATTGTCCTACAACCCACATTATTACCTACTCTGCACTCACCTTTTCATGCCTCCTTAAACAGTGTCAGTTGTTAATTAAACAGTAGTCTCGACTGCTACTACTATATGTATTTCTTGTGCCAAATCACCAATTACGATGCCCCAACCACCTAACCAAAAATAAAGTACAGCCCAAACTACTGAAAGTAAAAATACATTTTTGTATCTTACTATACCACCGATTAAGATGCCCCTAAAACTAACCAAAAACAGAAGTCCAACACAAACTATAAGTTCTATACCAAAACCTAGGATTAGATGCTGCCCGTTTGTTCTCACCCCCTATAGACAGTTCTGCCAACACAGACTCACCCTCTGCCTTTATTCCATGTCCAATTAGTGATCAGCTCCTTCCTGACATTCCCCTTTGCACTGCTCCTCCCCTGAAGTTGCCTGCATTTCTTCCTTGGGCCCGGTCTCCTGCTCCTCCCCTCATACAGCCATCCAATCCCAGCCAAGCTCCAGGGGATTTAAACAGCCATGATGGACAGAGCAGGTGGAGGGACTTTTTCAAACCACACTCCTCCTCTTCTCCTTTCCCGGGAAGCACCGACCATGATCCTGCAGCTGCTCTGACTGCTTTTCTCCCCCAAACCGCTGATCACGCTTTTAAAGTACAGCTGAACTTGCCATGGCTGCCCTGATTGGCCCCCAGTCCTCTCTCCTACAGCAGTCAATTAGAGCTGCACTCCTGTGCCTTCGGCAGCAGATTGGTGGCACCTCAAGCTGTGCTCCTCCTCTTCTCCTTCCCTTTGAAGCACCAACCACTGTCCTGCAGCTGCACTGACTGCTTTTGAACCTCACTTAGTACTGGGCCTGATGCAAACAGGACGGTACCATCCATGTACATGTGAATGAGGGATTCTGAACAAACAGATATGAGGTTGTTGATACACAAGGAAAACCAAATGGGACAGAATATTGAACCTTGGGGCACACCGGCGAGTATGGGTGGGGGTGGATATGATGTTTGCTATTTTGACAGATTGGAGCCTGTTTTCAGGTGCGATTTGAACCAATGAATTGCATGGGCGCTAGCCCTGCTACCTTGAGCTTATTTAGAAGTGTGGGATGTGAGACTGAATCGAAGGCCTTCGTTAAGTTTACAAAACCTGCAGCAGTGAGATGGCCTTGCTCAGCTGCTGAGTGGATACGTCTGGTGACACGGAGAAGGGAGAATATAGTGTAATGGTGCTTTCTAAAACCAGATTGGTATGAGGAGAGAAAGTTAGAGGCTGTGAGGAAATCTATCAACCTGGATTGTGCCAAGGATTCTTGAAGGTTTGCAAGGGCTGGGAGGAGGAAATTGGCGGTGGTTTGCAAGGGACAGAGGATCGGACATGATAGTGGCGTGTGATGATGCAGGCTTTTTCCAGGATTGTGGGACTCTGCTGGGGAAGGACAGGTTTAACAAGAGACTGAGTGGGAGGGTAATGGCAGGGACAGGTATTCACAGGAGACTTGGGTAAATGCCATCTGGGCTAGATTTTGAGGGGTTTTGGAATTGGAGGCTTTCCATACTTCCTCAGTAATAGCGGGGGCAAGCCAGAAGGTATTTTGAGGTGGGAGGTTGTGGGAGCCGCATTTCTTCTATGGGGGATGGGGTGTTGGATTGGTGGGGAGAGCACATGAGGTGAGGAATTCATTTAGGGTTTAGGCTATGATGAAATAGTTTGGTCATTTTGTTTGAAAGTGGGGGGTGATGCTTTGAAGGGGGGTTGATGAGGTAGTATAGCACAGTGGGTTAAGGCTCTGAGCTGCATATCTGGAGACCTGGGGTTGAATCCCACACCCACCCAGGTGCATACTGTGTGATACTGAGCAAGTCACTTAGCTTCCTTGTGCTTCCAGGTCACGTCTGGAAACAAGCTTCAGCTTAGTGTGCTACTCCTGGTTAAACAATGTTCCCTTTCCCTTCCCTGATGAGAGACTGGACCACCTTTCAAAAGGAAAAGGAATGAACAGTGCAAAGATGGGACCAGAAGTAATCGGTCTTAGCATGGCTTCTAGCATTTGTGCATGTGTTCCTGATGGTGTTGTAGGTCTGTCAAGCTTGAGGGGTCAGTGAGGATTTAAATAGGGACCAGTCCTTGTCACAGAATTTGCAGAGGGCAATTATTGGGCCAGAGGTCCATGGGTGATGTCATTTTTTGACTCTGGCTTTCACCAAAGGGGTGTGGAAGTACCAGATGTGTGTGAAGATTTTCAGGAAGTGGGCCAGGCCTGTGTCGATGTCAGGAGCAGAGCAGACTGAATTCCAGTCAGTGTGATTTAGATCACTGAGGTTAAAGCTGGAGTAGAGTGAATTGAGAGGGTGTATATTAATGTTTTGGGGGGCTGATTTAGGTAGTTGTGGTGTCTTGGTACAGTGGGTGATGCAGTGTTCACTTAGGGCTCCATCCAGGACCACAACTGCAGAAATTCTATGAGGATGAGGATGAGATACTAACATAGTAACATACTATTTGCCAGCAGATTAGACCTTATGGTGTATCGAGTCTGCTCGAACCTCAGACCCCTAGTTGGGTGCCGAGGCCCTCCCCTTCCCTCCCTTGTGTTCCAGAAACCCCTATCATTCATTCCCCACCTCCCTGGGACAGGCCATCATCTGGTACATCCACTTTCTGTGTCTGTCCCACCCTCTCTTGAAGCCCTCCACTGTGGATCTCTGAACCAGCTCGCTAGGCAGTGCAATCCAAGGGTACACCACCCTCTCAGTGAAAAACCTCCTCCTCTTCCCCCCCTCACCCTTCCACCTTCCAACTTCAAACCATGCCCTCTGGTAATACCTCCCTGCTTTAGTCTAAAGATCTCCTCCATGTTTACCCTATTTATTCCCTTGAGGTACTTGAAGACCTCAATCATGTCCCCCGTCTCTCCTCTCCTCCAATGAAAACAGGCAGAGCTCCTCAAGTCTGTCCTCATACATCAAATCCCCTAGCCCTCATATCATCTTAGTTGCCCTCCTCTGTACCCTCTCCAGGAGCTGTATGTCCCTCTTCAAGTGTGGTCTCCAGTACTGTACACAGTACTCAAGGTGTGGTCTAACCAGTCCATTGTACAGCGGCAGAATCACTTCCTTGCTCCTAGAGGTGATCCCCCTTACGATGCATCCCAACATCCTGTTTGCCTTGCTAGCCGCTGTCTTGCACTACTCAGAGTTATTCATACATGCATCCACCATGACCCCTAGGTCTTTTTCCCCTATTGAGGCCTCCAGCGCCTCCCCTCCCAGGGTGTACCTGTGTTTAGGGTTTCCCAACCAGATGCAACACCTTGCACTTGGTGATATTGAAATTTAATTTCCATGTGTGAGACCAGCTTTCCAGGCGTCCAGGTCCCCTTGCAGGGCCAACCTCCCCTCTTCTCCCTCAACTACTGCTCCCATCTTGGAGTCATCAGCGAAGAGACTCATTTCACACCCTATAACCTTCCTGATGTCCAATATGTATGCATTAAACAGGATCAGACCCAGGACCGAGCCCTGCGGTACCCCACTACCAACCTATCTAGGGTTCGAGAGTTCCCCTCAGACCACTACATTACTACTCACTACTATGAGAGGATCCAGTCAATAAGGGAGTGGCTGTTGGAGCAGGTATTACAGCGAGTGGGCTCGGTAATTAATTGGGTGAGTTTGTAGTATTAGATTCTGGAGTTGGCATACTTAGAAGAGGAGAAGGAGGAGGAGAGCCAGTCAGAGCTGAAGTCCCCCAGCAGTAAACGTTCACCCTAGGTTGTGAGGGATGGTAGGGTGAAGATGCATGTGATGAGTGCAATCTGTGCAAGCTGAGGGGAGGTGTAGATCACTTCGATGAAACTAGAGAGAGTAGCAGGTAGAGTCAGATGGGTGAGGATTAGTTTGTGCAAGCTGAGGGGAGGTGTAGATCACTTCGATGAAACTAGGGAGAATAGCAGGTAGAGTCAGATGGGTGAGGATTAGTTTGTGCAAGCTGAGGAAGGTGTAGATCACTTTGATGAAGCTAGGGAGAGTAGCAGGTAGAGTCAGATGGGTGAGGATTAGTTTGTGCAAGCCGAGGCAGGATTCTGTTTTGATAACTGTGCAGGAGAGGGGCTGCCTTATAAGAACTGTGACTCCTTCCTGCAGTCTTGCCTAATGATGGAATAGTCCAAGAACTCCAGGGAGAGGTCTGGAGTCTTAGAAGACAATCATGTTGCAGAAAGGCAGAGGATATCAGGGAATGCTGAGTGAGCCAACAGTTTTAGAGACCAAGTTCAGGTAGTAGATGCCTAATGTTTATATGCATGATTTTTAGGCCTTTGTGGGAGGTCAAAACTTGCTGGACTACTTGGAGGCCTGGGTTAAGTTCAATGTCGCCAGCAAGGAGCATGATTAGTAAGGCCATTGAGAGTGTGGCCGGGAATTTCAGCCGCCTTGTGGTAACGGGGGTTTGTCGCAGTGCAGGACCAGCATGGAGCATGATTAGTAAGGTCATTGAGAGTGTGGTCGGGAATTTCAGCCGCCTTGTGGTAAGGGGGGTTTGTCACAGTGCGGGACCAGCATGGAGCATGATTAGTAAGGTCATTGAGAGTGTGGCCGGGAATTTCAGCCCCTTGTGGTAACGGGGGTTTGTCACAGTGCGGGACCAGCAAGGAGCATGATTAGTAAGGTCATTGAGAATGTGGCTGGAATTTCCAGCCCCTTGTGGTAACGGGGGTTTGTCGCAGTGTGGGACCAGCAAGGAGCATGATTAGTAAGGTCATTGAGAGTGTGGCGGGATTTCAGCATTGTGGTAACGGGGTTTGTCTGAACAGGGACCAGCAAGGAGCATGATTAGTAAGGTCATTGAGAGTGTGGTTGGAATTTCAGCCCCCTTGTGGTAACGGGGGTTTGTCATAGTGCGGGACCAGCAAGGAGCATGATTAGTAAGGTCATTGAGAATGTGGCCGGGAATTTCAGCCGCCTTGTGGTAACGGGGTTTGTCAGTCAAAGGGACCAGCAAGGAGCATGATTAGTAAGGTCATTGAGAGTGTGGCGGGAATTTCAGCCAGCCGTATTAGTATGGGGTTTAAAGTGATCTGGGACCAGCAAGGAGCATGATTAGTAAGGTCATTGAGAATGTGGCCGGGAATTTCAGCCGCCGTGTGGTAACGGGGGTTTGTCACAGTGCGGGACTAGCAAGGAGCATGATTAGTAAAGTCATTGAGAATGTGGCCGGGAATTTCAGCCCCCTTGTGGTAACGGGGGTTTGTCACAGTGCGGGACCAGCAATTAGCATGATTAGTTAGGTCGTTGAGAATGTGGCTGGGAATTTCTGCCCCCTTGTGGTAACGGGGGTTTGTCACAGTGCGGGACCAGCAAGGAGCATGATTAGTAAAGTCATTGAGAGTGTGGCCGGGAATTTCAGCCCCCTTGTGGTAACGGGGGTTTGTCGCAGTGTGGGACCAGCAAGGAGCATGATTAGTAAGGTCATTGAGAGTGTGGCCGGGAATTTCAGCCGCCGTGTGGTAACGGGGGTTTGTCGTAGTACGGGACCAGCAAGGAGCATGATTAGTAAGGTCATTGAGAATGTGGCCGGGAATTTCAGCCCCCTTGTGGTAACGGGGGTTTGTCACAGTGCGGTACCAGCAAGGAGCATGATTAGTAAGGTCATTGAGAGTGTGGCCGGGAATTTCAGCCGCTGTGTGATAATGAGAGTTTGTTGTAGTGCGGGACCAGCAAGGAGCATGATTAGTAAGGTCATTGAGAGTGTGGCAAGGAATTTTAGCCGCCGTGTGGTAACCGGGGTTTGTCGCAGTGCGGGACGAGCAAGGAGCATGATTAGTAAGGTAATTGAGAATGTGGCCGTAAATTTCAGCCGCCTTGTGGTAGCGAGGGGTTTGTCGCAGTCTGCAGGATCATTTTAAAAGTGTAATGCTGGATGTCAGCTGGGTGGTAAGACACTGGGGAGATCACGTGAAAGGAGGGAGGACGAGGGGTGGAGGAAGGTGGGTTGGGTGTGAGATGATGCATTTGGGTGAGGGAAACAGGGGTAGAGAGGGCAGGGTTTATGCAGTGAGGTGAAGAAGTGGGACCGAGGAGGAGAGCTGGTAAGAGAGGGGAACGAGAGCAGTAAGAGTACTGTAGCTGCGTGCATGCTGTTAGATTGTGAGACGGGGACCTATAGTTAAAATCCCAGACTTGCCCAATTGCTGGAGAGGGTGCTGTGATGAGTGGCTGACATACATAGAAGAGGGTGCGAGTTGAGAGCAGGTGTGGCTGTGTAGGTTTACTAGGTGTGGGACTGGAATAGTGAGAGAGATTCTAAAGTAATGATTGTCACTTGCCACGTCTAGACACAGACTGAAACAAAGGCCAGCAGGCAGGCCACATCTCAACACAGGCTGAAACTAAGGCCAGGAGTCAGGCCACATTTAGACACAGGCTGAAAGTAAGGCCAAGAATAAGGCCACATCTAGACACAGGCTGAAACTAAGGCCAGGAGTCAGGCTACATCTAGACAAAGGCTGAAACTAAGGCCAGAAGTCAGGCTACATCTAGACAAAGGCTGAAACTAAGGCCAGGAGTCAGGCTACATCTAGACAAAGGCCGAAACTAAGGCCAGGAGTCAGGCCACAACTCAACACAGGCTGAAACTAAGGCCAGGAGTCAGGCCACATCTCAACACAGGCTGAAATTAAGGCCAGGAGTCAGGCCACGTTTAGACACAGGCTGAAACTAAGGCCAAGAATAAGGCCACATCTAGACACAGGCTGAAACTAAGGCCAGGAGTCAGGCTACATCTAGACAAAGGCTGAAACTAAGGCCAGGAGTCAGGCCACAACTCAACACAGGCTGAAACTAAGGCCAGGAGTCAGGCCACATCTCAACATAGGCTGAAACTAAG
Source organism: Neoceratodus forsteri (assembly GCA_016271365.2). Taxonomy (NCBI): domain Eukaryota; kingdom Metazoa; phylum Chordata; order Ceratodontiformes; family Ceratodontidae; genus Neoceratodus; species Neoceratodus forsteri. Next base: position 4,737,118 of record JADMNL010000031.1, read on the forward strand.
GCCAGGAGTCAGGCCACGTTTAGACACAGGCTGAAACTAAGGCCAAGAATAAGGCTACATCTAGACACAGAGCTGAAACTAAGGCCAGGAGTTAGGCCATGTCTCAATACAGGCTGAAACTAAGCCCAGGATATCAGCCACGTCTAGACACAGGCTGAAACTAAGGCCAGGAGTCAGGCTACATATAGACACAGACTGAAACGAAGGCCAGGAGTCAGAATACATCTAGACACAGGCTGAAACTAAGGCCAGGAGTCAGGCCACGTCCAGACACAGGCTGAAACTAAGACTAGGAGTCAGGCTACATCTAGACACAGGCTGAAACTAATGCCAGGAGTCAGGACATGTCTAGACACAGACTAAAACTAAGGCCAGGAGTCAGGCCACATCTAGACACAGGCTGAAACTAAGGCCAGGAGTCAGGCCACGTCTAGACACAGGCCGAAACTAAGGCCAGGAGTCAGGCCACATCTCAACACAGGCTGAAACTAAGGCCAGGAGTCAGGCCACATCTCAACACAGGCTGAAACTAAGGCCAGGAGTCAGGCTTCATTTAGAAACAGACTGAAACTAAGGCCAGGAGTCAGGCTACATCTAGACACAGGCTGAAACTAAGGCCAGGAGTCAGGCCACATCTCAACACAGGCTGAAACTAAGGCCAGGAGTCAGGCCACATTTAGACACAGGCTGAAACTAAGGCCAAGAATAAAGCCACATCTAGACACAGGCTGAAACTAAGGCCAGGAGTCAGGCTACATCTAGACACAGACTGAAACTAAGGCCAGGAGTCAGGCCACATGTAGACACAGGCTGAAACTAAGGCCAAGAGTCAGGCCACATGTAGACACAGGCTGAAATATAGACCAGGAGTCAGGCTACGTCTCAACACAGGCTGAAACTAAGACTAGGAGTCAGGCTACATCTAGACACAGACTGAAACGAAGGCCAGGAGTCAGAATAAATCTAGACACAGGCTGAAACTAAGGCCAGGAGTCAGGCCATGTCTAGACACAGACTGAAACTAAGGCCAGGAGTCAGGCCACGTCCAGACACAGACTGAAACTAAGGCCAGGAGTCAGGCCACATCTAGACACAGGCTGAAACTAAGGCCAGGAGTCAGGCCATGTCTAGACACAGACTGAAACTAAGGCCAGGAGTCAGGCCACGTCCAGACACAGACTGAAACTAAGGCCAGGAGTCAGGCCACATCTAGACAGAGGCTGAAACTAAGGTCAGGAGTCAGGCCACATCTAGACACAGGATGAAACTAAGGCCAGGAGTCAGGCCACGTCTCAACACAGGCTGAAACTAAGGCCAGGAGTCAGGCCACATGTAGACACAGGCTGAAACTAAAGCCAGGAGTCAGGCTTCATTTAGAAAAAGACTGAAACTAAGGCCAGGAGTCAGGCTACATCTAGACACAGGCTGAAACTAAGGCCAGGAGTCAGGCCACATCTCAACACAGGCTGAAACTAAGGCCAGGAATCAGGTTTCATTTAGACACAGACTGAAACTAAGGCCAGGAGTCAGGCTACATCTAGACACAGGCTGAAACTAAGGCCAGGAGTCAGGCCACATCTCAACACAGGCTGAAACTAAGGCCAGGAGTCAGGCCATGTCTAGACACAGGCTGAAACTAAGGCCAGGAGTCAGGCCATGTCTAGACACAGGCTGAAACTAAGGCCAGGAGTCAGGCTACATCTAGACAAAGGCTGAAACTAAGGCCAGGAGTCAGGCCACATCTCAACACAGGCTGAAACTAAGGCCAGGAGTCAGGCCACATCTAGACACAGGCTGAAACTAAGGCCAAGAGTCAGGCCACATGTAGACACAGGCTGAAACTTAGGCCAGGAGTCAGGCTACGTCTCAACACAGGCTGAAACTAAGGACAGGAGTCAGGCTACATCTCAGCACAGGCTGAAACTAATGCCAGGAGTCAGGCCACGTCTCAACACAGGCAGAAACTAAGGCCAGGAGTCAGGCCACATCTCAACACAGGCTGAAACTAAGGCCAGGAGTCAGGCCACATCTAGACACAGGCTGAAACTAAGGCCAGGAGTCAGGCCATGTCTAGACACAGGCTGAAACTAAGGCCAGGAGTCAGGCCACATGTCAACACAGGCTGAAACTAAGGCCAGGAGTCAGGCCACATCTCAACACAGGCTGAAACTAAGGCCAGGAGTCAGGCCACATCTCAACACAGGCTGAACTAAGGCCAGGAGTCAGGCCTTCATTTAGAAACAGACTGAAACTAAGGCCAGGAGTCAGGCTTCATTTAGACACAGACTGAAACTAAGGCCAGGAGTCAGGCTACATCTAGACACAGGCTGAAACTAAGGCCAGGAGTCAAGCTACATCTCAACACAAGCTGAAACTAAGGCTAGGAGTCAGGCCATGTCTAGACACAGGCTGAAACTAAGGCCAGGAGTCAGGCCACATCTCAACACAGGCTGAAACTAAGGCCAGGAGTCAGGCCATGTCTAGACACAGGCTGAAACTAAGGCCAGGAGTCAGGCCATGTCTAGACACAGGCTGAAACTAAGGCCAGGAGTCAGGCCACATCTCAACACAGGCTGAAACTAAGGCCAGGAGTCAGGCCATGTCTAGACACAGGCTGAAACTAAGGCCAGGAGTCAGGCCATGTCTAGACACAGGCTGAAACTAAGGCCAGGAGTCAGGCTACATCTAGATAAAGGCTGAAACTAAGGCCAGGAGTCAGGCCACATCTCAACACAGGCTGAAACTTAGGCCAGGAGTCAGGCCACATCTCAACACAGGCTGAAACTAAGGCCAAGAATAAGGCCACATCTAGACACTGGCTTAAATATAAGGCCAGGAGTCAGGCTACATCTAGACACAGGCTGAAACTAAGGCCAGGAGTCAGGCCACATCTAGACACAGGCTGAAACTAAGGCCAAGAGTCAGGCCACATCTAGACACTGGCTGAAACTAGGGCCAGGAGTCAGGCTACATATCAGCACAGGCTGAAACTAAGGCCAGGAGTCAGGCCACGTCTAGACACAGGCTGAAACTAAGGCCAAGAGTCAGGCCACATCTCAACACAGGTTGAAACTAAGGTTAGGAGTCAGGCTACATCTAGACACAGGCTGAAACTAAGGCCAGGAGTCAGGCCATGTCTAGACACAGACTGAAACTAAGGCCAAGAGTCAGGCCACATCTAGACACAGACTGAAACTAAGGCCAGAAGTCAGGCCACGTCTAGACACAGGCTGACACTAAGACCAGGAGTCAGGCCACATCTAGACACAGGCTGAAACTAAGGCCAGGAGTCAGGCCATGTCTAGACACAGGCTGAAACTAAGGCCGAGTCAGGCCACATCTCAACACACGGCTGAAACTAAGGCCAGGAGTCAGGCTTCATTTAGACACAGACTGAAACTAAGGACAAGAGTCAGGCTACATCTAGACACAGGCTGAAACTAAGGCCAGGAGTCAGGCCATGTCTAGACACAGGCTGAAACTAAGGCCAGAGTCAGGCCACATCTCAACACAGGCTGAAACTAAGGCCAGGAGTCAGGCCACATCTCAACACAGGCTGAAACTAAGGCCAGGAGTCAGGCTTCATTTAGAAACAGACTGAAACTAAGGCCAGGGAGTCAGGCTTCATTTAGACACAGACTGAAACTAAGGCCAGGAGTCAGGCTACATCTAGACACAGGTTGAAACTAAGGCCAGGAGTCAAGCCACATCTCAACACAAGCTGAAACTAGGCCAGGAGTCAGGCATGTCTAGACACAGGCTGAAACTAAGGCCAGGAGTCTGGCCACATCTCAACACAGGCTGAAACTAAGGCCAGGAGTCAGGCCATGTCTAGACACAGGCTGGAAACTAAGGCCAGGAGTCATGCCATGTCTAGCACAGGCTGAAACTAAGGCCAGGAGTCAGGCTACATCTAGATAAAGGCTGAAACTAAGGCCAGGAGTCAGGCCACATCTCAACACAGGCTGAAACTAAGGCCAGGAGTCAGGCCACATCTCAACACAGGCTGAAACTAAGGCCAAGAATAAGGCCACATCTAGACACAGGCTTAAATCTAAGGCCAGGAGTCAGGCTACATCTAGACACAGGCTGAAACTAAGGCCAGGAGTCAGGCCACGTCTAGACACAGACTGAAACTAAGGCCAAGAGTCAGGCCACATGTAGACACAGGCTGAAACTAAGGCCAGGAGTCAGGCCATGTCTAGACACAGGCTGAAACTAAGGCCAGGAGTCAGGCCACATCTCAACACAGGCTGAAACTAAGGCCAGGAGTCAGGCTACATCTAGACACAGGCTGAAACTAAGGACAGGAGTCAGGCCACGTTTAGACACAGGCTGAAACTAATGCCAAGAATAAGGCCACATCTAGGCAGAGGCTGAAACTAAGGCCAGGAGTCAGGCTACATCTACACACAGACTGAAACTAAGGCCAGGAGTCAGGCCACATCTAGACACTGGCTGAAACTAGGGCCAGGAGTCAGGCTACATATCAGCACAGGCTGAAACTAAGGCCAGGAGTCAGGCCAAGTCTAGACACAGGCTGAAACTAAGGCCAAGAGTCAGGCCACATCTCAACACAGGTTGAAACTAAGGTTAGGAGTCAGGCTACATCTAGACACAGGCTGACACTAAGACCAGGAGTCAGGCCACATCTAGACACAGGCTGAAACTAAGGCCAGGAGTCAGGCCATGTCTAGACACAGGCTGAAACTAAGGCCAGGAGTCAGGCCACATCTAGACACAGGCTGACACTAAGACCAGGAGTCAGGCCACATCTGGACACAGGCTGAAACTAAGGCCAGGAGTCAGGCCATGTCTAGACACAGGCTGAAACTAAGGCCAGGAGTCAGGCCACACATCTCAACACAGGCTGAAACTAAGGCCAGGAGTCAGGCTTCATTTAGAATCAGACTGAAACTAAGGCCAGGCTTCAGGCTACATCTAGACACAGGCTGAAACTAAGACCAGGAGTCAGGCCATGTCTAGACACAGGCTGAAACTAAGGCCAGGAGTCAGGCCACATCTAGACACAGGCTGAAACTAAGGCCAGGAGTCAGGCCACATCTCAACACAGGCTGAAACTAAGGCCAGGAGTCAGGCTTCATTTAGACACAGACTGAAACTAAGGACAGGAGTCAGGCTACATCTAAACACAGGCTGAAACTAAGGCCAGGAGTCAGGCCACATCTAGACACAGGCTGAAACTAAGGCCAGGAGTCAGGCCATGTCTAGACACAGGCTGAAACTAAGGCCAGGAGTCAGGCCACATATCAACACAGGCTGAAACTAAGGCCAGAGTCAGCCCACATCTCAACACAGGCTGAAACTAAGGCCAGGAGTCAGGCTTCATTTAGAAACAGACTGAAACTAAGGCCAGGAGTCAGGCTTCATTTGACACAGACTGAAACTAAGGCCAGGAGTCAGGCTACATCTAGACACAGGCTGAAACTAAGGCCAGGAGTCAAGCTACATCTCAACACAAGCTGAAACTAGGCTAGGAGTCAGGCCATGTCTAGACACAGGCTGAAACTAAGGCCAGGAGTCAGGCCACATCTCAACACAGGCTGAAACTAAGGCCAGGAGTCAGGCCATGTCTAGACACAGGCTGAAACTAAGGCCAGGAGTCAGGCCATGTCTAGACACAGGCTGAACTAAGGCCAAGAGTCAGGCCACATCTCAACACAGGCTGAAACTAAGGCCAGAGTCAGGCCATGTCTGAGACACAGGCTGAAACTAAGGCCAGGAGTCAGGCCATGTCTGAGACACAGGCTGGAAACTAAGGCCAGAGTCAGGCTACATCTAGATAAAGGCTGAAACTAAGGCCAGGAGTCAGGCCACATCTCAACACAGGCTGAAACTTAGGCCAGGAGTCAGGCCACATCTCAACACAGGCTGAAACTAAGGCCAAGAATAAGGCCACATCTAGACACAGGCTTAAATATAAGGCCAGGAGTCAGGCTACATCTAGACACAGGCTGAAACTAAGGCCAGGAGTCAGGCCACGTCTAGACACAGGCTGAAACTAAGGCCAAGAGTCAGGCCACATCTAGACACTGGCTGAAACTAGGGCCAGGAGTCAGGCTACATATCAGCACAGGCTGAAACTAAGGCCAGGAGTCAGGCCACGTCTAGACACAGGCTGAAACTAAGGCCAAGAGTCAGCCACATCTCAACACAGGTTGAAACTAAGGTTAGAGTCAGGCTACATCTAGACACAGGCTGAAACTAAGGCCAGGAGTCAGGCCATGTCTAGACACAGACTGAAACTAAGGCCAAGAGTCAGGCCACATCTAGACACAGACTGAAACTAAGGCCAGAAGTCAGGCCACGTCTAGACACAGGCTGACACTAAGACCAGGAGTCAGGCCACATCTAGACACAGGCTGAAACTAAGGCCAGGAGTCAGGCCATGTCTAGACACAGGCTGAAACTAAGGCCAGGAGTCAGGCCACATCTCAACACAGGCTGAAACTAAGGCCAGGAGTCAGGCTTCATTTAGACACAGACTGAAACTAAGGACAAGAGTCAGGCTACATCTAGACACAGGCTGAAACTAAGGCCAGGAGTCAGGCCATGTCTAGACACAGGCTGAAACTAAGGCCAGGAGTCAGGCCACATCTCAACACAGGCTGAAACTAAGGCCAGGAGTCAGGCCACATCTCAACACAGGCTGAAACTAAGGCCAGGAGTCAGGCTTCATTTAGAAACAGACTGAAACTAAGGCCAGGAGTCAGGCTTCATTTAGACACAGACTGAAACTAAGGCCAGGAGTCAGGCTACATCTAGACACAGGTTGAAACTAAGGCCAGGAGTCAAGCTACATCTCAACACAAGCTGAAACTAAGGCCAGGAGTCAGGCCATGTCTAGACACAGGCTGAAACTAAGGCCAGGAGTCAGCCACATCTCAACACAGGCTGAAACTAAGGCCAGAGTCAGGCCATGTCTGACACAGGCTGAAACTAAGGCCAGGAGTCATGCCATGTCTGACACAGGCTGAAACTAAGGCCAGGAGTCAGGCTACATCTAGATAAAGGCTGAAACTAAGGCCAGGAGTCAGGCCACATCTCACACACAGGCTGAAACTAAGGCCAGGGGTCAGGCCACATCTCAACACAGGCTGAAACTAAGGCCAAGAATAAGGCCACATCTAGACACAGGCTTAAATCTAAGGCCAGGAGTCAGGCTACATCTAGACACAGGCTGAAACTAAGGCCAGGAGTCAGGCCACGTTTAGACACAGGCTGAAACTAATGCCAAGAATAAGGCCACATCTAGGCAGAGGCTGAAACTAAGGCCAGGAGTCAGGCTACATCTACACACAGACTGAAACTAAGGCCAGGAGTCAGGCCACATCTAGACACTGGCTGAAACTAGGGCCAGGAGTCAGGCTACATATCAGCACAGGCTGAAACTAAGGCCAGGAGTCAGGCCACATCTAGAACACAGGCAGAAACTAAGGCCAAGGTCAGGCCACATCTCACACAGGTTGAAACTAAGGTTAGGAGTCAGGCTACATCTAGACACAGGCTGACACTAAGACCAGGAGTCAGGCCACATCTAGACACAGGCTGGAAACTAAGGCCAGGAGTCAGGCCATGTCTAGACACAGGCTGAAACTAAGGCCAGGAGTCAGGCCACATCTAGACACAGGCTGACACTAAGACCAGGAGTCAGGCCACATCTAGACACAGGCTGAAACTAAGGCCAGGAGTCAGGCCATGTCTAGACACAGGCTGAAAACTAAGGCCAGAGTCAGGCCACATCTCAACACAGGCTGGAAACTAAAGGCCAGGGAGTCAGGCCATGTCTAGACACCAGGCTGAAACTAAGGCCAGGGTCAGGCCATGTCTAGACACAGGCTGAAACTGGCCAGGAGTCAGGCTACATCTAGACAAAGGCTGAAACTAAGGCAGAGTCAGGCCACATCTCAACACAGGCTGAAACTTGGGCCAGGAGTCAGGCCACATCTCAACACAGGCTGAAACTAAGGCCAAGAATAAGGCCACATCTAGACACAGGACTTAAATATAAGGCCAGGGTCAGGCTACATCTAGACACAGGCTGAAACTAAGGCCAGGAGTCAGGCCACGTCTAGACACAGGCTGAAACTAAGGCCAAGAGTCAGGCCACATCTAGACACTGGCTGAAACTAGGGCCAGGAGTCAGGCTACACATATCGCACAGGCTGAAACTAAGGCCAGGAGTCAGGCCACGTCTAGACACAGGCTGAAACTAAGGCCAAGAGTCAGGCCACATCTCAACACAGGTTGAAACTAAGGTTAGGAGTCAGGCTACATCTAGACACAGGCTGAAACTAAGGCCAGGAGTCAGGCCATGTCTAGACACAGACTGAAACTAAGGCCAAGAGTCAGGCCACATCTAGACACAGACTGAAACTAAGGCCAGAAGTCAGGCCACGTCTAGACACAGGCTGACACTAAGACCAGGAGTCAGGCCACATCTAGACACAGGCTGAAACTAAGGCCAGGAGTCAGGCCATGTCTAGACACAGGCTGAAACTAAGGCCAGGAGTCAGGCCACATCTCAACACAGGCTGAAACTAAGGCCAGGAGTCAGGCTTCATTTAGACACAGACTGAAACTAAGGACAAGAGTCAGGCTACATCTAGACACAGGCTGAAACTAAGGCCAGGAGTCAGGCCACTCTCCAGACACAGGCTGAAACTAAGGCCAGGAGTCAGGCCACATCTCAACACAGGCTGAAACTAAGGCCAGGAGTCAGGCCACATCTCAACACAGGCTGAAACTAAGGCCAGGAGTCAGGCTTCATTTAGAAACAGACTGAAACTAAGGCCAGGAGTCAGGCTTCATTTAGACACAGACTGAAACTAAGGCCAGGAGTCAGGCTACATCTAGACACAGGTTGAAACTAAGGCCAGGAGTCAAGCTACATCTCAACACAAGCTGAAACTAAGGCCAGGAGTCAGGCCATGTCTAGACACAGGCTGAAACTAAGGCCAGGAGTCAGGCCACATCTCAACACAGGCTGAAACTAAGGCCAGGAGTCAGGCCATGTCTAGACACAGGCTGAAACTAAGGCCAGGAGTCATGCCATGTCTAGACACAGGCTGAAACTAAGGCCAGGAGTCAGGCTACATCTAGATAAAGGCTGAAACTAAGGCCAGGAGTCAGGCCACATCTCAACACAGGCTGAAACTAAGGCCAGGAGTCAGGCCACATCTCAACACAGGCTGAAACTAAGGCCAAGAATAAGGCCACATCTAGACACAGGCTTAAATCTAAGGCCAGGAGTCAGGCTACATCTAGACACAGGCTGAAACTAAGGCCAGGAGTCAGGCCACGTTTAGACACAGGCTGAAACTAATGCCAAGAATAAGGCCACATCTAGGCAGAGGCTGAAACTAAGGCCAGAGTCAGGCTACATCTACACAGACTGGAAACTAAGGCCAGGAGTCAGGCCACATCTAGACACTGGCTGAAACTAGGGCCAGGAGTCAGGCTACATATCAGCACAGGCTGAAACTAAGGCCAGGATTCAGGCCACATCTAGACACAGGCTGAAACTAAGGCCAAGAGTCAGGCCACATCTCAACACAGGTTGAAACTAAGGTTAGGAGTCAGGCTACATCTAGACACAGGCTGACACTAAGACCAGGAGTCAGGCCACATCTAGACACAGGCTGAAACTAAGGCCAGGAGTCAGGCCATGTCTAGACACAGGCTGATACTAAGGCCAGGAGTCAGGCCACATCTAGACACAGGCTGACACTAAGACCAGGAGTCAGGCCACATCTAGACACAGGCTGAAACTAAGGCCAGGAGTCAGGCCATGTCTAGACACAGGCTGAAACTAAGGCCAGGAGTCAGGCCACATCTCAACACAGGCTGAAACTAAGGCCAGGAGTCAGGCTTCATTTAGAATCAGACTGAAACTAAGGCCAGGCTTCAGGCTACATCTAGACACAGGCTGAAACTAAGACCAGGAGTCAGGCCATGTCTAGACACAGGCTGAAACTAAGGCCAGGAGTCAGGCCACATCTAGACACAGGCTGAAACTAAGGCCAGGAGTCAGGCCACATCTCAACACAGGCTGAAACTAAGGCCAGGAGTCAGGCTTCATTTAGACACAGACTGAAACTAAGGACAGGAGTCAGGCTACATCTAAACACAGGCTGAAACTAAGGCCAGGAGTCAGGCCACATCTAGACACAGGCTGAAACTAAAGCCAGGAGTCAGGCCATGTCTAGACACAGGCTGAAACTAAGGCCAGGAGTCAGGCCACATCTCAACACAGGCTGAAACTAAGGCCAGGAGTCAGGCCACATCTCAACACAGGCTGAAACTAAGGCCAGGAGTCAGGCTTCATTTAGAAACAGACTGAAACTAAGGCCAGGAGTCAGGCTTCATTTAGACACAGACTGAAACTAAGGCCAGGAGTCAGGCTACATCTAGACACAGGCTGAAACTAAGGCCAGGAGTCAAGCTACATCTCAACACAAGCTGAAACTAAGGCTAGGAGTCAGGCCATGTCTAGACACAGGCTGAAACTAAGGCCAGGAGTCAGGCCACATCTCAACACAGGCTGAAACTAAGGCCAGGAGTCAGGCCATGTCTAGACACAGGCTGAAACTAAGGCCAGGAGTCAGGCCATGTCTAGACACAGGCTGAAACTAAGGCCAGGAGTCAGGCCACATCTCAACACAGGCTGAAACTAAGGCCAGGAGTCAGGCCATGTCTAGACACAGGCTGAAACTAAGGCCAGGAGTCAGGCCATGTCTAGACACAGGCTGAAACTAAGGCCAGGAGTCAGGCTACATCTAGATAAAGGCTGAAACTAAGGCCAGGAGTCAGGCCACATCTCAACACAGGCTGAAACTAAGGCCAGGAGTCAGGCCATGTCTAGACACAGGCTGAAACTAAGGCCAGGAGTCAGGCCATGTCTAGACACAGGCTGAAACTAAGGCCAGGAGTCAGGCTACATCTAGATAAAGGCTGAAACTAAGGCCAGGAGTCAGGCCACATCTCAACACAGGCTGAAACTTAGGCCAGGAGTCAGGCCACATCTCAACACAGGCTGAAACTAAGGCCAAGAATAAGGCCACATCTAGACACAGGCTTAAATCTAAGGCCAGGAGTCAGGCTACATCTAGACACAGGCTGAAACTAAGGCCAGGAGTCAGGCCACGTCTAGACACAGGCTGAAACTAAGGCCAAGAGTCAGGCCACATGTAGACACAGGCTGAAACTTAGGCCAGGAGTCAGGCTACATCTCAACACAGGCTGAAACTAAGGACAGGAGTCAGGCCACGTTTAGACATAGGCTGAAACTAAGGCCAAGAATAAGGCCACATCTGGGCAGAGGCTGAAACTAAGGCCAGGAGTCAGGCTACATCTACACACAGACTGAAACTAAGGCCAGGAGTCAGGCCACATCTAGACACTGGCTGAAACTAGGGCCAGGAGTCAGGCTACATCTCAGCACAGGCTGAAACTAAGGCCAGGAGTCAGGCCACATCTAGACACAGGCTGAAACTAAGGCCAAGAGTCAGGCCACATCTCAACACAGGCTGAAACTAAGGTTAGGAGTCAGGCTACATCTAGACACAGGCTGAAACTAAGGCCAGGAGTCAGGCCATGTCTAGACACAGACTGAAACTAAGGCCAAGAGTGAGGCCACATCTAGACACAGACTGAAACTAAGGCCAGGAGTCAGGCCACGTCTAGACACAGGCTGACACTAAGACCAGGAGTCAGGCCACATCTAGACACAGGCTGAAACTAAGGCCAAGAGTCAGGCCATGTCTAGACACAGGCTGAAACTAAGGCCAGGAGTCAGGCCACATCTCAACACAGGCTGAAACTAAGGCCAGGAGTCAGGCCACGTCTCAACACAGGCTGAAACTAAGGCCAGGAGTCAGGCCACATCTCAACACAGGCTGAAACTAAGGCCAGGAGTCAGGCTTCATTTAGAATCAGACTGAAACTAAGGCCAGGCTTCAGGCTACATCTAGACACAGGCTGAAACTAAGACCAGGAGTCAGGCCATGTCTAGACACAGGCTGAAACTAAGGCCAGGAGTCAGGCCACATCTCAACACAGGCTGAAACTAAGGCTAGGAGTCAGGCCATGTCTAGACACAGGCTGAAACTAAGGCCAGGAGTCAGGCCACGTCTCAACACAGGCTGAAACTAAGGCCAGGAGTCAGGCCACATCTCAACACAGGCTGAAACTAAGGCCAGGAGTCAGGCTTCATTTAGAATCAGACTGAAACTAAGGCCAGGCTTCAGGCTACATCTAGACACAGGCTGAAACTAAGACCAGGAGTCAGGCCATGTCTAGACACAGGCTGAAACTAAGGCCAGGAGTCAGGCCACATCTCAACACAGGCTGAAACTAAGGCTAGGAGTCAGGCCATGTCTAGACACAGGCTGAAACTAAGGCCAGGAGTCAGGCCACGTCTCAACACAGGCTGAAACTAAGGCCAGGAGTCAGGCCACATCTCAACACAGGCTGAAACTAAGGCCAGGAGTCAGGCCACATCTCAACACAGGCTGAAACTAAGGCTAGGAGTCAGGCCATGTCTAGACACAGGCTGAAACTAAGGCCAGGAGTCAGGCTTCATTTAAACACAGACTGAAACTAAGGCCAGGAGTCAGGCTACATCTAGACACAGGCTGAAACTAAGGCCAGGAGTCAGGCCACGTCTCAACACAGGCTGAAACTAAGGCCAGGAGTCAGGCCATGTCTAGACACAGGCTGAAACTAAGGCTAGGAGTCAGGCCATGTCTAGACACAGGCTGAAACTAAGGCCAGGAGTCAGGCTACATCTAGACACAGACTGAAACTAAGGCCAGGAGTCAGGCCATGTCTAGACACAGGCTGAAACTAAGGCCAGGAGTCAGGCTACATCTAGACACAGACTGAAACTAAGGCCAGGAGTCAGGCCATGTCTAGACACAGGCTGAAACTAAGGCCAGGAGTCAGGCCACATCTCAACACAGGCTGAAACTAAGGCTAGGAGTCAGGCCATGTCTAGACACAGGCTGAAACTAAGGCCAGGAGTCAGGCCACGTCTCAACACAGGCTGAAACTAAGGCCAGGAGTCAGGCCACATCTCAACACAGGCTGAAACTAAGGCCAGGAGTCAGGCTTCATTTAAACACAGACTGAAACTAAGGCCAGGAGTCAGGCTACATCTAGACACAGGCTGAAACTAAGGCCAGGAGTCAGGCCACATCTCAACACAGGCTGAAACTAAGGCCAGGAGTCAGGCCACGTCTCAACACAGGCTGAAACTAAGGCCAGGAGTCAGGCCATGTCTAGACACAGGCTGAAACTAAGGCCAGGAGTCAGGCACTAGAGAATGGGGTGGCCAAAAAAGGGATAAACCATTGTGGGGTGGGGGAGAGCAGATGTCCATGGGAAGCAGGGGAGTGAGGAATACACCAAGTATGGGAGAGATTCGGGAGGGAGTCCATTGACTCTTTTTCACTAAGTAGCTATAAAACACACCCACCTTTGGGTGGGAGGGTGTTGGGGCAGGTGGGTGGGAAGAACATAAGTGTGGCATTGCTCCTGACCAGAGCAAGTTTATCTGGGGGAGGTGAAGCAAGTCCTTATTGCTGTCCATGGGTAGCTGGTAGTAGGAGGGGGAGAGGTGAAGCAAGTCCTTTTTGCTGTACGTGGGTAGCTGGTAGTAGGAGGGGGAGAGCTCCGGTAGTCATCGTGCCCTCAGAACCCTCCAGAGGCAACAGCAGCACTCAGTCTGAGTGTTGGAACCAGAGAAGGAGAAGTAAATAGCAGGGTTAGGGAGAAAGAGGTAGAGGCAGAATTAGAGTGGGAGGGGGAAGATGAGAAGGCAGAAAGCAGAATACCACACTATAGCTCAATGGATAGCCTGATGTTGCAGGGCAGACATCTGGGGCTGAGAGGCAAAGGTACTAGGCAGGGCACACACAACAGATGGTAGAAACAGTACCTATTTGGTATACAAAGCTGTAAAATTGATAAAAACAAAAGTCAGGTGCACTCAGGAACTGACTGAGTCAGATGGACCCATTAAATTGCATTGCATATAAGCTAGTCAGCCCAGTGGCGCTGAGGGTTGAGGCACTGGTTTCCACACCTTGTGCCACGCTGGCATCCCATGTTTAGGAGCGAGCATGGGCTGCAGGGGAGGGAGAGGATTGAGTGTCCAGTGACTGCTCTGCTCTCCCAGGGATGGGTTTGCATGTTGCCCCACTCCTTGGCTGCCTCCCAGTGGAGGAAAGAGGTAGTGCCAGAGCTAGGGAGACAAGTAGCGTGTCTTTATGATGTGCACACATGTGCTCACAGCCACAGGGTGGAGGGACCAGCACTCTGGTGCCACTGCCTCACCCCAGATATGTACTCAGGCGGGGAGGAGGACGGCCTTCCTTCCTTCTTCCCTACCATGGGGGGTAATCTGTGAGGGATACAGGGCATGGGGGACGTTGGGGGTGACACAGGAACTGGAGACTGGAGGAGGACTGATGCTTGCTGGCAGGCTGAGGAGGATAAACATAATAATAAAAAAATAAATAAATAAAAGGACCTTTAATTCTCAGAAGTTAACTAGGCAGGCATTTCTACTCAACGAAGCTAGGTAAAGGCAAAACAGCTAAAATTGATGTAATACAGCTAAATATCCTGGTGGAACAACAGCTAAAAGCAAGCATAACTACAGCTCTTTAAGGAAAAAAATCAGTCCCACAGAAACAATCAACACAGGTACATCAACCCTCTGGGCCACATGGTGTGTCACAGTGCATAAGTGCATAGGCAATGATTATTTATTTATTTATTCAGTCTTGGATTACAATACCTTTGAGCACAAGGTGCTCATTTACAAAGGTTCCATGTCAGTGGGGAAGGGTGAACAAACATACAAAAGCGGCAATACAATTACAAGGTTTAAAAAAACAGCAAAAGTACATACTTTAATATCTAGAATTAATAACTTTAGTAATGGATAAGAAGGGGGGGCGACTAGGTAAGAACAAGAGGATAAGCAGCCAGAAGGCCTTGCTAGTAGGAGTAGAATGCATGGCAGGGTGAGGGCAGTAGGTAGGAGGGGAGGTGGTGGGGAGGGTGGGAGAGTGAGGGGGAGTGTAAGGTGAGGGTAGGAGGACATAGCAAGGGTTATAAAGGTAAAGCTTTGAGATGGAGAAGAGGGAACTGGAGTGTGCACAGGCAGTAGTATCATTAGGTGAAGCAGTCACAGGAATTGTTTGTCATAAGATGCTGACGGAGCCTGCACTTGAAAGGACCTATTCCTGGTATGGACAGGATTTCATTGGGAAGTGCATTGAACCCTAGTGGGACTCTATAAGCAAATGAACACTGCCCTTGAGATGTCCTGCACCTAGGAATCTTCAGAGATTGATGGGCTGAGCTTTGAGTGTGCTGAGAGCTGGAGTGAGGGCTAAGGAGGTTTGCAGTTCTAGGGGCAAAAGCCCGAGAAGTGCTTTTTTTAGCTGTGCATAAGCAGCTTTTGGCTAAGAAACTGATATTCCCCCTGTTCATGAGGTGGGGTCACAAAAACCATGTTGAACGTTTGGAGTGAAAATACCAACGAATGCCTGAGGTATTAGGGTTTCCAATCATAACGCCCAACCCTGTAGAGAATGACAGGCATCAGGGGTGTGACTTGGGATTCTTGCCTGTAATGCTCATACCATTCCACACCCTGCAGCCAGTGAGAAGCATTGAGGTATGCCTTGAACTCTTCGGCCCCAAAGTTCACCCCATTCTCCTATATCGCACCCATCCTAGTGTATTTCCTAATGGAATGGGGTGCGTATAAGGACCAAAGACCCCAAGGAACACCGTGACACTTGCCAGTGTCTGCAGGGTGGGGTGTACAGAAATGGCATGGCCGTTATGGCTGACGACCCAAAGGCACACCCCAATGCCTGTCACTCTCTGCAGGGTGGTGGTGGGGTTGGCTTCAGTTCAATACTTCACTGCCATTACTATTATGCAGCTCTGTAACTTCTACACTATCACTGCCAATGCCAGCAAGCAAACATTTGGCATTGATAAATGCTTGTTTGTTGTTGTTACTACCTCCTCACCCATTGTGTATTCTTCCCCTGGGTTCTTGTTTCCCAGGTGCATTATTTTGGACTTCTTTGTATCGAATCCTAGCTGCCATACTTCTGACCATTCCTCCAACCTTGCCAAGTCCCTTTTCATCCTTTCCACGCCTCCTTGTGTGTCAACCCTGTTGCAGATCTTTGTGTCATCTGCAAAAAGGCATACTTTTCCTTCCAGTCCCCATACAGTAGCATCTGTTGGTGGCAGGCCTGCAGTAGGTTGTTCAGGAAGATGCTGAAAAGTAGAGGCCCTAAAATAGAGCCCTGCGGTACACCTGAGTGGATGGGCAGTTTGATCGAGGTAACATTTGCAATTTTCACCTGCTGGGATCGATCATCCAGGTAACTCTTGAACCAATCTAACATCTCAGAGGTGAGACCTACGAAGGCTAGTTGCTGAGGAAGAGTGTGGTAAACAGGGTCAAAGACCTTTGAAAGGCCTATGAAGGCTTCTCCCACTAAATAGCCTTTGTCGAGAGATTTATGGATGTAGTCAGTGAATTCCAATAGAGCTGTTGTGGTGTTATTACCTTTTCAGGAATCCGTGTTGCTGCAGACGTTGGATTGAGTATTTCCCAAGGTAATCCATCAATTGGTCTGCAACTATGTGCTCCAGCACCTTGAATAATGGTGGGAATATAGATACGGGCCTATAATTTGCATGTAAGGCCTGGTCTCCACTCTTGTGTATGGGTGTCACTAGGGTAGACTTCCAGATTTTTGGAAATTGGGCCAGCTTCAGCGAGAGGTTAAGAATCACAGTTAAGGGATTCAGTTGCTCATCTAGTGTGAGAGCAATGATTTTAAAATCCAGCCAGTCTCCACTGAATCTAGATTTCCAAAGCACTTAGCACAGATATTTCTTGGCTGTTAACAAAGAGACTTTCATAAAGTAAGAGGGAGAGAAATTATTGGCCTCTCCTCAACACTGTGTGTAAAAGGAGGGGTGGAATCATCAAAGAAATTCAGGGGGAGGACACTGCTCAGGTCTGTGAAAGCATTATTAAAATCATTTGCTATGGTAAGAGGATCCAAAGTAAGGGTACCATCAGTGTTTAGCATTGAGGGTGAGATTTTTGATACTTTGTCAGTGACATCTTTAATGTTGTTCCAGATTGTGTGGCACTACTCCTGGCCACAGCAGGTATGCCTGGGGGAGAGGTGAAGCTTGTCCTTTTCACTGTCTATGGGTAGTTGGTAGTGGGAGTGGGGAGGGGAAGTGCTATGGAAGTTATCGTGCCCCTAGGGACCCTCCGGGGCAATGGCAGAGCTCAGTCTGAGACACTCCATCCTTTACTTAACTGCTTACACTGTAGCAATCATTATCTGGATCTGTCTCACAGATGCAGAAATAAATACTCTAAGGGCTGATCCACTGATGCAGAGGTTGGATTTCTGCTTACAATGCTGGCAACCCGGGTTTGTGAGTGGACCCAGGAGCCAGAGAGTGGGCCAGGGAGAGGATGTTCGAGCATCTGACATATCACTCAACTCATACGGGGGCCTACTGGCTTGGGGGTGGCCTCGCAGCCCTGATAACAGCAACAATGGGTAGAGCGTGATGAACACTGGCTTAAGCCATGACGTCATAGCACGTCATTCTCTGGGAGGACATGCACAAGAAAATGCTTCTCCTGGCGCGACACCAACATGAGGGCCCGATTGTGGGTCCTCACCTGCCAGCGGCTACAGTAGCATCGTGGAGACCCTGATGCAGATTTGATTCCCCTGAAGAGGAGGATAAGGGGAGCCCCCACCATGTCCCTATCTGGGGGGTAAGCCAGGACTCCGTTGGGGGGGTCTCTTGTGGGAAGAAGCAGCCAGAGCAGGTAGTCGGGTGACAGTGTTGGGTAGGGGCGGGGGGGGAACAGAAAAGAAAAAAAAGAAAGAAAGAAATACTCTACAGGCAGCCAGAGATATTGTTAACATTTACTAACGTATTTCCCGCTACACTGAGGGACCCCAGTCCCCTGAATGCTCTCCATGTCAGCACTACTAAGGCAGGAAAGATTCTGACCCCAGGCATAAGTCAGACCCTCAGAGCCCCTTCCCTTTCACAAAAGGTTGTGCCCTTTTATACACAATTCCCCCACACCCTGCACCTCTGTTTACTGCTTACAGTTCATCAGTAGCTGCAGTTATATCTCAAATTAAATCCTCTGTAGTCTGTGATCTGAATATTCAGCCGAAGGATTGTTATTCAGCAAACACGTATCTTGGTATTTAGTGTTTGTGTATTCATTATTTGGGGAAACTAAAATACATAGATCCTCTTTGCAACCTTGCTTATTTCCTTGTGTCCCACCTTCCTCCCCAGCCCAAACCAATACATAATGTAACTCCTTTTCCCTGACCCTCAGTCCACACCCCAGTGACCCTCAGTCCACACCCCAGTGACCCTCAGTCCACACCCCAGTGACCCTCAGTCCACACCCCAGTCCCCATCCTCCGCCCAGCATCCACAGTTGAAAGTGTTATAATCCCATTGGTAGGTTTTAAACAGCTGAACAGAACTAGACTGCTAGGTGCCAGATTTCTGGCACGCTGGCTTTAGAAAAATAGAGGAATGCCTTCAACAAGCATTGGTATGGGTGGGGCAACTTAGAGGGGTGAAGAAAATGTGGAGTACTATTAAAAGGGCCATAGGAGAGGCCTCTAACTTCTGTGTCAGGAGGGTAAATAAAAATAAGAAGAAAAGAAAGCCTCTCTGGTATAAGAGAAATGGTGGAGAAGATCAGGACAAAGAGAAAAGTGTTTAGGAGGTGTAAAATGACACAGAGGGAGGAAGATAGGGCTACATACCAGGAGAAGTAGAAGGAGGCAGGTTTGAAGGTCAGGAGAGCAATGGCAAGTATGAAAGAGGAAATAGCCAGCTCAGTCAAGGAAGGGGGTAAAACTTTCTTCAGATATGTGAGCGAGAGGAGAAAGCCAAAGGAGGGGCTAGTCAAGCTGAAAAATAAAGAAAGGAGGTTGGTGGAAGATGACTGTGAGAAGGCAGAAATACTAAACAGCTATTTCTGCTCAGTGTTCATGGTAGAGAAGGATGGGGTGGGTGGGCAATCAGGGAAGATGGGGAGGTGAGGTTGACTTCAGTCCATTACAGAGAAGAGGATGTCATGAGGGAGCTAGAGGGGCTGAGGGAGGATAAGGCCATGAGGCCAGATATGGTGCACCCAAGGGTACTGATAGAGCTTAGTAAATTACTAGCAGAACCTCTGACCAGCCTCTTCAACAAGTTCTTGGAAACAAGGGAGGTCCCCAATGACTGGAGAAGGACAAATGTGGTCCCCCTAAATAAGAGTTGGGACAAGAGGGATGCAGGCAACCATAGACCAGTGAGTGTAACACTGGTGTAGGAAAGCTCATGGAGAAACTGCTAAAGAAAAGAATCACTAGCTACCTAGAAGCAAGTGGCCTACAGGACCAAAGTCAAAATAAGTTCACAGAGGGAAGGTCATGTCAAACGAACTTGACCGAGTTCTCTGCGTTATCAGGGTAGTGGATCAGGAGGGTCTGTAGATGTTGCATGCCTTGACTTTAGGAAGGCATTCGATGCCCTGCCACACAGGAGACTACTGCACAAAATGAGATGCCTTGGGCTGAGGTCAGCATTTGTAATGTGGATGGAAAACTGGCTAGGGGGCAGAGAGTAATCATCAACTAGATACCATCAGAAGAGGGCTTGGTCACCATTGGGGTACCTCAGGGGTCGGTGTCGAGACCAATCCTATTTTATATCTTTATAGGAGACATACGGACATAGTGGAAGGGCTGGAGGGGAGGGTATGTCTATTTGCAGACAAAAACGAAAGACTGCAATAGAGCTGATATGCTGGAGGGAGTTAAGCATGCGTGGTGATCTGGAAAAACTGGAGGAGTGATCCAGGAATTGGCAACATAGAAGCATAGACTTTGATGACAGATAAGGACTGCTTGGGCCACCTAGTCTGCCCATTTCCCTACCTACTGGATAAGCTGTAGATCCTAGTTAATCAATAGCCTATTTCTTCCTACCCCCTGCAAGAATTGCCTTATGTCTGTCCCAAGCATTCTTGAATTTCCCCACTGTTTTGACACCACTTCCTTCTCAGGAAGGCTGTTCCATGTGCCCACCACCCTCCCTATGAAAAAATACTTCCTCACATTGCCCGTGAGCCATCCCCCCACTATCTTCAAATTGTTTCTTGCACATCTCTTTTTCTGAAAGATGCTACCCTCTTGGACACCAGGAGAAAGGACTGCTGTGTGACTGGACTTCTCTGCTGGGACTAAAGTAGAAGAACTTTTGTATTTGACTTTTAATTTAGGGTAAAAAAACTAACATACAAAAAAAAATGTGTGTTTGGGTTAACTGAACTGAATGGGTACCTGACGAGTTATCTAGGTGTAAATCTCAGGTGACTGAAAGGACTTAACTGCTGTGAGGTTTAAATTACTTGTAGAAAGACCTGGTAAGTAGGGGGAGTGGCTTAGCCTGAAGGAAGCGACATTTAAAGACTGCCTTAGAAAGTTTCTGCTAATAGCTTGGCAGAAGACACCAGGAGAAAGGACTGCTGTGTGACTGGACTTCTCTACTGGGACTATATTGCCCTTCTTCCTCCCTCCCCCCCCACCCAGAGCTAGTTCTATTTTTATAGGCACAGAATTTGACTGACAACAGGAACATCCTGTTTAGGGGCAGGAAGTAGTGATCACAGAACCACCAAGGACCCACCATCCTAGAAGGGCAAGAGTAGCTCTCCAGCCCCCTCTAGCTGCTGGAGGTCTGCCTCTGAGCAAGTAAGTGGTCTACTGTGAAATATAGGATATTCTTGTCTCAGAACAGGACAATCAGGAGCTTAAAGGGCACACAGGCAGAAAGTAAGGAGAGGGAGAGAGAGAGAGAGAGAGAGAGAAAAAAACAGAGGAAAGAGTAAGGATTGCAAACAGTTAAGGGGCCAGAAATAAGACATGATTGGAGTGGTGCAGTGCAGTGGCTGTGGAGCAGCAGTCTTCCGGGAGATGTTCTGGAGGATGCGGTGTTGTCTCATCTGCAGGCACCTCTCTGGGCTGAGGGAGGAGGTTGCTCATCTCCAGGCTGAGTTGGCCAGGATTTGTGGGACCTCCTCTTCCATCCAGGGACCACAGTGCCACTGCTGTTGCCTCAGAGGTTGCCAAGAAAAAGAGGGCGGTTGGACCACAGTGGGCTCAGGAGGGTGAGGGTGGTGGAACAGAGGTGCATCCCCCATTGTACCTCTCCACAATTCCTATGCCATTCTGGCAAAGTGGGGTTCCTCTATGGGCACCCACAATAGAGACCAAGGAGAATGCTGGGAACCTCAGAAAGGAGACCCACAGGAGGGTGGCAGGGGACCCTGCAGGGAAGGAAACAACTCCTGGTGGGGACTCCATATAGGAAAGGTAGAACTTGGGAGGAAGGGAGAGGTAAGGTGCCTGCCTGGTGCCATGGCTTGCAGGGACAGAAGCAGAATCCTCAGGATTGCGAGAGCAGCTGCACAGGGAGGGAGCTGGATGTCATCATCCACCTAGGGACAAATGACCTGGCTAAAGAGGATTAGAGAGTTCAGGAGGAGTTTGTGGAATTGGGAGGGGCCTTAGTCAAGTAGCACACACGGTAACCTTCTCGGAGGTGCTACCTATCTATGGCATAGGAGAGGCTAGGGTGTTCTGCACCATGGGATTCAATCAGTGGTTGAAAAACTGGCACAGAGCTCAGGGATTTGGCTTCATTGGGGACTGGGGGTCCACCTGGAGTGATGCAAGCCTATACTGGCATGATGGGCTGCATCTGTCCTGGAGGGGAACCAGAATCCTAGGTGATAGGTTTAAATGCTTCATTGGTAAGCTTTTAAACTAGCCAAGGGGGGGAGGCACTGGAAAGGAGCAGGAAAATTCTAGCTCCCCCAAATAATCACGGTAGTAAGTGTGGCAAACACCAACATAGAGGTGTCGATTGGGAGAAGGGCAGGGGTAAATGAAGAAAGTGACAAAAGCAAGAAGGACAGGGATGGGGCAAAAGGGAGTAAGGCCATCAGGAAATGGAGGGTAATGAGTACCAATGCCCGTAGTCTGGGCAACAAGCTCCTTGAGCTGATGGCCTTAATGGAAGAGGGATGTCTGGATATCGTAGCAGTCACAGAAACATGGTACACAGAGAACCATGACTGGGATGTTAACATACCAGGGTACATAACCTACAGGAGAGACAGGCAGGGAGAAGAGGGGGAGCAGCTCTCTATGTAAAGGAAGGATAAAAGCAACTGAAAAAATAGTAAACAGGAGAAGAGGAGGCACTGTGGGTCACCTTGGAGACTGGAAAGGGCACCAATCCACACAGGGGTTGTGTACAGACCCCCATGTCAGGGAAGGAATGGACAAGGATATGATAGAAGGCATTCTTAGAATGGCAGAGAAAGGAGATACTGTTGATGGGAGACCTGAATATGCCAGATGTTAACTGGAGCACATTGCTGCAACACATCCAAGAGCAGGGACATTCTTGATGCCCTACAGGTGGCAGGCATTAGACAGTTAGTTTCGGAACCCACTCATGAGAGAGCAATCTTAGACCTCGTACTCTCAAACGGGGGCAGTGAGAGGATCTCAGATCTAAAAGTGGGTTGCCTTCTGGGGACAAATGACCATCAAACAGTGTGGTTCACGTTAAACTCAGCCACAGAGTCAAGCCATACAAAAGTGAGGGTACTGGACTTTAGGAGGGATGACTTTGGCAAGATGGGAGAGTGCCTCAGAAAAGCACTAGCAAACAAGCTAGAAGGAGGTGTGGAGCAACAATGGGTAATTATTAAAACTGCCATCACAGAGGCAACAAGCCTTTGTGTGAAGCAAATGAACAAATCAAAATGAAAGAAAAAGCCACTATGGTTCTCAAAAGAGGTGGCTGTAAAAGTCAGGAAGAAAAATATAGCATTCTGGAAGTATAAGGAAACACAGAAGGAGCAGGACAGAGAGCTGTACCAGTTTAGGCAGAAGGAAGCAGGGAAGGAAGTCAGAATAGCAAAGGCCCAAACTGAAGAAAGATAGCCAACTCAGTTAAGAAGGGGATAAAACCTTATAGGTACATCAGCGAGTGTAGAAAGACAAAGGGAGGGATAGTGAGGCTGAATAGAATGAACAGTTGGTGGGCAGAGGGGACAGTGAAAAGCAGGAATACTGAACGAATATTTCTGCTCAGTATTCACAAAAGAGGAGGGAGAAGTGCCTAATCCAATTAACAGAAGCACTCTTGATAGGGGTCGATCCCAGTCCTTTCACAGAAGAAAGGGTTCTACAAGAACTCCTAAAACTGAAGGTGGACAAAGCAATGGGTCCTGATGGAATTCACCCCAGAATTCTAAAAGAATTAAGGGAGGAACTAGTGAAACCACTGGCTAATCTTTTTAATAAATCATGGGAGGATGGTGTGGTACCCGAGGACTAGAGGAAGGCGGATGTGATTCCCCTTCACAAAAGTCAGACCAAGACAGAGGCAGGAAACTACAGACCTGTCAGTCTGACCTCTGTGGTAGGGAAAGTGATGGAGTCACTTCTGAAGGAAAGAATAGTCAAGTACCTAGATGCCAGTGGAGTACAGGACCCAAGGCAGCATGGGTTCACAGCGGGAAGGTCATGTCAGACAAATCTAATAGATTT
This sequence comes from Neoceratodus forsteri, assembly GCA_016271365.2. Taxonomy (NCBI): domain Eukaryota; kingdom Metazoa; phylum Chordata; order Ceratodontiformes; family Ceratodontidae; genus Neoceratodus; species Neoceratodus forsteri. The sequence continues at coordinate 4,760,868 of JADMNL010000031.1, forward strand.
CTTTGGCTGGGTGACCAAAGTAGTAGTCCAGGGAGGGGCTGTGGACATGGCCTACCTAGACTTTAGCAAGGCATTTGATACAGTCCCACACAAAAGATTAATAGTCAAATTAACCAGCCTGGGAGTGGGACCTATGGTGGTAGCCTGGGTAAAACATTGGCTGGACAACAGGACACAGAAGGTAATTGTAAATGGAGTCCATTCTGAAGAAAGGGGGGTTACTAGTGGGGTACCACAGGGTTCAGTATTGGGTCTAGTCCTTTTTAATGTCTTCATCAGTGACATTGCAGAGGGACTGGAAGGAAAAGTATGCCTTTTTGCAGATGACACAAAGATCTGCAACAGGGTTGATACACAAGGAGGCGTGGAAAGGATGAAAAGGGACTTGGCAAGGTTGGAGGAATGGTCAGAAGTATGGCAGCTAGGATTCAATGCAAAGAAGTGCAAAATAATGCACCTGGGAAACAAGAACCCAGGGGAAGAATACACAATGGGTGGGGAGGTAGTAACAACAACAAAAAGGAAAGGGACCTGGGGGTAATCATATCAGATGACCTTAAGGTTAGCAAGCAATGTGAGAGGAGGAGTAGGGAGGGCTGGGGTATACTGGGATGTATAGGGAGAGGCATCAGCAGCAGAAAACAGGAAGTTGTTATCCCTCTGTACAGACAGTTGGTGAGACCCCATCTGGAGTACTGTGTCCAGTTCTGGAGATCCCATCTCCCAAGGACATAGACAGGATAGAGGCAGCCAGGAGGGCAACTAAAATGGTGCAGGGTCTGCAAGAGAAGCCATATGAGGAGAGTCTAAAGGAGCTTAATATGTATACCCTTGAGGAAAGAAGGAGAAGGAGGACATGATAGAAACTTTTAAGTACCTCAGTGGAATCAACAAAGTCCAAGAGGTAGCATTTTTCAGAAAAAGAGACTTGCAAGAACAAGGGGACACAATTTAAAGATAGAAGGAGGGCGATTCAGGGCAATGTGAGGAAGTATTATCTACAAGAGGGTAGTGGATGCATGGAACAGCCTTCCTGAGGAGGTTGTGGGGTCTAAAACTGTGGGAGAATTCAAAAATGCATGGGACAGACATAAGGCAATTCTTGTGGGGGGTAGGAAGAAATAGGCTGTTGGTTAACTCGGATCTGCGGCCTATCCTGTAGGTAGGGAAATGGGCAGACTAGATGGGCCTAGATGTCCTTATCTGCCGTCAAAGTCTATGTTTCTGTGTTTCTATGTTTCTTGGACTTTGTTGATTGCCTTGAGGTACTTAAAAGATTCTATCATGTCCCACTTTCCCTCCTTCCCTCAAGGATATACATATTAAGCTCCTTTAGTCTCTCCTCGTATGGTTTCTGTTGCATATCCTGCACCATTTTAGTTGCCCTCCTCTGGACTGCCTCAACCCTGTCTATGACCTTGTGGAGATGGGGTCTCAAGAGCTGGTTGCAGTACTCCAGATGAGGTCTCACCAACTGTCTGTACAGAGGGATAACAACTTCCTGTTTTCTACTGGTGATGCCTCTCCCTATGCATCCCAGTATACCCCCAGCCCTCCTTACTGCCATCTCATGTTCCTTGCCTACCTTTAGGTTGTCTGACATGATTATCCCCAGGTCCCTTTCCATTTTTGTTATTGTTACTACCCTTCCCCCGCATTGTGTACTCTTCCCCTGGGTTTTTGTTTCCCAGGTGCATTACTTTGCACTCCTTCACACTGAATCCAAGCTGCCATACTTCTGACCATTCCTCCAACCTTGACAAGTCCCTTCTCATCCTTTCCACCCCACCTTGTGTATCAACCCTATTGCAGATCTTTGTGTACTGAACCCTGTTGTACCCCACTGGTAACCCCCTTTCTTCAGAGTGGACTCTATTTAGTATTACCTTCTTTGTCCTGTTGTCCTGCCAATGCTTTACCCAGGCTATCACCCTGGGACCCACTCCCAGACTGGCTAATTTGTTTATTAATCTTTTGTGTGGGACTTTGTCAAATGTCTTGCTAAAGTCTAGGTAGTCCATGTCCACAGCCACTCCCTGATCTACTACTTTGGACACCTAGTCAAAGAAATCGATTAGATTCATCGGACATGACCATCCCACTGTGAATCCATGCTGCCTTGGGTCCTGTGCCCCACTGGCCTCTAGGTACTCAACAATTCTTTCCTTCAGAAGTAATTAAATTATTTCCCTACCACTGAGGTCAAACTGACAGGTCTGTAGTTATCTGCCTCTCTTGCTCCCACGTTTGTGAAGGGGAATCACGTCCACCCTCCTTCAGTCCTCAGGCACCACACCATTCTCCCATGATTTGTTAAAAAGGGTAGTCAGTGGTGTTACTAGTTCTCCCCTTAGTTCTTTTAGAATTCTGGGGTGAATCCCGTCAAGCCTCATTGCTTTGTCACCTTTCAATTTTGATTCTTTCAGAACCCTTTCTTCTGTGAAAGGACTGGGATTGACCCCCCTATCTTGAGTGCTTCTATTGATTAGATTAGCTACTTCCCTCTCCTCTTCTTCTGTGAATACTGAGCAGAAGTATTTGTTCAATATCCCCACTTTTTCACTGTCCCTCTCTGCCCACCCATCTTCCTCTTTATTTAGCGTCAGTATCTCTCCCTTTGTCTTTCTACGCTACCTAATGTACCTTTAAAAGGTTTTATCCCCCTTCTTAACCAAGTTGGCTATCTTTTCCTTGGTTTGGCCTTTGCTATTCTGACTGCCTTCTCTGGTTCCTTCTGCTTTAACTGGTACAATTCTTTGTCCTGCTCCTTCTGTGTTTCATTATACTTCCTAAATGCTATCTTTTTCTCCCTAACCTTCCCTGCCACCTCTTTTGAGAACCATAGTGGGGGGTTTTCATTTTGATTAATTTGCTTCACACTAAGGCTTGTTGCCTCTGTGATGGCATTTTTAATGTTATCCTATTGTTACTTCACCTCTCCTTTGTGTCTGTTTGCTAGTGCTTTTCTGAGGCACTCTCCCATTTTGACAAAGTCAGTCCTCTTGAAGTCCAGTACCCTCACTTTTGTATGGCTTGACTCTGCAGCTGAGGTTATCGTGAACCACAGTGTTTGGTGGGTACTTGTCCTCAGATGGCTACCCACTTGTAGATCTGAGATCCTTTCTCTGTCACCGTTTGAGAGTACCAAGTCTAAGATTGCCCCCTCCCGAGTGTGTTCCAACACTAGCTGTCTGAGGCATGCCCCCTGTAGGGCATCGAGAATGATCCTGATAACATACTAACATACTAGAAGCCAGCAGAGTAGGCCTATTGGTCTACCAAGCCTGCTTGTGTTTCAACACCCTGATTGGGTAACGTAGCCCTCTGTCTACCTCCTTCCACTGTTACTCCATCCCCCATCTTGCCCCCCCTGGCAAACTAGCCTCTGCTTCACCCCTTGCCTATACCTGTTCCATGCTCTCTTGAATCCCTCATGCATAACTGCATGTACCAGCTATTGTACAACTATTGGATGTGGCTGCAGCAAAGGTGCTCCAGTTAACATCTGCCATATTCAGGTCCCCCATCAGCAATATCTCCCCTTTCTCTGCCACCCTAAGGATACCTTCTGTCATTTCCTTGCCCACTGCCTCCCACTGAGATGGGGGTCTGTATATAACCCCTAGGCAGATTGTGGTGCTATTTCTAGTCTGTTGTCAAGGCAGAGGTCAGGAAGCATAGGAAAAACAGAAGCAGTTGTAGAATTCACCAAAAATATTTATTAACAGGATCAGTAACATAATAAACTTGTTCAGAATAACCTTACAGAGGAGAAATGAATTTGTTTTTTCGTTCAGTCTCTGTGTCCTTTTTCTTCTCATCTTTCTTGCTGTTGCAGCTTAGCTCTTTGATAAGTCTTTTTAGCCCCCACTCTTGGCAAGCATCCTGTTTTTGTCAATATCAGGCAGGGCTGCCAGAACATAGTGTGCTTGAGCTGAGAGGCCCCTGTTTGCAAAGGGCTTAGAAATTGAATGCTGGTACCCTCTAGTTTCCAACAACATTTTTGCAGTCATCTCAAAATATAATTATATACATTTTAACAGTAGTGCTATATATTTTTCTAAACAAATGGGATCCCAGTATCAGTTTCATTTTCATACAATGATTTACACATATTTTTATATCAGCAGATCTAGATATGCAAATGAGAACTGAGAGACAGTTTGGGGCAAAGAACTGCGAGATTGTCGGGTTGATCAAGTCAGAAGTCTCACAGAAAAATTTGGTTGCACAACCAGACAGAGAAGAGACAGAAGAGAACAGATCCTTGCATTTAAAACACATTTTCCACAACAAATGGGACAGGGTCCTATTCTACCATCACACAGTCTCCAGGGTGACCCACAGTGCCTCCTCTCTTCCCTGTGTACTCTTTTGTTCCTTGCTTTGATCCCTTCCCTTACATAGAGAGCTACTCCTCCTCCTCTTCTCCCCTCCATTTCCCGCCTGTAGATTGTGTACCTTGGTATGCTGACATCCTAGTCATGGTTCTCTGTGTACCATGTTTCTGTGACTGCCATGATATCCAGGCATCCCTCTTCCATCAAGACTAGCAATTGTCCTTCAATACAAAATAGTACAAAATCATGCCTGTAGGCAGGAAAAATCAAGGAGTGGAATACTGGATGGGGGGGAGCATGCCCTAGAGGTAACTGAGCTGGAAAGGGACATTGGTATAATCATTTCATGGGAACTGAAAGTGGCAAAGCAATGTGAGGAGGAGGTGGCAAAGGTCAGTAAGATGCTGGGTTGTATCAGGAGGGGAATAATTAGCAGGAAGAGGGAGGTCATAATGCCCTTGTACAGGCAGCTGTCAGGCCACATCTTGAGTATGGAGCCCAGATCAGGAGGCCATACATCAAGAAGAATGTGGGTAGAGTGGAGTGGGTCCAAAGAAGGGCAACAAAAATGGTGAAGGGCCTCAGTCAATTATCATAACAGGAACTGCTGAAGGACCTGAACATGTACTCCCTAGAGCAGAGAAGGAAAAGGGGAGACATGACTGAGACCTTCAACTATATCAAGAGTATAAACAGTGTACCTGTAGGGAACATCTTCTAGCTAAAGAGGCAATCAAAAACAAACTGGCATGATATGCAGATAGTAGGGGGAGGTTCAGAGGAAACAAAAGAAAATTATACTTCACGGAGAAGGTAGCAAATAACTGGAACAAACTCCTAGTGGAGGTGGTGGGGCAAGGACTGTGGGGGGTTTTAGGGAGTATGGGACAGACACATGGGTCTCTTGAATCCAGGAAGGGGGGACAGTAAGAAACAACAAATACCCAGCAGTTAGCTGGGCACACTGGGCAGACTAAGTGGTCCTGGCAGTCCTTTTCTGCTGACATATGCTATGTTTCTGTGACTGTTGAAGGCCTATAACTGCCAAAGATTACTTTTATTTATTTATTGAATTTTGTTGTCCGGGTAAACCCACTGGGCCTGCAAGAGTCCCTTTTTCAGGGGTGACCCAGATTTAATTAGAGAGAGACTTATTTCAATTCAGAAATCCTTTGACATACAAGAGAACAATTAGTTAGGCAGGTACAGCACAACGGACAGGATAATTTACAGAGAAACATTATTGGCATGATATACATACATTCACAATCTATACATGAGTTAAGATGGTGTACAAAAGATGAACTTACAGTACCATCACAGATGGGAAGCCAGCTCAAAAAACAGCTCCACTCTTGCCAGGTATCTAAATAACTCCCTATAGCCAGAAACTTTAAAAATTGTGTGAAGAATGGAAGCAAAGGAGAAAGGGGAGTAGAGGAGTACAAGATCGAATGCAACACAGATTAATTTGGCAGAGGATGGCTCTGGATATCAAGCTCTAGAAACTCACCACAGCAGGAGTGTTTTACGATTGCAGCATATTTGATTGTTGGATGTGAAAACAGGATCAGGAGAGAAGCCTTGGGACTTTAGGCATATGGTAGGAGGAAATGGTGAAAATTCGGGGGACTGGGAGCAAAAGGGAACGGTTTAAGCATAGAAGGAAGCAAGCAAGCAAAGCTTTATTTATAAAAAAACAAATCCACAAAACAGATACAGCAATTTAAAATCAGTTAATCAATTAATACAACAGTGGCCCAAAACTCAGGGAAAGCTAGGCTAAATAAACACATTTTTAGTGTGGATTTAAAGCTTTTAATGGTCACGCAATCTCTAATTTTGAACTAAAAATTGGGAAGGCAGGAATAGAAGTGGACATAAGGTGGGAGTTTGGGCATCACGGGGAAAAGAACACACAAAAAAAGGGGATAAAGGCAAGATACTGGAGAAAGTGTTATAACCAAGCTGGCCCTGGTAAACAAGGATTTGTTCAAGGGGAGGGGTGAGGGTGGGAAGTGGTAAACGGACATATAAGATGCACAGAAATGGTAGAAAGTGGGCACAAGTTCAAACAAACTCTGGCCAGAGCTGAAAGGGCTGCATGTGTTGAGGGGGATGGGTGGTTAGAGAGAGAGGGTTGGGAGGGGAGGATATCTATGATTTAAAAATAAAATCAGCAGTGACCTGATCATGACACTGGGGGATTGGTGACAAGATAGAGTCAGTATGTTGTACTCCATTGATAGACTGATTAGAATCCTGCTGGACAGGATCCGGAGCATGGAGTAGCATGTCTGCCTGGCCCACTCCGGGAATATCAGGATCATTGTGGCTGGCTCTCTCCTGAGCAGTATGAGGAAGCATTCCGAACCAGAATCGGAAGTTAGTTTGGCACAGCGTGAGACGTGTCTGTGAGATAGTGCAAGGAAGGTTAGAGAGTGATAGAGTTCACAGTGGCAGAAGCGCGAAGGGGAAATTGAGAGCAAAGTGGCAGAAAGAGTTACAGAGAGGCCCAGATATTCAAACTGCGCTCAAAACTAGAGCAACAGCAGGAGCAAGCGCAAACCAGTTGCGCAAATGCGCAACAGGTGCGATATTCAAACATGGAGCAGAGCAAATTGCGCAAGCAACCAACGCCTGAATATCGCACATACTGCACCATCGCGCAACCAGGAAGGAGAAGCTGAGCCATAATGTTGCGCTATGGCGCAACCAGGAAAGCTCAGATGAGCATTCCAGAGCTGCCATAGCGCAAGCACAGCCCCTAAAGCAATGGAACTGCACATCCAGGAGGCAGGCTGGGGCCCACCGCCAGCCATGCCACACATGGCACAGGAACACACTGCAGAACCCACACCACACCTGCACACCCCAAGCACAGCATCACTGGGGTGGGACGGATGATCCACGTGCCCATGGGGACAAGCCAACAAAGCATAGCAGAGCTCTGACACCCCAGCACAACCACTGGCAGGCAGAGATGCCACACACAGGGGTTGACAACCACAGTGCACATCAGCCCCCCGTATGCACAGCACACCCTGCACTGTGACCCAAGACACCACCCATGTGCAGTGACTGGCACTGCAGGAAACCATGCAGTCCCCCCCAGCACACATCAACCCCGTGCAGCACAGAAGCATACAAGCCAGACACACCCTGTGCACCCAGCAGTGGGTGGCAGCAGACGGTAAGACCAACCAAAAGTCACTGCCATGCTGGAGATACCTCCCCATGCGCACACACACACACACACACACACACACACACACACACACATATACCCAAGACCATACCACCCCAGATGGCATGTACACCCCTGCAACTGAGCACCCATAGCCAGCTGCAAATCAGAGACCAACACAGTATTCATATCAAAATATAAATGTATATTTAAATATCCAAATACTAAAGAACCAAAACAATAACAACTATTTACAAGGGGGGGGACGGGTACAAGGTAGGGTTGTTCAAGGGGTAGGGATGAACAACTTGGAGAGGGAAGGCAGGGTGGTAGGGATGGAAGAAGTGGGAAGGGTATCAGCTGCTATGGCCCAGCCGGCTGCTCATCCTCTGCCTGGTTCCGCACCGTCCTGTGCCGCCTCCTCTGAAGGCCATGGCGCCTGATGGACTGGAGGATGGCCTGATTCTCCATGGACACTTGTGTGAGGCCCCAAATATCCTATCGAATCCTCCGGAGAACCTCGAGGCCTAGGAAAATAGGAACACAGTCAATGGCTGTGACTGACCGCAACCCTGAACACCACCCAACCTGCAAGCCATATAGTCCAATGTCCCGCACCTGTGATGGCATACACCCACCCACAGTGAACGTGCACATGGCCATCACAAACAGGCGGCACCAGCTATGTGCACCACCGCCCACAAACACTGCCCACGTCAATCACAGTACAAACTAGGCTGGCAAGTGATGTGACAACGTGGTGCGATGCCAGTTACACAGCTATGTGCCCAGTGCTTGCCTGGACCACCAGTGACGCATACACAGATGTGCTGTGATACTGCACAATGATGCATGTCACCTGCGTCGTGCCTACATACATGGATACATAGACAGTGTCGGCAGATAAGGGCCTATGGGCCACCCAGTCTGGCCATTTGACCTTGTAAGTTCACTCTGTTTTCCTATAAGTCTGTTGCACCTTACCCCTGACCTCCAGAATTCCTTTATGGCTATCCCATGCATTCTAAATCCGTGACCAAGTCAGCCCCCACCACTTCCTCTGGCAGGGTGTTCCACTTTGTCCACCACCGTTCTGTGAAGAAATTCTTTTCATGTTTCCTCTGAATCGTCCCCTCCAACTTCATCCCATGCCCTCTAGTCCTGGAACATCTTTTACGCTTAAAAATAGTGTTTTCCTGCACTCTGTTCCCCCCTGTAAGATACTTGTATGTCCCCATCATATCCCCCTCTCCCTCCTCTCCTCCAGGGAGTACATGTTCAGTTCCTTCAACCTGTCTTCATAGGACTTGTGATGCAATCCATGCACCATCCGTGTTGCCCTCCTCTGAACCCTCTCTACCCAGTCCATGTCCATACATAGATATGGTCTCCATAACTGTACACTGTACTCCAGGTGGGGCCTCACTAGTGTCATGTATAGTGGAATTATGACCTCCCCTTTGGTTGTGTTGTGCATGGCTGGTGGTCTTGCCCCCCCAGCATGCAATAGCATCCATGAAGTAATGATACTCACACTCCTCCAGCAGCTGGGTCTGCCGCTGCTGCTGCTGCTGCTGTTGGGGCACAACACCCCCCGGCACCGGGGCCCTGGCATGGCCCACGTCACCCTCGCCCTGCGTCCTCAAATTCTGGCCTGTGGGAGACATATGTTGAGACAAACATCAGTGTGACTCAAAAGCAGAGTGCCCCCTGCCCCAGTGAGAGTGCCTGCCCACACAGCCATAACCATCCATCGCACAGCTGCACACACTGACACAGCCAACCGTGTCTGAGCCGGCACCTATGCACAGCCACCCAAGCACACACACACCCCTACAGAGAATATAGGTGCATAGATGGTACAACACTCACCTGGCCTAGGAACTACACCCCGCCTGGCATGCAACTGCAGCCGCGACAAAAGTTCTGGCTCCCTCCGGCGGAGGTCACTGTACCGGTGCCGGCACTGCTTAGCAGACCGGCCCCGTCCAGTGACCTCCACCAGGTCAGTGGCCACTTGCTGCCACAGCTGACTCCTGGTACTAGTGAGGGGCGCCTCACCATACAGGCCATCATAGTGTGGCTCAACTAGGGCCACCAGGTTGGCCACTAATCGGCTCCAGGACACCGCCTCTCCTCCTAGCCATGGCACCAACTTACAGCAGGCAATATGGCTTCACTGCACTGTAACCCACGTGGAGTTGTTGCGCAATAGACCACCACAGGCTCCAATCGCGCTGTTCGAACAGCGCCGTCACTTTACATGGTGCTGTCACCAGACAGCGCAATAGGGACGTACACATGGCATGCGAACAGCGCCAGGGGGCAGAGGGCATACACAAGGTCACGGCAATGACGAAGGCTACGCACAGCACCATCGGATGTATAGGCATCCTGCGTGACTGCCAAGGTGCGCACCAGTGCCACAGTGGACTATCGCGCAGTAGTGCCACAGCGCCATATAGTGCCCAGTGCTGTAGCGCCACTGGCACAATGGTGGCCATGGCCTGAATCGCCTATCACACTCAGCAGGTCTGCAGCATGATAGATGCATGCGTAAGCTGTCTGGGCATGTGCAATGCAGTTTAGCACGCAGCCACAAAGCTGCGCCATTGGCTCAGCTGGACCTTACATATTGCGCAAAGCGCAAATACGCGATATTCAGCCGACATATGCAAATCATTCGATCAGCCATTCAAAGGCGCAGTGGCGCGATTAGCATGTCATTAAAGTTGCGCCACACCTCATTTGCATGTGTTGCGCTATAAAAATGCGACAGTGGGTTGTGCTGGCCAGATTTGGTTACTGCAGGTGAGAGGTGAGTTACATGCTGTGTGATGCTCAGGACAATGCTCATGGGCAGGGGTGTCAGAGGATGATAAAGGCTGAGGGGGCTGAGCATGAAAAGGGCACTTAGAAAGGGACAAAGGGCACCCTTTCTATCTGTATCTGCCATGCGGAGAGGAAACGGGGGGGCTTCTGCACCCCCCCGGGCCGGCAGCTATGCTCTTGGGGAAATGCTGTTGACTGCACAGTGACAGGTGTCCACTTCCACCCATACAGATCACCATGACTGACCAGAGCCAAGCTGAGGGTGTGGACAGTGGGCGTAGAAGGAGGCCGAACTTCACCGTGGCAGAGACGGAGGCCCTCTTCCAGGCCTACCTGGAGGATGAGCCACTATTGAGTGGACGGAGGGGCACCCCTGAGGAACGTGCAGCTGCATGGGAGGGGGTAGCTCAGGCCGTCAACCTGCACGGAAGTGACCAGCGCTCCATGCAGGAATGCAGGAAGAAGATGGGGACTGACCGCAGGAGGCTGAAGGAGCAGGTGGCAGCCTTCAGGGTGGCACGTGCTGGCACTAGTGGGGGCCCACCAGTGGTGTTGCAGCTGACCCCTACAGAGGAGACACTGGTCGTGGCCATGCAGCCAAGTGCCATTGTGGGTGTACCGGGTGGAGGATTCCAGACAGGTGGAAGCCCATCACTGCACGGTATGACATGGTGGTGTTGTTGGGGGGGGCTGTTGTTCACATGCACTCACATGTACTCTCTTTCTGTTACAAATCCTGTTCGTCTGCAGGAGACGGTGGTGGTGGTGGGTCCAGACAGTGATGCAGACCTGCTGGACATGGAGGAGGGACCATCCACCTCTGCCACCAGCCTGCAGGCACTGCAGCAGCATGCACGCTGGGCCAACAACTCAGGTGTCAGTGATACAGGTGCAGGGGGTGCACAGCCTGTGTCACAGCAGTCTGGCATGCAGGTATGCCAGCATGCTGTGCCTATGGCAGTGGCACGTACCTGCACCATTGATGATAGCAGGACTGCAATGGGCAGTGATAGGTGTGTGTCCCATGACGGACACATGGCAGGCCAGCACGTGCCCCTGGGCCTTCCTGGTTCACACCTGTGTACCAGCATGCTGGCACAGTCCCAGGCTGTGCCTGTCAGCAGCGGTGGGGCAGCACTGGTGGCTGTGCAGGTGTCTGGCACTGTTGTCAGCACGGAGGTGGAACAGGTGGACCTGGGGGCTCAGCAGTTGGAGAGGCGGCAGCAGCAGTCACACACCAGGTCTAGGGGTACAGTGTCAAGCAGTGGCACATGTCCACTGCCCATTGATCCACCCATACCTGGTCCTGGCAAACAGCGCCCACCCTCAAGGGGTGCTGTGCACCAGGACCGTCCACACCCTGGGGGTCACGATGCCATTGGGGCACAATACCCATTGGATATGCACACCCGCCTGCTACAGGACTTGGTACAGCTGCAGGGGCGGGTTGCAAGGTCCATGGAGGCACTGTCTGTGTCCATGGAGTGGCATAGCAGGGAGTGTGCTCGGGACTGAGCCGAGCTGGTCCTTATGCGGACGGATGTGACCGCTGCCATTGACAGGCTAACCCAGGCAGTAGTCTCTGTCACGGACACATTGGCCACACTGTCAGGTGCCCCGTACCACACACCCCACACAGTGTGCTCTCCACTCCCCATTCCTGGCGTTGTGCGACACCAGGCCTGTTGATGCAGGGTTCTGCTGTGGGCATCCTGAGCACCCCTGGTGCAAGTTTGTTTGGCAGGATGCAGACCCCTGTGCGAGCAAGGTCGCGTTTGCGCAGTGGGACCCCTGGTGGTGCACCAGTGCCACCCGATGTGGCCCCTGCTCAGCCTGCCAGTGCTGCTGGCCCACAGCGGGGCCGCCCATGCATCCGTGGTGGCCGTGGGACAGTGCTACCTGACTGAGCTGTCTCCCAGTGCAGGCCCTGTCTGGTGCTGCCTGTGCTATGTGTGTGCCATAGTGGGCAGTGCACTGCTGGGTGCTCTGCTCACTCACGCTGACACACGGACCACCTGCACACTCCCAACTGCTGTCCACAGGTGCATGTGCATGATGATGCCTGCATTGCACTGTACACCAAGGTGCAAGGGTGCCCAGGTCCTGACACATGTACGTGGACAGTCCAGGTGGTGGGGGTGGTTGGTTGTGCTGTGTGTTGACAATGTCGTTTCTGCAGTGCTGTGCCACTGCCCATGTACACTGCCTGGTGTTTGTGTGTCCATATGAGTGCTCACCCCTCTCTGATGGTGTGTTGGTATGCCTGGAACTGTCAACTCCCCTGACCTTCATGCACGGTGTGTTCCCCTGTGTGCCTGTGGTTTGCACATGGACAGTGTTGCCTGCACATGTCCCCTTGACTTACCTGTGTTGGGTGTAGTGCTCTTCTGCAATGGTGTCCCGGTGCAGCTGGGCCTGCCGGGTCAGTTAGGGGTCCCTCCGTCCTAGGGGGCTGCTCATCACTGCATCCGGCACCACTGGCGTCCCCATCGCTGTCCCCCTTGGACCTGTACAGCTATCTCATGGTCTTTGGCCATGCTGTGCAGGATGCAACAGGCCAGGAATATCCCACAGGCCTTTGGGGCTGTACTGTAGGTCTCCGCCGAGGTGTCCAGGCATCGGAAGCATGCCTTGAGCATCCCAAACACCCGCCTATGATGTTATGTGTTGCGGCATGTGCCTCATTGAAGCATAGCTGCGCTGGGGTCATGGGGCGCCGGCACGGGTGTGAGCAGCCAGGAGCCGGAGGGGTATCCGCAGTCACCTGTGTGAGATAGTGGAGATCAGTGTCATATCAGGTCCATATTGCCCATATCCTTGTGTGCCACTACCATGGCACCTGTGTCATTCCCACCCTTGCCCAGAGTTTGCATTCCATACATGTGTACTCACCCACTAGATGACCCGTGGGATGTCCCCACTCTTGAATCGATGGCACAGTGCAGACTGGTGCCATATGAAGGCATCATGTGCTCCACCAGGGTGTGTGGCACAGACATTGATAATGCGCCCAGTGGCATCACACACCACCTGGCAGTTGACATTGGAAAAGCCCTTTTAGTTCCAATATGCCTGGCCGTCGGGGCCAGGTGGCATGCGAATGGCCACATGGGTGCAGTCTATGGCCCCTAGCATGCCAGACATACGTGCTACCCTGTGGAACTCCTGCATGTTTGTTGTACGCCCACACGGGTGCTGGGGAAATGGATGTACTCCGCAGCATGAGGCAGCAGTGCGCTGAGGAATTGGGTGAGGATGCGTGACATGGCCGACACTGTGTAATGCCTGTGGTGTCCCCTGTCGGCCTCTGGAAGGTGCCTGTGGCAGCAGGCACATGCAGGCTGTCAACTTGGTCTCCATGGACAGAGCATGACCGTCAGGAGGGTGCCTGCATCACATCACTGCACAGCTTGCAGAGCCGCCTCAGTATTGCCCTGTTCAGGTGGTACCGCCCACAATCTCGATATGTCTGTACAGCCGGTTGATGCTACATCATACCTGTCGGGGCATATCGCGACAGGCCCCTCCGCGGCCACGCCCCTGCAGCATGGTGTCTCACCCTCATTACAGCTTCCATGTGGAAGCTGACACTGTCCATCTCCCTGGCTTCTGCCCCCGGCTGCTGTTCCTGTGTTACCCGCTGCCCCCACTGCTGCTTCCACTGCAGGCACCCCACTGGCCTCTCTGTCCTCCTGGACCCACTGTCCCTCTCTGCCCTTCAGCTCCTGTCTCTCTCTCTCTCTCTCTCTCTGTCTCTCCCCCCAGTTTGCGGCCTGCTAGGAGTTCCTTGTGCCACTTCCTTGAGCCTTTTATTTTGGCTCAATTCGCTTACTGCGCAATTCCGTTGAGCCACTCATGCATTTCTAAGTGTTCGGATATCGCATTATGCACTCTTTATGCATGGACCCGCCTCTTGGTTGCACATGCCTTCATTTCCATTGCGCTGTTGCTCAGCATGTTTTCGTATTGAACTGGCCCTTCTGAATATCGCAGAATGGCGATTTTTTGAGTTAGCACGCGAGCCCTGTTGCATGGCGCAACCATTTTGAATATCTGGGCCAGAGTGTCCAACTTGTTCAGGAAGATTTGGGAACAGCACCATAGACTACATCACAGCAGTCAAAGATGGGGAGTATCATCTTATGGACAATTTCACGCGTTACAGTCAAAGTGATGCAACTATGATTCCTGTACAGAGCACTAAGCTTGGGGCACAGTTTCCCAAGGACAGCATCGATATGCACAGAGAAGTTGAGGTGCTTGTCCAGCCAAACCCCCAGATATCTAAATGAGGAGGTGTCCTCCAGGATGGTCCCATCAAGCAAGTGGAAGGTGGGTAGAGCCAGGAGCCAAAATGCTATGTAGCTGGAGGGCAGTCAATTTAGGAAGGACATGAAGTAATTCTTCACAGAAAGGGTGGTGGATACCTGGAACGGCCTTCCAGTGGAGGTGGTCGGGGGTGAAAACAATGGTGGGATTCAAAAATGCCTCGGACAGGTGCAGAGAAATTGTAGAGGTAGGGAAGAGAGGGGGAATCAGTTTGACAGAGGTGAGGCTAGCATTATATACCAGGCAATGATGGAAGTTCAGGTAGACCCCTCCCTGTGAGCCAACTCACAATGGGAGCAGGAACTGGGAGGTCAGATATTGGAAGAGCAATGGATCCTTTGCTGGGCCACGATACACCAGACCTGCAGAGATGGTAGGTCACACCTGATTATGAACAAAACCCTGCTGCACTGGTACTACAGTATATGCTGGCCAAACAACATAAACTGGGACTCAACTAAACAGATGAATGTTGGAGATGTGGTCTCCCTAGAGCCCACCTCCACCATGTGCTATGGGGTTGCTGCAACATAAAGCCATTGTGGAACTCAATCACAGACATGGCCCAAATGATCTTCCCTAACTTCATGATTGATGCCCTTTCTTTCTGTTAGGCTGTGGTCTGGAGTCAGCCTCCTGGTATGACCCGGGAGCACTGTGGACAACAGTAGTGGGGGCAGAGGCAAAAAGGCTATTGCTTCAGAGATGGCACTCCGCTGAGTGTCCCAGCATGGTGGAGCTGTTGAAAAACCTGGCACAGGTGGCCACATATGAAAGAATGTCAAAGTTTGCCAATGGAACAATGGATAAATACGTAATATGGCGTCTGTTCTTAGAATCCAAATTTTGCCACAGTTCCCCCCAGTCAGCTCAACAAATACTCCACCTGCTACCCCTCAATGAACCCAAACTTGGATGCACTGCAGTCTTAAAGTACCAGGCACACCCAGTCAAGGACCTAGCTTAAGGGATACAGGGTGTAAAGGTTCAGAATGAATAACCTGAGACATTAAAGTTATTTTGACACCGCAGGGACTAGTGTCCTAGAGTTGGATGGGGTGGAACACTCAGATTTCAGGATATGGTATACTTCTCCCCAACCCCATCAACTCATGGTGATTCCCTCATTTAGAGAACCATGGATTGATTTGCATAACTGCATGTACCCTTACTGTGGATAAACTGTATTTTTAAATCTTTACACTGGATGCTTATCTTAACACTTATCTGTATAAACACAGTCAATTTGTTAAGATGATATAAAGTTCAACCCATATGTATATTTGCACAAAAGCAGTATTGTATCATTTTTTATTTTAATAACATTTTCAACTTAAAAAAATAGAAATATTAACTCACCAGTGTAAGGAAGATGCAGAGGTCTGCAAGGCTTTGTGAGTAGTAACTTCCCAGGGAAGTACCGCTTTAAGCAGTTTTAGGATTTTAAAATACTGGAGACTCCAAATTCATCTACAGTCTGGTATGTTAATTATTATTTACAATGTGATACACAGTGTAATTTAATTTGTGTATAGAGAAGAGTTTATCAAATTTCAAATGAATAGGAAGTTTGCACATTTTCCCACTTTTGTTTCCAAAAATCCACTCATGTTGGTCAGTATTGCTACAAATAACCTGTTTAGAACATACAGTTAATTGTAACTTTCTTGCAGAACAAGAACACTAAATGCATGCTGAATAATTCCAGTTTACTTAGTATTTGTCAAGATCTTATTAGAGTTCTTGATGTCAAGCTCAAGTTCCACCAAGGAATCTGGAAAGACTGTTCAAAGCAAAGTTTTGAATCTTACAATTTATAAATACTATGTAAGCAAAAAGTGCACAAAGTGTCAGGGACTGCATTAAGAACATCGTTTGGAATCCCAAATTGTACACATACACAGTCACACAGTGATATTACCATGATATTACATGATATTACAACTTAACTCATATAGTACTTTTACAGTTTTATAGCTGTAACATCCAGAAATATTTGCAATGGTAAAAGACACGTACAGGAACCATTTCTATAACAGAAAAACACCTATCAAAGCAAGCCTCTGGTAAGTCTATAGCAATTATCCTGCAAGAGATGATCTTTAATGTTTACATTTGCCAAGTGCAGGTAAAAACCAATCTCCTGAACTGAACTCTGTATTCAAAATGAATCACTGCACAATTTGCATTTTTTTTTATTATTCTTGTAGGTATCATAGATTGCAGTCAGTTTTTCACATAAGAGTTTACATACATTTCTTTGTTTATTTGCAGTGGTTCTTTTAGTGATGGCAGTTTTGGGAGAATAAAGGGTCACTCTACAGCACCTACAAAACAAAAAGCAAATACCTGATCAGTGCCTGAGTGTCCAGCTCCAGCTGTTGAATCTGATTGGCATTGTCAGAGGCATTTCACTCTTCTAGCTAACTAATTGAAGTTTACCGTTTCTTTCCTGACAGAGAAAAGCTCCTAGGGGCTGTGACAATCTAAACGTATTCTGAATAGTGAGGTGCTACTGGTTTTGATTGAGTAGAGAAGACTGCTGTGAAAAGGGTCTCCTGTCTAACTGAGATCACAACTGCATTCATATTTTCTTAATTTTCCTGAACGATTTCATAGGTTGCAGTTGTATTTTAATATGCACTTTTCTGGGGATGCTTTGAATTAGTATTAGCATGTTTGCCTTGAGTCTGCTATGCCACTACAGGGAGCAGTACCTGCTAAGTGTAAAACAGAAAGACCTGTTTGCCCCAGTGCCCCTGTCCATGGATTACCTCGGCCAGCACAACATTAGATTAAAACAGATCACCTTGATGGGTTGGGTGGGGGATATCTTTAATTTACAAAGCTAATTAAAATATACAATGTATCAGAATTGGACACTGTGGAGAAGCTTTATTGAACACGGTACCCCTGAGTAACTGATATCACAAGTACATTCGTATTCCATTGATTTTCCTTATAATAGTTCATAGAGTGTAGGCATTGGTTATTTTTACATGAGTTGTTTGCATGCAGTTTTCCTTATTGGCAATGGTTGTTCTGGCAGAGGGAAAAAAAGACCGTCTAGCAAAGAACAACAAGAGTTGGTTAAAAAACGTTCAACACATGCAGACAATTTCTCTAAACATAGTCTGCTCACTGAGTTTTTTTAATGATTTTGAATTGCTAGTGTTTTGAAGTGTCTCTGAACAAAGTGCAATTAAAAATTAATGCAGTGCATGAGGCGACTTTTCAATTAGTCCAGAAAACTGTCTGCTTCAGATACGTCTTGTTTGGCTCAATGTACTACTGTATGCAATCCACCACTAAAACTTCTAATGTATGTTGAACCTTTTGCCATTTGACATTAGGACCTTTAACATTTATGTTTTGGGGGAAAATCCTGCAAGGTTCACCAAAAGGACAGAACAACACCTTATGGCTTGTTTACCACAGAAGCACTGCCAAATTTCTCCAGGGGGTAAGTTGTGACATGTAGAGATGACAGCAAAATCACATATAATAACAGTACACTCTTTTTCTTGTGTGACATTGTCCTGGAAATAATGTAAAGTAACGGAAGTGGGATTCTAACTTGGCAGCACAAAAACCTTTCCCACAGCTGCAGTTTATTGCATTTAACTTGTATTACTGACCTTTGTGTTGTAAGTACCGATTGTGTTGCCTGTATATCCATGGCACCTCCGATCCATAACCTTAGGGTTATGCATGCCTGATAGGCTGCTGATGCACATCACTTAAGTTTTGGATTTCGGGTCTCCACCAAGCCCCTTCCCCTCCTGGGTGTCTTCAGTTTTAACTTGTGCATCTAATAAGAGGTTGCATCACTGTCCCAAGCTCCAGCATATTAGCAAAGGAAAAGGTAATTACAACAACGAAAAAAATAAATACTAAACTGCACAGACAGTATAAGTGATGCACAGCATGTCTTGCAGTGGTCGTGCATGCGTAATGTCTCACTACTCCATCTTGGAGAGGGGCAGGAAGACAAACACACACGCGTGCAAGGAGTGCTCGCGCATGCACGATAGCGATCTGCTTCATGATCGCGCTAATTAATGCCCGCAATGTGTAGAGAGCAGCTGCTACTATAAAAGGAACCAAATGAAGTCAAACGGAGGGGAACAGAAGCATTATGGTTATCCCATCGCTCATCCAGCCATCCAGAATGAGCACCTTAAAAGGGCAGCCCACAAGCAGGTTATGAACCTCTTGAAGTGGCATGTCCACCAATACAACATTATGGAGCTCAACACTGCTTATACAAACATAGAAACATAGAATTGGACAGCAGATAAGGATCGCTTGGCCCACCCAGTCTGCCCATTTTCCTACCTATTGGATAAGCTGCAGATCCTAGATAACCAGCAGCCTACTTCTTCCTACCCCACCCCTAGAATTGCCTTTATGACTGTCCCATGCATGCTTGAATTTCACCACTGTTTTTGACTCCATGACCTCCTCCAGAAGGCCGTTCCATGCATCCACAACCCTCTCTGTGAAAAAATACTTCCTTAAACTATCTCTGAGCCACCCCCTCTATCTTCAAATTGTGCCCCCTTGTTCTTGCACACCTCTTTTTTTGAAAGATGCAACCCTCTTGGACTTTGTTGATTCCCTTGAGGTACTTGAAAGTTTCTATCATGTCCCCCCTCCCCCACCTTTCCTCAAAGCTTTTCATATTAAGCTCCTTAAGTCTCTTTTCATATGTCTTCCGGTGTAGACCCTGCACCATTTTAGTTGCCCTCCTCTGGACAGCTTCCATCCTGTCTATATCTTTGCGAAGACTGGGTCTCCAAAACCTCATTCAGTACTCCAGATGGGGTCTGACCAGCTGTCTGTACAGAGGGATAATAACTTCCTGTTTTCTACTGGTGATGCCTCTCCCTATGCATCCCAGTATCCCCCCAGCCCTCCTTGCTGTCCTCTCACATTGCTTGCCCACCTTTAGGTCATCTGATAGGACTACCCCAGGTCCCTTTCCATTTTTGTTGTTGTTAGTATCTCACCCCCTATTGTGTACTCTTCCCCTGGGTTTTTGTTTCCCAGGTGCATTACCTTGCACTTCTTAGCATTGAATCTAAGCTGCCATACATTTGACCCTTCCTCCAACCTTGCCAAGTCCCTTCTCATCCTTTCCACCCCACCTTGTGCATCAACTCTGTTGCAGATCACTAGTAAGGAGACAGGAACGAGGGGGGCGGTACAGTGCACAGTGGGCAGTAACAGGAGGGTTTTTTTGTAGACACAGTGAGCACCTAACATTAACGGACACACATGCTGCTCTCTGCTCAGTCTGATTTGTATCTGACTTGTGCCCTCGCTCTTTCTAAAGCTGGTAGGGCTCTGTGAAAGTCTAATTAAATGAATTTTCTTGAGCTCTGTGACTAGTAAGGGATGGGAACGGGGGGGGGGCGGTACAGTGCACAGTGGGCAGTAACAGGAGGGTTTTTTTGTAGACACAGTGAGCACCTAACATTAACGGACACACATGCTGCTCTCTGCTCAGTCTGATTTGTATCTGACTTGTGCCCTTGCTCTTTCTAAAGCTGGTAGGGCTCTGTGAAAGTCTAATTAAATGAATTTCCTGAGCTCTGTGACTAGTAAGGGATGGGAACGGGGGTGGTACAGTGCACAGTGGGCAGTAACAGGAGGGTTTTTTGTAGACACAGTGAGCACCTAACATTAACGGACACACATACTGCTCTCTGCTCAGTCTGATTTGTATCTGACTTGTGCCCTCGCTCTTTCTAAAGCTGGTAGGGCTCTGTGAAAGTCTAATTAAATGAATTTCCTTGAGCTCTGTGACTAGTAAGGGGATGGGAACGGGGGGGCGGTACAGTGCACAGTGGGCAGTAACAGGAGGGTTTTTTTGTAGACACAGTGAGCACCTAACATTAACGGACACACATACTGCTCTCTGCTCAGTCTGATTTGTATCTGACTTGTGCCCTCGCTCTTTCTAAAGCTGGTAGGGCTCTGTGAAAGTCTAATTAAATGAATTTCCTTGAGCTCTGTGACTAGTAAGGGGATGGGAATGGGGGGGCGGTACAGTGCACAGTGGGCAGTAACAGGAGGGTTTTTTTGTAGACACAGTGAGCACCTAACATTAACGGACATACATGCTGCTCTCTGCTCAGTCTGATTTGTATCTGACTTGTGCCCTCGCTCTTTCTAAAGCTGGTAGGGCTCTGTGAAAGTCTAATTAAATGAATTTCCTTGAGCTCTGTGACTAGTAAGGGGATGGGAACGGGGGGGCGGTACAGTGCACAGTGGGCGGTAATGGGAGGGTTTCTTTGTAGAGCAGGGTGGAGAAAGGGCGTGGAGGAGTTGTTTGGATAGCAGAAGAGCAGGGGCACCAGAGAGGGGGCAGCGTTTTGATGGGTGGAGAGAATCCAGGTTTTTTTTAATTAAGGAAAAAATGCAAAGTCCTCACTCTGTGTTCGTATAAGGACTGCAGACTCCACCCATGCAGCCCTAAAATCAGGGCTACCTTAACTTTTTTTGTACTAGCCAGCTGGGCTAGTGAACCAGAGTTTACGCTAGCCAGCAGAAGTTTGCAGTGCCACGCAGTCAGTATGGTTCATAGATATTTGTTAAACAAAAGGCAAATAAAATCAAAATGTAGCAAACACGTGTCTGAATTTATTTGAAACCTAAATTACAAATGAACTTTGCTTGTGAAATAAAATACTTCATATGTATAACACTCAGTGAAGTCAGTGTCTTAATGTCATTGTTTTAAACTTATACAATCCCTAAATGTTGCTGGATTGTGTGGTGTCAGGGGAGTGTGGCTCACTCTCATGCACACTTGTATTACTATCACAGTCACTCTCAGCTCAGACACACCACAGGGACAAGGCTGAAAGGAACAGCGGAGGCTGGAATGCTGATTTAACCTCCCTGTGTTCCTGCATGCACACTTGTATCACTATCACAGTCACTCTCAGCTCAGACACACCACAGGGACAAGGCTGAAAGGAACAGCAGAGGCTAGAATGCTGATTTAACCTCCCTGTGTTCCTGAGCTGTAACCTGTTAGTGTCTTGTTTGACTACGTCGCGGTACCTCACTGTGCTGACTGCATGTTGGTGTGAATGCTGGCGAATCTAGCAATGTTGTTTTACTTTGGGATGGGGACTTAGGGGTCTGACTTTGTATCATTACATTACATCTTGGAGGCAGTATACTGCAGTGGGTTAAGGCTCTGAGCTTCAGATTTGGAGACCTGGGTTTGTATCCCATAGCCACCTAGAAACCTAGAAACATAAAATTTGACGGCAGATAAGGACTGCTTGGCCCACCCAGTCTGCTCATTTCCCTACCTACTGTACAAGCTGCAGATCCTAGTTAACCATCAGCCTACTTCTTCCTACCCCACCCCCTAGAATGGCCTTATGACTGTCCCATGCATGCTTGAATTCCACCACTGATTTTGACTCCACAACCTCCTCCGGAAGGCTGTTCCATGCATCCACAACCCTCTCTGTGAAAAGCTGCCATACATTAGACCATTCCACTAACCTTGCCAAGTCCCTTCTCATCCTTTCCAACCCACCTTGTGCATCAGCTCTGTTGCAGATCTTTGTGTCATCTGCAAAGAGGCATACTTTTCCTTCCAGTCCCTCTGCAATGTTGCTTACAAAGACATTGAAGAGGAACGATCCTAATAGTAAACCCTGTGGTACCCCACTAGTAACACCCCTTTCTTCAGAGTGGACTCCAGTTACTATTACTCTGTGTGTCCGATTCTCCAGCCAATTATTTACCCAGGCTGTCATCTTGGGACCAACTCCCAGGCTGGCTAACTTGTATATTAATCTTTTGTGTGGGACTGTGTCAAATGCTTTGCTAAAGTCTAGGTAGACCATGTCCACAGTCCGTCCCTGGTCTACTACTTTGTTCACCCAGTCAAAGAAATCTATCAGATTTGTCTGGCATGACCTTCTTGCTGTGAGTCCATGCTGCCTTGGGTCCTGTGCTCCTCTGGCCTCTAGATACTCGACAGTTCTTTCCTTCAGAAGTGATTCCATCATTTTTCCTACCACTGAGGTTAAACTAACAGGTATGTAGTTTCCTGCTTCTGCCTTGCTCCCACTTTGGTGAAGGGGAATCACATCGGCCCTCCTCCAGTCCTCGGGTACCACCCCATCCTCACATGATTTGTTAAAGAGGGTAGTCAGTGGTGTCACTAGTTCTACCCTTAGTTCTTCCAGAATTCTGGGATGAATCCCATCAGGCCCCATTGCTTTGTCCACCATCAGTTTTAAGAGTTCTTTCAGAACCCTTTCTTCTGTAAAGGGGCAGGTATCAACTTCTGTATCCAGAGTGTTTCTACTGTTTGTTTTAGGTACTTCCTCTTCCTTTGTAAATACTGAGCAAAAATATTTGTTTAGTATCTCTGCCTTTTCACAGTCACCCTCTGCCCACCCTCCTCCCTTTATTAAGCATCATTATCCTCCTTTGGTCTTCCTTCGCTCCCTGATGTACCTATAAAAGGTTTTATCCCCCTTCTGAATTGAGTTGGCTAGCTTTTCCTTGGTTTGGGCATTGCTGTTCTGACTGCCTTTCCAGCTTCCTTTTGCTTTAACTGCTACAGTTCTCTGTCCTGCTCCTTTTGTGATTCCTTGTACTTCCTGAATGCTTTCTTTTTCTCTTGAACCTTCACTGCCACTTCCTTTGAGAACCATAGTGATTTCTTACATCGTTTTGTTTTATTTCTTTGCTTCACACAAAGGCTTGCTACCTCTGTGATGGCAATTTTTATTATTCCCCATTGTTCTTCCACCCCTCCTTCCTGCCCATTTGCTAGTGCATTCCTTAGGCACTCACCCATTTTGGTAAAGTCAGCCCTCCTGAAGTCCAGTACTTTTGCCTTTGTATGGCTTGACTCTATTGCTGTGTTTATTGTGAACCAAACTGTTTGATGGTTGCTAGTTCCCAGATGACTACCCACTTCTACATCTGTGATCCTCTCTTTATCTCCATTTGAGAGAACCAGGTCAAAGATTGCTCCCTCTCGAGTGGGCTCCAATACTAGTTGTCCAAGGCATGCCCCCTGTAGGGTATCTAGAATAACCCCACTCTTCGAAGTGGCGGCTGCAACTGCACTCCAGTTAACATCTGGCATATTCAGATCACCCATCAGCAATATCTCCCCTTTTTCTGCCATTCTAAGTATACTTTCTATCATTTCCTTGTCCATTTCCTCCCCCTGAGAAGGGGGTCTGTATACAACCCCTGTGCGGCTTGTGGTGCCATTGCCAGTCTCCAAATTTACCCACAGTGCTTCTTCTCCTCCCTGTTTTCCCTTTTGTTCTGTTGCTTTGATTCCTTCCCGTATGTAAAGAGCTCCTCCTCCTTCTCTTTTACCCTCCCTGTCCCTCCTGTAGATAGTGCATCCTGGTATGTTTACGTCCCAGTCATGGTTTTGTGTGTACCATGTTTCTGTGACTGCCACAATATCCAGATGTTCCTCCTCCATCAAGGCCACTAATTCAGGAAGCTTGTTACTCAGACTATGGGCACTGGTACTCATTGCTCTCCATTTTTTGATGGATTTACCTTCTGTTGCAGCATCCCCCACTGACCTTTCTACCTCGGTCTTTTTCTAGTTTTGTACCCTGTTTTGTAGGGAGAGGCTGGGATTTTCCTGCTGCTTATCAGTGCCTCCCCCCTTGACTAGTTTAAAAGCTTGCCAATGAAGCATTTAAACCGATTGCTCAAAAGACTTGTTCCCTTCCTGGACAGATGCAGACCATCCTGCCAGTATAGGCTGGTGTCCCTCCAGGTGGAACCCCAGTCCCCAATGAAGCCAAACCTGTGCTCAACACCAGTTTTTTCAACCATTCATTAAACTGCATGGTACAAAGTACCCTCGTCTCACCCATGCCACTGACAGGCAGCACCTCTGAGAAGGATACTGTGTGTGCTACTTGTCTTAAGCCACTCCCCAACTCTACAAAGTCCTTCTGCACTGCTCTAATCTCATGATGAGCCAAGTCATTTGTCCCTAGGTGCACAATTATGTCCAGCTCAGACTCCCGTGCAGCTGTTCTCATGATTCTGAGGATACACTTCCTGTCCCTCCAAGCCATGGCACCAGGCAGGCACCTTACTTCAGTTTTCCCTGCTCCCCCCAGTTCTATCCCCCTAATAACTGAGTCCCCCACCAGGAGCTGCTTTCTTTCCCTGTGGTGTCCTCTGCCTGCTTCCTGTGGGCCTCCCTTGTGACAGTTGTCCTCAGCCTCCTTAGTCTCCTCTGCAGGTGTATCCATAGGGGAGCTATGCTCCCCCAGAATGGTGTATGGATGGTGATCCTTGAAACATCTCCAGCACTTATCTACAGTGGACTGGCCTCTCTACAAGCTTTTAAGATTATGCCCCACATATTTTGCCATTCTCCATTTGAAATGTGTATATTTGATTCTTGTTGCCATTTTGTAGGAGTGACAGTAATGGGCAAGGCCACTGATTTACGGTGATTAAAACAATTAAATTCCGTTTTCAAGACTTAAGATTCCGGAATTTCACTGGTCATTATTACTCTAATTTCCGGATTTTACCGGGATTCTGTTACCATTCTGTTAGTATGTGCATAAATAATCAGAATTAAACAAGGCTTAATATACAGAGCATTAAATAAAGCAAACTGAAAATAGTACAGGAAGGAATTAAAAGAAAAACAGACTTTTATATAAAAAGAAAAACAGACTTTTATATAGATCTACTGATCTGATAGAAAATGCCAGATTCCATGAAATCTTCATTTTTACCGGTTTTCAGGCAGCCCTAATTCCGGAATTTTACCGGATTTTCCGGTTAAAAATGAAAAACAGTGGCCTTGGTAATGGGTCAGGGAGAGAATCTAGCAATAGAGAATATATTTTTTTATTACTGTTGTTAGTCGTGCAGAGTTTATCCAAATAATGGTTCTGGGAATATGAATAACCTTTTGCACTGATACTTTCTCGAAGCTGCAAATATTTATAAAATTCAGTTCTGGAAAGTTTATATTTTGATGATATTTGAGCAAAAGACATAAAGCTGATGTATTAGGATCTGAAATGTCCTTGTTTTTCCAATTTGGCCATACTACACTCCTCCCTTCTACCTTAATCAAGGGATTCCCCCAGAGTGGGCAGTGTGGAGAAGACTTTGGGTCCCAACCTAACGTGCATGCTACCGAATTTCAGGAATGATTTGCTTGATTTAATATAGGATTAGACACGAATACCTTGGAGGTATCAGAGAATAGGACTATCCTTGGATGATTGCCTTTTAATAGATCCTTTTCCATTTGCACCCATCCAGAAATATCCTGATTTTTTTGCTAACCACAGAGGCTTAATACAATGAGCAGCAATAAAAGCATCTTGTCTCAGTTTAAAGTTTGGTAGACCGAAACCTCCATTTTTGTTGTTGTTGAAGTTTCCTTAATGATATCCATGAGGGTTTATCATCCCCCAAATAATTCCTAATTAGTGCATAACGTTTGTTAAAATAAACTTTATGAACCTGAATCAGTAAATGTTGCAGCAAATAAGATATAACTGGAGCCGCCTCCATATTGAACGCTGGTATTTTGCCCCACAGGGAAAGGAACAACTTGCTCCACCTGGTTAAGTGTGATGTCATTTGTTCTGTAATGAGGATCATGTGGGATATAGCAGGTGTGATATGTATGGCCAAGAATGTAACACTTTTGAGATGCAATCTTGATATTGTAAGACTTAAACATGGATGAGTTACATTTCTTAGTTAATGGGACAGCCTCAGATTTCTCAACATTTATTCTAAAACCTGAGAAGGTGGAAAATTCCTGAACTTTAGATAGAATTTGTGGGATTGAAATCTGCAGATTAGTACTCGATAGCAGTATGTCATCTGCATAGGCGGAAATGCTTTGGTTCTTTCCTATTTTAACACCTGTTATTAAAGTAGATGTGCAAAATGTAATAAGTAAAGGTTCTAAAGCTAATAAAAATAATAGTGGCAAGAAAGGACAGCCTTGCCTTTTGCCTCTATATAGTCAGAATTTATTAGAAGATATGCCATTAATTTTAACCTATGCATATATTTCAGAATAAAGAATCTGCACCCATTTGCAAAAATAACTTCCCAAATCATATTCCAAGATTTTCAATAAATAACCATTTTATCCTATCAATTGCTTTATCAGCATCTTGGGATATTAGAGTAGGATAACATGGATTACTTCTTATTTATTTATTTAAATGTTGATGACTGGGTGAGCCCACTGAGACAAAATCCCTTTTCAGGGGCGACCCATGGAAGGGGTAACAGGTGGGAGAACAGACAAGTGTGCACAGACACCACTGAGGTGTAAACAAATGGGCAATGACAACAACAATAAGAAGGATAGAAAAAATAAGGATAAGTAAGTACGTACCATGTGAAATAAATATACAACAAATACATACTGGTGTAAGTAGGTATGGTTAGCAACAGTTGCAGGCTGGGGAGGAAAAATATTTCCTTGAAAAGTCACTTAAAGTAAGAGAGGGTGGAACAAGATAATAATAATATGTGTGGGAGCTTGTTCCATTTTTGAGGTGCAGCAACATGGAAGGATCTGTGACTTATCTCTAGGAGGGTGTGAGAATATTCAATATGGGGAGGTGAGAGGATCTGAGCATTCTGGAATAGGGTTTCAGTGAGAGAAGTTTGGGGAAATTGGGTGGGGGTGAGGTGGATTAGTTTAAAGACAGTGCATAGTACAGGGAAATCCATTTTAGCTCTGCAGGATGGTCAGCTTAAGGTGCAGAGGACATCACAGTGGTGAGCCCGGGAGTGAGAGCCTGCAGCAAAATGTGCACCTCTGTGATAGGCTTGCTCTAGCTTAGCCTGTATAGAGGTCCTGGCCGAGTGTGTGACAGGTGCCAAATAGATCTTGCCTCATGAATGATGTGCAAAATCCTGCAAAAGAGGTCTGCTCTACAGTGTCCATGTACAAAGCCTACTTGATCTAGATGGATTAAATTCTGAATAACTGAGTTGAGTCTGTTAGCCACAATCTTAGCCCAAATCTTGCAGCCTGCATTAATTAATGATATTGGCCTATAATTGCTGCAGAGTTTAGGATTTCTATCTTTTTTTGGGAATGATTACAATTGAAGCTTTTCTCATAGAAGGTAATAAAGAGCCTGTTTCTATATTACTGCAGAAAACTTCTTGTAGAATTGGTGCGACCATATGAGTAGTGGCTTTATAAAACTTGCTTGAAAGTCCATCTGGACCTGGAGCTTCAGCCTCAGGGAGGGACTGAATTGCTTTATGTATTTCCCCTAAGGTGTTTCAGGCTTATCCAACTTTGCTTTGTCCTGTTCAGAGATCACTGGTAATTTAATGTCTTGCAAAAAATGATCTCATTTGGTCGGATCAAATTGCCCTTTGGATGTGTATAAATTAGAGTAAAGTTTCTTGAATTCCAGGATGGGGGTGCTGATGAGCACTGAGTAGAGAAGTCGCAAATAGCCACACCTTTGTATGATTAAGCATTTAAATTAGTTATTTAACGGGGTTCAAGAATTTAAAAATAGCTCAGTGGATGGTGTGAGAGATCCTGAAAATGAATGAGTACCTGCTTGCTGGAAAAAACACAAGAAATGCCCTAAAAGTGCTAACAAGAAATCAGGCCTAGGCTACACACCAAATCCAGTGGCAACGGGGCCTATCTCACTCTCGGCGATCGAGACAGCAGTACTGAGCAGGGCAGTGAGGAATCAAGTGCTGCAAGGCTTGGGTCCATGGCTAGATGCTTTTGATAGAAAAATTGCACCTCTCAAGTCAGAAATTGGGGAGCAAACAAAACAAATAACTGAGGTGGAGCAGAGAATCTCAAATTTGGAGGACACCTCTCAAAAAATCCCAGACAGAGTTTCAATGTTGGAAATGAAACTAGAGCAGCTCTGAGAAATCATGGACTATCAAAAAAACTACAATTGAAGGAGTGATTTGCATCTTCAGGGTTTGGCAGAGGGGAAGCAAGGTAAGTGCGTATTGGAATTCTGTGCTACTGTCCTGCCCAAATTACTGGACATACAACTTAAAAATGGGTGCCTTAAAATTGAAAAAGCACATAGAGATCTAACACCTTGACCACCAGATGAACAGCTTCCAAGGCAGAACATCATTCAGCTCTGTAATTCTCAGGACAGACAGGAGGTGATGGCTGCCCACAGGGCCAAGAAATGGCTAACGTTTGAAGGCTGAAAACTCACTTTACTTCAGGTTCTCTTGTAAAGGGTACAAAAAAATTAAAATAAACGCCAAGCCTTTAATGAATCAATGAACATGCTGCAAGCCTGGGGCATCAAATTCCTCCTCGCCTACCCAGCTACAGTTAGAGTCCAGATGGAGGGGGCCAGTTACTCTTTCTTGGAGCCAAGTAAGCTCAAGTCCTTTATTACAGTGTGGGACAAGAAAAACCAAGGGAAGTGACAGTAATGCTTAGCACCTTATCCGGAGTGTCCAGTCCTGTTGCGCTGCTCAACGCCATGTAGGGGACACATCTGGTGTCTAGTGATCTCTAAGTCATCAGAGAGGGCACCTACACCTTGGGGATTTCACCCTAAAATTGAAACAAAGCCTTCTAGAGGAGAGGTGAGAGTGTCTTCAATGGCTTAGTGCTTTAAATACATGTATCATTTCTGTGTGGTCCAATTGCAGGCCACAAGACTGGGTAATACTTCTATATGGTTGTGGTTGAAGCCACGTATGAGAATGGGAACATGCTTGTAAATGGGGGGGTTATGATGCGGTTTTCTAGATGATATCGAGAGGGGGGCTCAGATGACTGCAGTGATGCAGTGCACTGCGGCAGACCTGCCGCAAAGAGCAGCAGGGCACCTGAATATAAAAAGTAATGACAATGTAATTGCTGGGGATCACTGCTGCCTTAAAGGGTTACTCTGCTGATAAAATATGTTTGTGTTTAATGTGGGGGTTGGGGGATTTTTGCTTGGGAGGGTCTATAGGGTTATAGAACATGTCAGCTGGTGGGACTGTTACTTCTAAGAGACTTCTGCTTTTTTCTGGGCTGAGTATAGTGTATAATGGTGTTTTACATTATGCTTGGGAGAGGTGGGCAGAAGTTCATACTGGTTACAAAACATTAAGGTTTTATAGCTACAGGTCTAATGTTGTTATTGTTCGCAATCCATTTGGAAGCTCACAGATATGTGGGGATACTAAGACTGGTTTAAAGTCAATCATAAGAGATCGAATAATGTGTGGGGTTTGGAGAATCAACAATCAAAATGTTAGATAAAGTTCAAAATGCATTGTTTGCCTCTTGGAATATTAAAGGGATTAATACTCCCATTAAGTGGGCCAAAATTCTCTCAGCTCTAAAAAGAAAAAAATGTCCCACTAGCAATGCTCCAGGAGACGCGTTTGCTTCCTAAGGAGCCTGGCAAACATGTGGGAGGGTGGGTGCCTGGGGTCCTGTTAACAAGCATTGTTTTCGTCACACAAAAGAGGTGTAGCCATTTTAGTACCCAAGAATTTCCCATTTGAGGTTGTGCAGGTAGTTCAGGACACCAAAGATGGTAGGTATGTCTTTGTTAGAGGAAGGTTAAGAGGACAGGAAATCACAAGAGGCAGCATATATGCCCCCTCGACATATAATCCCAATTTTTTCAAAAGGTTATTAGATGTGCTGAACAGAGAGCAATTCCCAGGCCTAATCATGGGAGGTGATTTTAACTGTATGATGGATTGGACCCTGGATTATGAGGGGCTGGGTAAGAGGCAATCTTATGGGCTATGGGCTTTCAGGATCTGGAGATGGTGGATAGTTGGAGGGTACTACACCTGGCATAGGGAATTCACCTTCCATTCTACACTCCTGGTCTAGGTTAGACCATATTTTTGTTTCCATGGATTTATTCAAAAGGGTTAAAGATGTGTCACATAGTGCAGTGATGCTGTCAGACCATACAATGGTACAACATAAGCTGGAGGGGGCATGTCAAAGAGAAGAGCTGGGCTACTGATGATTTCCCACATATCTTTTGTGTAAGGAGGCATTCCATAATTACCTTAAATCTAAATGGGAGGAAACTTGGTCTGCTAATAAGGGTTCGGTCCCTTCTAAGGGATGGTCTGGGAGGCAGGAAAGGTGTTTATGAGGGGGTGGTGATTAGTTGTACTGCAAAAATAAACAAGCATTTGTCAATGCCGAATGTTTGCTTGCTGGCATTGGCACTGGTAGTGTAGGAGTTACAGAGCTGCATAATAGGAATGGCAGTGAAGTATTGAACTGAAGCCAACCCTACCACCACCATGCAGATACTGACAGGCATTGGGGTGTGCCTTTGGGTCGTCAGGCATAACGGCCATGCCATTTCACCACACCCCACCCTGCAGACACCAACAGGTGTCACGGTGTGCCTTGGGGTCTTTGGCCCTTATGCACACCCCATTCCATTAGGAAATATGGTGAGATGGGTGCAGTATAAGAGAATGGGGTAAACTTTGAGGCCAAAGAGTCCAAGGCACAACTCGATGCCTCTCACTAGCTGCAGGGTGTGGGTTGGGGTGGAATGGTATGAGCATTACAGGCGACAATCCCAAGTCACACCCTGAGGCCTGTCAGTCTCTACAGGGAACGCCTCAGACGTTCATTGGTATTTTCACTCCAAATTTTCAACATTGTTTTTTTGTGACCCCCACCTTATGAACAGTGGCAATATCAGTTCATTAGCTGAAAGCTGATTTTGCACAGTGATTACACCATTTGGCGCCAAAGTTGTGAAAACACATTTTGAACAGGATGTGAAAAATGACAGCTGTACTGTTCATGGGGAGGTGTAAAAAAAATGGCAATATTGAAATTCTGGAGTTAAAATATCAGAAAAACTGGTGAAGTCATGAGTGAGCATAGAAACTGCACAACGCACACCAGTAATGTAATTAGTTTGGGAATTTTTTACAGCAGATTGTTAACACAGGCATTTTGGGCCTCACTCATGAACAGTGTCATGGTGATTTTCTTAATCTGTCCCAAACAGTGATTTCCCACAGTGACCCGCGATTTCTTCGCTGGAAGTGCGAAACACATTTTGGCCATGGTGTGAAAATGACAGCTGTACTGTTCATAAAGGAATGTGGAAAAATGCCAGTGGTGGAAATCTGGACTGAAAATATTACAAATTCATGAACTTATGAGGGTGCGTGGAAACTGCGCAATGCTTGCTCGTAATGCAGTCATTTTATGAACTTTTGTCACCAAATTTTTAACATAGCCATTTTAAGACCTCTGCTCATGAACAGTGTCACTGTGATTTTCTTAATCTGTCCCAAACATTGATTTCGCACACCAACTGCGCCATTGTGTGCTACATGTGCGGAAACACATTTTGGGCGAGATATGAAAAATGACAACTAAAATAGTATTTGTTCATTTGTGTGCCGTGGAGGAGCTGCCAACCATTGAATTATGTAGAGCAGACACTTGGTAAAAAGGTATTAGGGAATTATTGTGAAACTATTTACAGGATATTTAAAAAAAATCCCCCTTTTAAAACAGCAATTAAAAGCAGGTGAATTCAGGTAGCTGCTGTACTGTTGCTGTCTTTTGACATGACAACAATGCCTTCACATGTGCGCTGATTTCATTTATATATCCTGCATTATCCTAAGTTATTTAATTGCTGTTTTTTTCAAATTCAGTGGCATAGTTGAAACCATTGTCACACAGGCTAGAACATCCCTTGTAAGTTTACTCATGTAAGCTTCAGAAGAAGACCTTGTTGGGCCAAACACTTAGACACTTTGTTCTTTTTGTAACATCCATGTATGTTGGTTCAGTAAAAGGCAACAAACCATTTGCTTCAGTATAATTTTTTTGAATGCACTGCATTAAAATAAGAATTATATTGTAAGACTCTGGCAGACTACATACAGCAGGGCTCCCAGATCTATAGGGAGTCATTTACAGGGAAATTGTTCCCATTGACTTGCATTGGATACAGGGGTATCAGACATAGGCCCTATTACTCAGGATTTCATGACAAGTTGAATTCTTTTGGGGAACAATTGCAGTGACTGAAGTGAATATAGGTCCACTAGGAGAGAGTGAGAGAGTGTGTGTGTGTGTGTGTGTGTGTGTGTGTGTGTGTGTCTGTGGGAGAGAGAGAGAAAGAGAGAGACAGAGAGAAAGAGAAGGGAAGAAAGGGAGAGAGAGAGACAACATCTCCTTAAAGCTATGTATCTCCCCCACCCACATTATGGTAATGTGGGGTGGGTTAGGGTGTATTGTTTGTATGAAGAGGAGGAGAGAAATTACATTTTTATCTCTTTTTCAGATTCCTTAGACACTTGTGGTACATCAAGTTGTTACATTCTCAGTGTATATTGACATCAGTACATATCAGGCTATATGGTCTTAATTCATTGAGGTTCCTCGACTAGAGTTTTTTGTTTGACACTAATATTATCAATTTATATTTAAATTATTTATATAGTCCTGAGGTTTTTGAAATTTCTTGGGCCTTATATCTAGCTGGAGAGTACAGCTGGGTGACAGGTCCAGCTAGGTTTTACACATCACACAGTGTGCACTTCTGTCATTAAGACAACTTTACTGGTAAATTCTTGTCTATAATGCAAACATTGAAACTTCATGAGCCCTATAACTATCTTAGTTTGTCTTTAATCTGGGAGGGGTTGCCTTTCAGTAATCACATCCTTATACTAACTGTGACACTCACAGCTTGATTTTGGAGTTATCTGCTTCAGCAGTGTTATCTTATATCAATTAAATTTATATGCAGTAGGATTCTTTGTATGTGTGTTCCACCAAGCATGTTTAACCCAAGGTTTCTTCTGGCTGAAGGGCAGTATAGTACTGTTAAACTTTCTGACATCATCTTCTGTTTTTTTTTTTTTATGAGTTTTTTAAACTAATGGGGATTTTTTTCTGTTTTTCTCTGCATTATCTAGCTGTTATAAGTATTGTATTTTCTAAACAACTGCCATGAGCTTCTGAAGAAGGACTGGTTGGTCCGAAAGCTAGAGCACTTTGTTCTTGTTGTTACATCTATGTTGGTCCATTAAAAGGTAAATAATCATTTGCTTCAAGGGCATCAGAGCAATTCTGCTTCATGTGAAATAATGAAATGTACGGGGGGGGAGAACATTTGCACTAGAGTTACAGGAAAATGCAAAATCAATGTGATAGCACTGCTACTGTGTCCTCTAAAGTCCATCATTTGTTTTTTGTTTTTATGTTCGCTTCTGCACATGCGCAAGGAACGTCTTGGGAGAATGGGACACTTTGGAGGTGTGCCTGCCCTGTGCAATCCCCTGCTCTGTTGAGCAGGCATGGCGGTCCTGCACCAATTGCTGTGGTGCTGTGTATGACAGCAGTGGTCTTCTCTTCAAAAAATACGCTGTGTGCTTGCAGTGCGTCACGCCCCCCCAAATCTGTGCTGCCATGCTGGGAGCCCACCCCAGCATGGCAAACGTCCTTCATCATCTGCTGACGGGGGTGCCCAATCCCCCGTTGGCTCCACCTCACCCCAAACAGCTTTCTCTGTTGCCACGCTGGGAGCTCACCCCAGCATGGCAAACGTCCCATGTCATCTGCTGACATTGTGCCCAGTCCCCCATTGGCTCCACAGTCCCCCCAGCCATCCTTCTGCCATGCTGGGAGCCCACCCTAGCATGGCAAACATCCCGCGTCGTCAATTATAGAAAAAAGAAAACCTGTAAATTAAAAACAGTCCCACACAGTCTTCCCACCCTCCTCCCACAACCCACACCCACCCACTGCACACCCTGCCTCCCCACACCCCCCTCACCCCATACTTACCTCCAGAACTCGGCGCGACAATCATCACTGGACCAGGAACACATCTGCACTCTTCAAAGCCGACCGCGAGCTGAGGAAATGCCGGTAAGCTGTATAATGGGCTAGATGTTTTTTTTTCAACTTTGTTGCATATCTTAGGCATTTTTTGGAATTTTTGCAAAAATTTTCAACATGGGGTTTTTGGGACTCCTTCTCATGAATTCTATCACTGTCATGATGTTATTCGGGCCCGAAGGGTGATTTTGCAGTCACTGCATGAAATCACCTTTTGGGCCCAATTAATGAAACAACAGTGCCAGCATTCATGAGGTGGGCTCTCAAAAAGCCTATTTTAAAAATTTGGTGGAAAAATTCCTAAAAATGACCGTTTTAAGAGCATGCGTTGCGCAGTTCCTACGCAGGCTCGTAAGTTCACAATTTTCAATATTTTCACTCCAGATTTTTCAACATTGCCATTTTATTACACCTCCTTATGAGAAGTACAGCTGTAATTTTTCACATCTCACCCAAAACATGTTTCCGCCCATGTAGCGCTATTAAGCATCAGTCAGGGTGCAAAATCAATGTATGGGACACATTAAGAAAATCACAGTGACACTGTTCATCAGCAGAGGTCTTAAAATGGCTATGTTGAAAATGTAGTGAAATCATAAAATTACTGTTTTACTTAACGTCATTCGCAGTTCTCACATTATATGAAGTTCGTGACTTTCAATATTTTCACCCAGATTTTCAAAATTGCCATTTTACCACACCTCCTCATGAACAGTACAGCTGTCATTTTTCACATCCTGCTCAAAACATGTTTCCACCCATGTAGCACACAATGGTGCAGTCGGTGTGCGAACTCAATGTATGGGACACATTAAGAAAATCTCAGCGACACTGTTCATGAGTAGAGGTCTTAAAATGGCTATGTTGAAAATTTGGTGAAAAAAATCCTAAAAATGACTGTTTTACGAGTGTGCATTGCACAGTTCCTACACACGTTCGTAAATTCGTGAATTTTCAATATTTGCACTCCAGTGACTTCCAAATACCTAAACAGCACATAGAAGCAAGCAACATTCAGCACTGACAAATGCTTGTACTTCTGTGTCACTGATTTTTTAAGCCATGTCCAAGTGCCAAATACCGCTGCAAATACCTGCAAGCGAACGTTCGGCATTGACAAATGCTTGTTTTCGAAGTGTAATAGACCAACAACATGCCTTTCCCTGATTTGAAAGGAAGTGTGAATTATTAAGTATCTGAATGTGCTAGTGTGAACTAGTGGGGGTGGAGGGTTGAAACAAAGAGAGTGGACGAGGCAATGTGCAGTGTATCTGGCACAACTTCTGAAATCCATGTAACTCTTCTCAATTCAGTAAGCACCAGTGGCTTTGTTTGAGATATGAGAGGGGAATGAGTGTGGGAATGCAGACACATGGCTGACGTACAGCATCTTGTTTCTGCAGTCACATAAAAATACCAGCTAATGGCAATTCAGAGAAAAAAAATATTTCGAAGCTGCATTAGCAGACTAAGTGTGCAGTTTAGTGAATTACCACACAGGGGTGTGTATATGACAGCACTCAAAAGCGCATTAAAGTGCTTCAGTCATGAAAAACTTCTCCACTGGCTGCTGCTGAAATGCATAGCAGTATGTTCTCCTTTGTGCATTCTGGCTGTTCTTTGCTTCAGCTGCAGGTAGTACAGTACGCTCAAGTTCATTTGCATAGGTTTTAGCAGTGGGGAGTTCACATTGACAGAGTCTAGTCAGAGAAAACACTGGAATTACAACATACAACAAAGTCTGAGTTTTCACATCAAATGCAGAGGTATTTTTTTCTGGAGGATTAGAAACCCATGAGTCCATGAAGGTGTGCTTTGGAGAGCTGGTGTGAGTAAGGGCTGTTGGCACCACACATTTTGGTGGTCCTGCTGTGGCAGGGAACAGTTTATTAAAGTAATGATGTGTGGCTTGTCTCTAAGCTAGACAAGACTACAGCAATCTATCAGGTAACAACACAGTTGATCTGTGTGTGTGTGGGGGGCTGCTACTGAGCGTAGCTCCTCTTTCAACTGTATGCCACTGCATTTTCAACTGCTGTCATAGACAGCTCCAGCAGTGATTGGAGAACTGTGACCACGACTGCAAACACACTGACTGAATTGAAAGATGCTGACACACCTCTGAAAAACTCAGATGATGGCACTATGTTTCTTGCACATGCGTGCAAGCAAACATAAAAAGGAGAGAAGAATGAGAATAAATGATCTAGAAAGAGTGATTAAAAAACTGGAAATCCAGATGTTGCAGGATAACAGGGCGGAAGACAGGCAACAATTAAACGTAGCTATGGAAGCTCTGAATGAAACCCTCACTGAACTGAAAAAGAAAAGCCTGATGCTTGCAGGACAGAGGATTTATGAGTGGAGAAACAAACTGGGTCCACTACTTCTGAAATTAATGAAGGGAGGGAGGGCTTCACATAAAATCATTTCGCTTAAAGGTAAGGGGAACAAGACAGCTACCAAAGAGTCAGAAATGCAGGAACTATTCAGAGAGTTCTATTCCAGTCTGTATAGAGCAGAATATCAGGGTAGGGAAGAAAAAGCTGAAGTCCTTTTGGATGGGATTAAGCTTCCAGCCCTCTTGGAAGAGCTAGCCGCCCTACTGGGAGCGGAGTTCTCTGAGAAAGAGCTGAAAAGGTCAATCATGGGGTTAAAAACAGGATCGGTTGGAGGCCCAGATGGGTTTGGAGCTGAATATTACAAGTTGCTAAACATTGCATTAGCAGGAGTGATGTGTGGCCATGTCAAGGAACTTGGGGGGGGGGATTGCCTGCCTCATGCTCCTTAGCCAACATTTGCCTATTGCTGAAATCAGATAAAGACAGCACAGAATGTGCATCATACAGGCCTATTTCCTTGCTTAATTATGACTACAAGATAATAGCTGAGTGTTAGCCACCCATCTCGCGAAACTGTTGCCTCTGGTCATCCAACCGGATCAAACAGGCTTTATCCAGGGAAGGATGTCATATCATAACATTAGAAGGTTGCTTGACATCAT
Source organism: Neoceratodus forsteri (assembly GCA_016271365.2). Classification (NCBI taxonomy): domain Eukaryota; kingdom Metazoa; phylum Chordata; order Ceratodontiformes; family Ceratodontidae; genus Neoceratodus; species Neoceratodus forsteri. The sequence goes on from JADMNL010000031.1 coordinate 4,798,460, forward strand.
TTGGTTGGGCACAAAATACCTAGGTAGGGTATGTGTACTCTCTATGGATGTAGACAAAACATTTGATAGAATCGAATGCCCCTACCTCTTTGAGGTATTGAAGCAATGTGGGGTTGGGGAAAACTTTAAGTTGGTACAGTTTCGATATCAAAGACCCATGGCGAAAGTTTTGGCAATTGGTATTCCTTCAGAGGAGTTTCAGATGCACAGGAGTACGAGGCAGGGTTGCCCCTGTCCCCTCTGCTCTTCAATATGACGATTGAGCCACTGGCTTGCAGAATAAGGGAGAGTGGTGTAATTCAAGGGTTATCATTACAGAATGGCTCGCAACATCGACTGACTATTCCTATATGCAGATGATTTAATGTTATATCTAAATAATCCAGAGGTTTCAGTCCCAGCAATATTAGATGTGGTTCAGGAATTTGCCCTATTCTAAGGTTATAAACTCAATTTAAACAAATCTGAAATATTGTATTTAGACAAGGAATGTAATTGTTGGATGGGAAATACCTGGGGCCTACGGGTTGTGAATCAGAGTCTTATTTACTTGGGGATCCAGGTGGATAGGGATTTGAATGTGATGTATGGACTGAATTATTCCCCTATCATAGAAAAGGTAAGGGGAGGACCTGGAAAAATAGAGGGGGCTTCCCATTGCGTGGATGGGGAGAATAAATCTCATAGAGATGACTATCTTGCCAAGACTCCTCTATGTAATCCAGATGGTACCATCTGGCCCCTTGGGGAGGGATTTGAAACTCTCAATAGGAGCTTCGGTGCATTTATATGGAGGGGCAAGAGATCATGGATGGCACTGAATAGGCTTAAGGCCTCCAAGTCCAAGGGTGGTCTTGAGTTTCCAGACCTGAGGGGGTATTTCCTTGCTGTACATTTCAGATATATACACAATTGGGTATCCCATGGGGAGGCTGCATCCCTGTTAGACCTTGAACAGGATGGCTGCTGGGCTGACTAACAGCCCATCTTTATCCTGGGGGGGGACAGGGCCTATACTAGGCTACCAAGCTCTAATCCTATGGTTGCCGCAGTTTTGGAGGCCTGGAAATGCTTTAAGATAAAAGGGTCTGCACTGGAAGACAATACACTACTGGTCCCAGTAGTCAGAAATTCAGAATTCTTGCTGGGATGGGAGGACCCAGCTCTGCTGAGCTGGGAAACTAAGGGGATCAGATGCCTAGGGAATCTATGGGGACCAGAGGCAATGCATACCTTCAAAGTGGTTAAACGTAGTTTAAATCTACCAAACTCACACATGTTTTGCTACTTACAAGTTAGGCATTATGGGGAGAAGGTGATGGCAGACACCAACAGGGGGGAAACAATAGATAAAATAGAGAGGGAAGTCGGGGGGCAAATAGAAATTAAAAAGGATTAATTGATAGGGTGGCAAGGTTGGAGAGAGGATGCTTTGGGGCGCCCGCTAAATAAAATCAGGTCCAGGTGGGAAAGAGACTTGATGATTCAAATAAATGAGTTATAGGAACAACTGATGACATCCCATATGGGCCTACTAACCTGTAATAGACTGAATGAGGCATAATAGAAGTTCCCCACTATTTGTTTTACCCCCCCGATAGTCAATAGATTTCATCCAGAGATCTCCCCCCATGTGCGGTAGGTGTACAGTTGAAAGAGGTACTTACCTGCACTATTTCTGTGACTACAAAATAATTAAGGGTTACTGGGAAAAAGTGAGTGTGGGAATTGGAGGGATATGGGATAGACAATTGGATCTCTTCTCAATTTCTATGTTGTTCGGGGTGGAAAAGGATGGGAAGGGAGATGGGATCTTGTATCCTAGGTGGGTCTGGGTGTTACTTATTCTCACCCAACAGGTCCTATTAAACACACGGGTCTCATGCACAGTACCCACACCCCTGATGGGAAGAAAACTGGCACTGTTCACCTTGGCTATGGATAGGCTCACCTTTTCCCCTGAAGGAGAGGATAGATCCGTTTACCAGGGTTTGGTTGTTGGAAAGGCTCACCTTTTCCCTTGAAGGGAAGGATAGATCCGTTTACTAAGGGATGGTTTTGGAAAGGCTCCCCTTTTCCCCTGAAGGGGAGGATAGATCCATTTACTAGGGGATGGTTTTGGAAAGGCTCACCATTTCCCCTGAAGGGGAGGATAGATCTGTTTACTAGGGTGTGGTTGTTGGAAAGGCTCCCCTTTTCCCTGAAGGGGAGGATAGATCCTTTTACTAGGATACGGTTGTTGGAAATGCTCCCCTTTTCCCTGAAGGGGAGGATAGATCCGTTTACCAGGGTTTGGTTGTTGGAAAGGCTCACCTTTTCCCCTGAAGGGGAGGATAGATCCATTTACTAGGGTGTGGTTGTTGGAAAGGTTCCCCTTTTCCCTGAAGGGGAGGATAGATCCATTTACTAGGGTGTGGTTGTTGGAGAGGCTCCTCTTTCCCCTGAAGGGGAGGATAGATCCATTTACTAGGGTACGGTTGTTGGAAAGGCTCACCTTTTCCCCTGAAGGGGAGGATAGATCCGTTTACTAGGGTGTGGTTGTTGATTATCTCATCCCTATCACTGGCTAAAGTGATCATCTTCCCTGAAGGGTTTTGGGGAGTCGTGTAAATAATTTGAACAACATAAATTCCAGGAGAAAAAACAACATATCACTTATGATTGTTTGATTCAGTAGTAGTTTAATGTACAGAACTCAACACATCAACTACTCATTAGAAAATATATTTTAATTGATAAGGACCAGGACTGCACAGCTACTGTCTAATGTTCAAACTCTTATTTTACCTTTTACTTGTTGTACTGGTTAAAGTACTAGATTTAATTTGTCCTGTCATCTCTTTGATTACATATGGCTGTGACTTTGGAACTTTGTAAAGGACTTAAGACATCATCACAGGACATTAGATGACAACTATTTGGACTCTTGAGTGCACGTAGTTATGGTGGCCTATTATTGTGAGTTTAATGTGCTTTTTATATCTATGTGTGTTTTCCTGGCATGTGACCTAAATTAAGTTTATAACATGGTTATCTAAATACAATCATTCAATTGGTCAGAACACATCACCTGACCGTTGAGTAATCCCCAATAAACCCACAGTTGCCTTGCCAGTCCACAATATCCTTATAGATAGCAATGTAAGCTGACTTAGAGAAATCACTCCGCCATAGATACACTGACAGACAGAAGGTGGATTCTGCCTTGCAAAGGCGGATTCCACCTTCAAAGATGGATTCTGCATCTTCATAACAACAAATCCACCTAGTGGACAACTACAAAGACAGCATCCTCTATACATATTATTCATTAGGCGGAAGGACTATTTGAGTAGAAATCCATGTTCAAACACATATATTTTAATATTCTTTTACATAAACCTCTAATATAATGTGGTTCATGTTATAGAAGATTCACCCACTCCAGGGTATGGGTTTACTGAGCATTAATCCACGCCTGGGTGTTTGAAATCACTTGGTCTGCGGCCTTGTGATCCCCCCCCCCGCCAGGTGTAGATTAATGCTCAGTAAACCCATACCCTGTCGTGGGTTAATCCTTCCATATATGATGGATGATGTTTTATCTTTCTGAAAATACAATTTAAAAAAATACAAAAAAAAAGAAAGTTTCCAGGATGTGTTCTATTTTACATACAAATGTGTCCCTTTAATTTTTAATTGAAGTGACTTTATTTTCTCCCTAGAGCTTCTTAAGTTTATGGGCCAGTAGTTTTCCTTGCACCTCACCTGCTTCCCAGTATGTTTGTTTAAGTCTGAATAAAGTATATTCTGCTTTGTGATTACATATTGTATTACTTTATATTTCATATTAATTACCTCCTTGTGTTGCGATCAGTCCTTGGATCCCAAGACAATAAATGACTGGGACGGTTTATTCATATAGGTGCAGAATGTTTAGATTATATTACATTTTGAGATGTAACAAGAAAGAGGATGGCTGAGACAGGGAGTGCATTACGCTGAGGAATCCAAATAGAATGAAACACGTGTCTGCTGTTTGCCGTACTCAAGATAAAGTGGGATGTTGTAAAAGTCTGTTTCAATGAACTTTTGTTCTGATACAATCTTGTCAGCCTGAACCACACAAGGATTTCCATATCCATGATGATTTGTACTAGGTTTAAGGATTTACAGTGCATGCATGTAGTTTGGAGAGACACGCAGACAAACACTGAATTAGTGTACAAGTCTCACTAGGGGATCTTTTGGGTTCTCTGCTTTCTGCAATATTGTTCTGCTGCTAGGTGAACTATTACTTGCTACTGGTGGTATATTTCTGTTCAGTGCTCAGCTATATTAAAGCATCTTCCCAGCTCAGTGGGTTTTCCTGGCTAAACCTGCCTCATTCTGTTGCTTTATCACTAAACTTCTACCACTCGGCTGCAAATGCCGGTGCCTGCTGGTTTCCCAGATGCTCGCTGGAATCTATCTATCTATACCCTGCATGTCCACATGTGGCACTCCAACTTCCCAGGGTTTGAAAAACATCTCCTTCCTATTCTCAGCAGTATTTCATCTCACTTCAGCTGTGCCTGTTATATACCTTTACCATTCTCAAGTGTTTACTTTTGGGGGGGGCGGGGTGCCACTGCAAGGATAATGGCCTTTCCTATAGCGTCTGCTGCACCTCATTCAGTGATTTGTGCTCTCATAGCTACCCAGCTCATGTGCTTTTCTCCTGGCACTATCCTATTCTGTTATGTATTCTCAATGGTTACCATGGATTAATTATCATTCTGACCTGCTCCATTATGCAGCAACGCATTTCCCATGCATGGAAATATGTGCCAAATCCACCACTGTCTATCACCACTCCTGCTGTATACCTGACCTAGTTCATCATCTCCTTCCATTAATACTGAGCTCCTATTCTTGCCAACTCCTCTCTGCAACAAACCTCATTATTCCATGTTGCCATTCCATCCATTCACCTCTCTAGCTACCACTTCAGCTACAATTGGTTTTTACCTTTGCTCCTTTGCTGTAGTTAAGAGGGAGAGAGAGAGAGAGAGAGAGAGAGAGAGAGAAAGCAGCTACCAGCTTCCTTAAATCAAGGAGGTAATTTAACAGACTACATTGAATTTAATTGTTAATTTTTGGGCCTGTGTAAGTAAATAGGAGGCAGTGTTTTGATTCTCTCTTTTTGGGGTTGACTTTTCTTAGTTTTAATTTTAATTTGCCAGGAGGAACTGTAGCTGGGAGATAGGTGCCATTTGGGACTAGACCTGTTACTTAACTCTGTGAAATAGGTGTCTGAAAGGAAGTAAGGCACTACCTGGGGTGGAGGGTCAGAGTTGTATTTGATTGTTTCTGGAGGGCATGGGTTTACTTACACCCACCCCTACCCTCTCCCCACCCATCCCAAGCACATAGCTTCCTTTATATCAGGATTCTAACATCATTTTCTCAAAATTGCTAACGACATCCACCTGTTCATATCCTTAAAGGCATAGCACACTGAATAGGGAGTTAAGACACTCACAACCTTGCACACACTAAAACAAGAACAAAAAAATGAAAACATCTTAAACAGGTAGGGGGACAGACATGTGGGGAGTGTTGCAATGCACTGGCTGTGGAGCAGCAGTCTTCCAGGAGACATTCTGGAGGCTGCCTAGACCTCATTTGCAGGCACCTCTGTCATGAGGGAGAGGCTGCTCATCTCCATTCTGCCCTGGCAAGGATTGGAAATTTGCTCCTCACTCCAGGCCACCTCCACTGACTCAAAAGTTGCCAAGAAAGAGGAGCAGTTGGACCATGGTGGGCTCAGGGAGGGTGAGGGTGGTGGAACAGGGGTGCATCCCTCCAGTTGTGCCTCTCTGGTGGAGCATGGTATCTCTATGGAGTGGAGACCAAGGAGGATGCTGGGAACCTGCACGATGGAAACCCACGGGAGGATGGCACAGGACCCCACAGGGGAAAGAAACAACTCCTAGTGGGACACTCAGTCATTAGGAGGGTAGAACTGGGGGAGGGAGGGGAAAGGGAGGTAAGGTGCTGCCCAGTGCCATGGCTTGGGGGGACAGGAAATGAATCCTCAGGATCATGGGAGCAGTGGCAAGGGGGAAGGAGAAGTAAAGGAGGTAAGGTGCCTGCCTCTCGCCATGGCTTGGGGGACAGGAAATGAATCCTCAGCATCATGGGAGCAGCGGCAAGGGGGAGGGAGGGGTAAGGAGGTAAGGTGCCTGCCCAGCGCCATGGCTTGAGGGACAGGAAATGAATCTCAGGGTCATGGAGCAGCTGCAAGGGGAGGGAGGGGTAAGGGAGGTAGGTGCCTGCCCGCGCCATGGCTTGGGGGACAAGAAATGAATCCTCAGCATCATGGGAGCAGCAGCAAGGGGGAGGAGGGGTAAGGGAGGTAAGATGCCTGCCCAGTGCCACGGTTTGGGGGACAGGAAATGAATCTTCAGAATCATGGGAGCAGCGGCAAGGGGGGGAGGAGGGAGGGTAAGGGAGGTAGTGCTTGCCTGCACCATGGCTTGGGGGGACAGGAAATGAACCCTCAGGATCATGGGAGCAGCTGCAAGGGGGAGGGAGGGGTAAGGGAGGTAAGGTGCCTGCCCAGTGTCATGGCTTTGGGGGACAGGAAATGAATCCTCAGGATCATGGGAGCAGCTGCAAGAGGGAGGGAGGGGTAAGGGAGGTAAGGTGCCTGCCCAGCGCTATGGCTTGGGGGGACAGGAAATGAATCCTAAGGGTGTGGGAGCAGTGGCAAGGGGAGGGAGGGTAAGGGAGGTAAGGTGCCTGCCCAGTGTCATGGCTTGAAGGGACAGGAAATGAATCCTCAGCATCATCAGGAGCAGCTGCAAGGGGAGGGAGGGATAAGGAGGGCAGTGCCTGCCTGGCACCATGGCTTGGGGACAGGAGATGAATCCTCAGGATTGTGGGAGCAGTGGCAAGGGGCAGGGAGGAGGGAAGGGAGGTGGTGCCTGCCCAGTGTCATGGCTTGGGAGACCGGAAATGAATCCTCAGCACTGCGGAGCAGCGGCAAGGGGAGGGAGGGGTGAGGAGGCAGGGCCTGCCCGCGCCATGGCTTGGGGGACAGGAAATGAATCTCAGCATCATGGGAGCAGCGGCAAGGGGAGGGAGGGGTAAGGGAGGTAAGGTGCCTGTCCAGTGTCATGGCTTGGGGTGACAAGAAAGGAATCCACTGCATCATGGGAGCAGCGGCAAGGGGGAGTGAGGGGTAAGGGAGGTAAGGTGCCTGCCCGGTGTCATGGCTTGGGGGACAGGAAATGAATCCTCAGCATCATGGGAGCAGCTGCAAGGGGGAGGGAGGGGTAAGGGAGGTAGGGTGCCTGCCCGGTGTCATGGCTTGGAAGGACAGGAAATGAATCCTCAGCTTCATGGGAGCAGCTGCAAGGGGAGAGCTGGATGTCATTATCCACCTAGGGATGAATGACCTGGCTGAGAAATGGGATCACAACAGTGCAACAGGAGTTTGTGGAGTTGGGGAAGGTCTTAGACAAGTAGCACATGGTAAATTTCTTGAAAGTGCTATTGTCTATGGCATGGATGGGACTAGGTACTCCACACCATTGGGATTCAATGACTGGTTGAAAAACTAGTGCAGAGCTCAGGATGGGCTCATTGGGACTGGGGTCCACCTGGAGGGATGCAGGCTTATACTGGTGCAATGGTCTGCATCTGTCCAGGAGGGGAACCAAGTTCCTAGGTGAGAGGTGTGAATGCTTCATTGGTGTTACTTAAACTAGCCAAGGGGAGGCACTGATAAGGGAGAAGGGAACCTACCCCCAACAAATCAGGGTAGTTAGTGAGGTAACATCAAGATAGACCAGTCAATAGGAGAAGGGTTGGGGTAATGAGAAAGACAAAGGCAATATGGACAGAAATGGGGCAAAAGGAATAAGGCCATTAAAACATGTAGGGCAATGAGTATCAACTTGTAGACTAGGTAACAAGCTCCCTGAACTGGTGGCCTTGATGGAAGAGGGATGCCTGGCTATTGTGGCATTACAGAAACATGGTACACAGAGAACCATGACTGGGATGTCAACATACCAGGCACACAATCTACAGGAGGGACAGGAAGGGTAAAAGAGAAGGAGTAGGAGTAGTTTTCATGTGTAAGGGAAGGATCAGGAGCAATAGAACTAAAGGGAAAACAGGGAGGAGACAAGGTGCTGAGGGTCACCCTGGAGACTGCAAATGGCACCACAGTCCACACAGGGATTGTATACAGACTCGGGGGGATGGACAAGGAAATGATAGAAGGCATCCTTAGAATGGCAGAGAAAGGGGAGATATGGCTGATGGGGGACCTAAATATGCCAGATGTTAACTGGGGCACCTTTGCTGCAGCCACATCCAAGAGCAGGCCATTCTCTATGTCCTACATGAGAAATGCCTCAGATAGCTAGGTTTTGGAACCCAGTCGGTAGGAGGGAGCACCTTAGACCTGCGTCTTTCCAATGGGGACAGAGAGGATCTCAGATCTAGAGTGTAGCTATCTGGAACAAGTGACCACCAAACAGTGGTTCATGATAAAGCTAGCTGCTGAGTCATGCCATGCCAAAAGTGAAGGTATTGGACTTCAGGAGGTTTGATTTTGTCAAATGGGAGAGTGCCTTAGAAAGTACTAACAAACAGGCAAGAAGGTGGGTGGAGCAACAGTGGGGAAACATCAGTCTGTCTTTTGTCACAGTGGCAACAAGCCTTTGTGGAAACAAATAAACAGATCAAATAAAAGAAAAAACACTATGGTTTTCAAAAGAAGTGGCGAGGAAGGTTAGGGGAGAAAAGATGGCATTTTAGGAAGTATAAGGAAACACAGAAGGAGCAGGACAGAGAGTTATACCAGTTAAGGCAGAAGAAAGCAGGAAGTGAGTCAGAATAGCAAAGGCCCAAACTGAGGAAAGATAGTCAACTCAGTTAGGAAGGAGATAACACCTTTATAGTAAATTAGAGTAAAGAAAGACTGAGGCAGGGATAATGAGGCTGAATAAAGAGAAGGGTGGTTGAGCAAAGAGGGACAGTGAAAGCAGATACCAAATGAATACTTTACCAGTATTCATAAAGTAAGAGCGGTGGAGATAATTTAATCCAGTCAATAGAAGCACTCTGGATAGGGGTTGATATTAGTCCTTTCTTTCTGGAAAGAAAGGGTTCTGAAAGAACTCTTAAACTGAAGGTGGATAAAGCAATGGGGTCTGGATTTACCCCAAAATTCTAAAAAGAACTAAAGGGAGAACTAGTAACACCACTGACTACCTCTTTTTATAAATCATGGGAGATGGTAGTGGCATGAGAAGACTGAAAGAGGCCAGATGATTCCTCTTTACAAAAGTGGGAGCAAGATGAGGCAGAAAACTACAGATTGGTCAGTTTGAACTCAGTGGCAGGGAAAATAATGTGATCACTTCTGAAGGAAAGAATTGTTGAGTATCTAGAGGTTGTGGGGACAGGACCCAATGCAGCATGGATTTCAGCAGGAAGGTCATGTGTGAGCTGAATGTAATCACTCTTTGACTGGGTGACCAAAGTTAGTAGATCAGAGAGGGCTGTGGACAGGGTTCTATCTAGATTTTAGCAAAGCACTTGAAACAATCCAGCATAAAAGATTAATAAACAAATTCAGCCAGCCTTGGGAGGTCCCAGGTAGTAGCCTGTGAAACATTGGCTGGACAACAGAATGCAGAGTGTAATAGTAAATGGAGTCCAGTGAAGAAAGAGGGGTTGCTTAGGTACCACAGGATTCAGTACTGAGCCGGGTCCTTTAATATCTTTGCAAGTGACATTGCAGAGGGTCTGAAAGAAAAGTATGTCTCTCTCGCAGATGATACAAGATCTGGCAACAGGGTCGATACTTACAAGGTGGGGTGGAAAGGATGAGAAGGGACTTGGCAAGGTTGGAGGAATGGTCAAATGTGTGGCAGCTTAGATACAACTACAAGAAGGTCAGTGATGCACCTGGGAAACAAAAACCCAGGAAGAGTACACAATGGGGTGAGATACTGACAACAGAAATGGTAAGGACCTGAGGGTAGTCATATCAAATGACTTAAAGGTGGGCAAGCAATGGGAGAAGGCAGTGAAGGTTGGGGATACTGGGATGCATAGCGAGAGGCATCACCAGTAGTAAACAGGAAGTTGTTGTCCCTCTGTACAGACAGTTGGTAAGACCACGTCTGAAGTATTGTATGCAGTTCTGGAAACCCCATGTCCACAAAGACATAGATAGGGTGGAGGCTGTCCAGAGGAGGGTAACCAAATAGTGCAGGGTCTGCACCATAGATACATAGATACATAGATACATAGACAGTGTGTCGCAGACAAGGGCCTATGGCCCACCCAGTCTGCCCATTTGAGCTTGTAAGTTCAGTTTGTTTTCGTGAAGTATGTTTCTTCACCCCTGACCTCTAGAATTTCTTTATGTCTATCCCATGCATTTAAATCCCATGATTGTTTCAGCCCACACCACTTCCTCTGGCAGGGTGTTCCATTTGTTCACCACCCATTCTGTGAAGAAATTTTTCTCATGTTTCCTCTGAATCGTCCTCCTCCAACTTTATCCCATGCCCTAGTCCTGGAAACATCTTTTTCACTTAAAATAGTGTTTTCCTGCACCTGTTTCTCCCTGTAAGATACTTGTATGTCTCTCATTATATCCTCTCTCCCCTCCTCTCCTCCAGGGAGTACATGTTCAGTTTCTACCCTGTCTTCATGGACTTGTGATGCAACCATTCACCATCTTTGTTGCCCTCCTCTGAACCTTTCTTACCCTGTTCATGTCCTTACGTAGGTATGGTCTCCAGAACTGTACACTGTACTCCAGGTGGGCCTCACTAGTGTCTTGGCAGCGGAATTATGACTCTCCCTTTTCCTGCTGGTATACCCCTTCCCTATACATTCAGCATCCCTATTTGCTTACCTGATGCCTTGTCACACTGTTTCTTACCTTTGAGGTCATCAGAGATAACAACCTCAAGATCCCTTTCCTGCTTGGTGCATGCTATATCCTCAACCCCAACTGATATATTGTGTGTGGGTTTTTGTGCCCCATATGCATTATCTTGCACCTTTGTATTGAATTTCAACTGCTAAAACCCTTGACCATTCTTCAAGTTTCTGCAGGTCCCTTCTTTCCCACCCAGAAGACATATGAAGAAAGATTGCAAGTATATATTATGTATAGCTTGAAGAAAGGGGAGGGCATGACATAAAATTTCAGGTACCTCATGGGAATCAACAAAGTCTAGGAGGGTAGTATTTTTCAGAAAAGAGATGCATAAGAACAAGGGGTGCAATCTAAAGATAGAGGGGATGCCTCAGAGGTAATATGAGTAGTATTTCTTCACAAAGAGGGTTGTAGATGCAGAACAGCCTTCCTGAGGAGACTGTGAGTCAAAACAGTGGAGAATTCATGAATGCATGGGACAGACATAAAACAATTCTAGTGGGAGGTAGGAGGAAGTAGGCTGTTGGTTAATTAGGATCTGTAGCTATCCGTTAGGTAGGAAATGGCATACTAGGTGGGGCCAACAGTCCTTATCTGCTATCAAATTCTATGTTTCTATGTTTCATCTGCTTCTCTCACTGCAGCAGTGTTGTGCATTGGACAGCCCATACCAGCAGTAGTCTGATCACCATCCCTACCTTCACACTTCCTGGGGTGCTAACAGGCTTTCCTGTCTACGGGCTGATTCCATTTCAACCTCTACCACCAAAGATGGGAGCTATCTTGAATTCAACCATGTCATACCAAACCTACTTTGTCTCCTATCAATTGCCACCCTGACTACTGCATCATGTAGTCTTGCTCACAATCTACAGACAGTTACTGTACCTTCTCTATTTCATACCAATTACCTACCTCATACCAAGCTGCTTCTTCCTTTTGGGAACAGAACTACCTTCTACTTATCAACCTAACATCCTCAATCCCTAACTCTGCTTGGTGGCATTGAATGCAGATTAGCTTGCCCTGACTACCAGGGATGGGAGCCATGTCTCCATTCTACAGACTCATACCATGCCTTCTCTCACTATGCCTGTTTCCGCTTCCCTTCAGGAATGGAACTTTCACTGTCTGTGTTCCCTCATCGACTTTACTGCTTCCGGTCACCACCATTCATCCACTGTCCCTGACAGCTGCTTGTCTCCAGTCTACTGCTCCATCTGCTATGTTCTCAGCCTGATACCTGGCCACCACGCCTCTTCAGGAATAGGAGAGGTGGAAGACTAGATTGCTGACAAAGGCACCTAGCTTCACCTGAGCTTTTTTTTTTTTTTGGTTGCTTGTAAGGACAGCGCTAGAAACCCTACCAGAGCAAGGAAAAAGATTAAAAAGGAAATAAAGGCAAAAGTACTATATTGCAGAATTAAAATCAGCCTACCCCCAATAAATCTTATACCAAAAATTAGGTTTCTGCATCACTTCATTTTAAAGTTAAGAGCTATTTTGTAACACTTATTTCACTCCCAGTTCAAAAAAGCCTGTTTTAGTGAAAAGCCACTGATGATGTCACAACCTGAACTCACAGACTAGTCCTTCCTTCAACAACCTTTATAGGACCTATTTCTTCAAAGTTATCAAAACTGTAGCTGTATTATTTATTTAATAAACAAAAACTGACTCAAGATTGCCTGCAGTGCTTGCATTTCCAGAATGTTCAGATGCATGGTACGTAGGTAATATTACCTAACAGGATGGGTGTTATTGGGATATAACAAACCATTCAGGGGTGTAATGAGACCTGACACTGCAGGTGGGAGGCCTTATAGCTCCTGGAAGGTCCATTATATCCCATAACACCCACCTTGGAGGGTATTATTACACTTAAATAATGGGCTAAAATAATTTTTTAGTAATAACATTTATAAAAAAAGAGGGTGAAACATGAATAAAAATGAACAGAAATGGCACTTTCCAAACAATAGTCCATTTAGTACCAGGGTGCTGCTTCTTATGAGAATGTCATTTTTTCTGTTATATTGCAGAGGAGTGTCTTGCTTATCTGGCTAGTGGTAAATATGTTCTTTTACTTTTCAGTACCCTGCCCCTTCCCCACCATGAATCTTCCAATTGGGCTAGTGTTAGATATTGTTTTGTGTTGCAAAAAAATGATTTTTGTTTTGAGAGTGTGACTGGGAAGCGAAGGAGCGGCAGCGGTGTAACAAGAATGGTGTTAGGAGCAATTGTAGAAATCGGCTCGGCTGATGAACTGTGCTGCTGAGAAAAGAAGGTATTTTTATTTAAATTACAGGTCGGAAACTTGTTGGTGTGGAGATGATATGCTTGCTGCCAGATGGAAGGTTTTTGTTTTCAGTGTCACTGCTGCTCGGGATTTGAGTATGGTCAGGGCAGGAGAGAAGCAGGACTTCTCTGAAATCAGTGCCGGAGATGGAGTCGTGCTGCTGGGTGGCGTTGGTTGCGACAGCGGGTGGTGAGCGGAGGATGGGAATGGTCACAGTCATGCTATGATGTTATGATGTATATGTTCCTAAGTAAAAAAAAAAAGGAAAATACTTTTTTGTGTGTCATTTCTTTTTGTTTTTAATATAATGCAGTGACAGCATGTGTAGGGACCGTACTGAGGAATGACTGAGGGGGGCGGTCCTACAGATCAGTGTCTCACTAATCAACAAGAAGGAATGGCAATGGAATGTGGGCAAAGGGATATCAGGTGGTGATGCATGCTGGCAGGAGGTACTTGTTTTTTAGCAGGCATCATTAAAAAATAACAGCCCAGATGAGAGTCTGTTTCAGCCAATCAGGATGCCAGTTTTACTTTACCCATTATCTAATGTACTCTAGAACACATCAGGAGGTGGTTTTGGAATGCAGCACTGAACAAAGGTATAGACTGTCAAAGTGGTGCACAATTTTAGAATGTTGGGGGGACATGTAATCTCAGCACGTGGCATGAATGTGCCATCTTGCAGTGTGGTGGGACACTGAATCTCGGAATGTGACAGGGACACACATTAAAAAATTTAGTGTGGACTGGCAGTTCTGGAATATAAGTAAGGATATACACTGTTGAAATATGTCAGGACACACCATTTTATTTTGAAACTGCTTGCGCTTGCCACATTCCGGAATTATGTGCTTCCACCACATTTTAAAATTGTGCATCACATCCCCACCACAATCCAACAATACCAGACCGTCCAGGGGCATAATGAGGCCCGACACCACAGGCGGAGGGCCTTATAGCCCCTGGAAGGTCCAGTATTGCCCATACCGCCCACCCTGGAGGATATTATTGCACTAAGAAAATGGGCCACTAAATGATATATGTTTGGGAAAAAAATCTTTATTTTTAGATGTTAAAACTCTTACCTGTTTGGTTTATTTTGTAATCAAATAGTTCCTCTGCCTGTATTAAATACCGTGTTTCTTTACACCTAGGGAGTTGTGTCTCAGTGGAGCCTCCATATATGATCTGCCTCCGCTGTAACCCCTCCCTCCAGGTCACACCAGGAGACGAGCATCTTTTGCTCAGTGTGCCTTTCCTGGTGAAACAATTTCAATAAATAAATAAATAGTTCCCACTTTGGAGCTGGTTGTTATGGTTACCTCCTCCCAACTACACAGATACGTTCAGGGTTTAAGCTACAGTGCTTTTTATGTTTTCCTTACTTTATTAATTAATTCATTCAGTTTTATTCATGTGTTCACATATTTTTTTTAACTATTTTACCCTACCCATCTCGATTGCTTGTTGATCGCGAATCTCCGCCCCCCGCCACTTCCATAGCACACTGGCTGGTGTTCTGTGTTTCCATTGGTTTACATTTAACCGCATGTCAGGGAATGTCTAATTTTGCAGTGCTATCAGATGGGGAGATTAGGAGAACTGAAGTGTGGCTCGAACATGCTGCAGCTTTCAGATGGATCGGGCATGATGGCTAGGAGACATGAACGCTCTGATAGCAGCAGGGTGTGGTAAGGTGCTACTTCTGAGCGTAAATGATGAGTGGTTATAGACGTTGAGGCTGGTTTTGGAGTAGGTGTAGGATAACCTAACATGTGGTTATTAAATTAGAAAAGCAACAAGCAAAGTTTACTATGGGGGCATAAAGCATTCGAGAAGGAGTGTCCATAGGGAACTGTCATGCTCCACGCTCGGTCAGTAAGCGAGGGAACGGTCATGCTCCATGCTCGGTCAGTAGCTCGAGAACTGTCATGCTCCACGCCGGTCAGTTGGCGAAGCGGTCATCCCACGCCTCGGTCAGTAAGCTTAACGGAAGAGTGCAAGTAAATAAACAAAAAAGGCTGTTTTTATTTGATTATGTGTACAGTGCTGAGACTTTTGTTTTAGAATTTATGGGGTGGTATCTGGGTTATGGACTGGGGGGCTCTTACTCGGTCTCCATCTCACTAAGCCATTTAAAAAAATGGCGGCAATTTGAAATTGTTGCTCACTGCTTTAGCCAATGACAAAGCAGGCTGGGCACAAGGATGTCAGGCTGGACATCAGGTCGGCTTGCACTGGCACTTTTTATTTCCTGGGCATCTACTGAAAGTTAATGTACCCCCTGGCAAGGGTAATAGCCAATCAGATGCCAGGAAATAAAAAGCCCATTTTCTAAAGAACATTAAATAATGAGTAAAGTAAAACTCACATCCTGATTGGCTGAAACAGACTCTCATCTGGGCTGTTATTTTTTAACAACGCCTGCTAAAAAACAAGTACCTCCTGCCAGCATGCATCACCACCTGATATCCCTTTGCCCACATTCTATTGCCATTCTTTCTTGTTGATTAGTGAGACACTGATCTGTAGGACCGCCCCCCTCAGTCATTCCTCAGTACGGTCCCTACACATACTGTCACAGCATTATATTAAAAACAAAAAGCAACTACACAAAAAAAGTATTTTCCTTTTTTCTTACTTAGCAACATACGCATCATAGCATGACTGCGACCATTCCCATCCTCCGCTCACCACCTGCTGTCGCAAACAACGCCACCCGGCAGCATGACTCCATCTCCGCCACTGACTTCAGAGAAGTTCTGCTTCTCTTCTGCCCTGACTATACTTAAATCCTGAGCAGCAGTGACACTGAAAACAAAAACCTTCCATCTGGCCACAAGCATATCATCTCCACGTCAACAAGTTTCCGACCTGTAATTTAAATAAAAATACCTTCTTTTCTCAGCAGCACAGTTCATCAGCTGAGCCGATTTCTACAATTGCACCTAACACCATTCTTGTTACGCCGCTGCCACTCCTTCACTTCCCAGTCACACTCTCAAAACAAAAAGCATTTTTTTACAATACAAAATAATATCTAACACTAGCCCAATTGGAAGACTCATGGTGGGGGGTACTGAAAAATAAAAAAAAATATTTACCACTAGCCAGATAAGCGAGACACTACACAGCAATATAATAGAAACAAGCATTTGTCAATGCCGAACGTTCACTTGCAGATATTTGCAGTGGTATTTGGCACTTGGACATGACTTAAAAAAATCAGTGACAAAGAAGTACAAGCATTTGTCATTGATGAATGTTGCTTGCTTCAATGTGCTGTTTAGGTATTTGGAAGTAATTGGCGTGCAAATATTAAACATTTGTGAACTTAGGAGCGTGTGTAGGAACTGCGCAATGCACGCTTGTAAAACAGTCATTTTTAGGAATTTTTTCAAAAAATTTTCAACATAGCCATTTTAAGACCTCTGCTCATGAACAGTGCCACTGTGATTTTCTTAATGTGTCCCATACATTGATTTCGCACACCGACTGCACCATTGTGCGCCATAAGGCGGAAACACGTTTTGGGCAGAATGTAAAATGACAGCTGTACTGCTCATGAGGTGTGGCAAATGGCAATGTGGAAAATCTGGAGTGAAAATATTGGAAATTCAACAAATGACGAGCGCGGCATAGAACCGCGCAATGCACACTGTGAAACAGTCATTTTTAGAATTTTTCACTAAATTTTCAACATACCCATTTTAAGACCTCTGCTCATGAACAGTGTCACTGTGATTTTCTTAATGTGTCCCATATACATTGATTTCGCACACTGACTGCGCCATTGTGTGCTACATGGGCGGAAACACGTTTTGGGTGAGATGTGAAAAATGACAGCTGTACTACTCATAAGAAGGTGTGGAAAATGTCAATGTTGAAAATCTGGAGTGGAAATATTGAAAATTCGTAAACCTACAAGCATGCGTAGGAACTGAGCAACGCACACTCATAAAACAGTCATTTTTAGGAATTTTTCACCAAATTTTCAACATAGCCATTTTAAGACCTCTGCTAATGAAAAGTGTCACAGTGATTTTCTTAATGTGTCCCATACATTGATTTTGCACACTGACTGCGCCATTGTGCGCTACATGAGTGGAAAGACGTCTTGGGCAGGATGTGAAAAATGACAGCTATACTGCTCATACAGAGGTGCAGTAAAATGGCAATGTTGAAAATCTGGAGTGAAAATATTGAAAATTCATGAACTTAGGAGCCTGCGTAGGAACTGCACAACACACACTCATAAAACAGTCATTTTTTGGAATATTTGCAAGAAATTTTTAACATAGGGTATTTGGGACCCCTTCTCATGAATGATGTCACTGTCATGGTGTTATTCTGGCCTGAAGGGTGATTTCATGCAGTGACTGTGAAATCACCCTTCAGGCCCAAATAATGCCATGAGAGTGACATCACTCATGAGAAGGGGTCCCAAAAACCCCATGTTGAAAATTTGGTGCAAAAATTCCAAAAAATGCCTGAGATATGCAATAAAGTTGAACCCCCCATATAGCCTATTATACAGCTTACCGGCATTTCCTCAGTTCGTGGTCGGCTTTGAAGAGTGCAGACATGTTCCTGGTCCACCGAAGATCGTCGCACTGAGCTCTGGAGGTAAGTATGGGGTGAGGGGGTGTGTGGGGAGGCAGGGTGCGCAGTGGGTGAGTACAGGTTGTGGGAGGAGGGGCTGGGAGAAGCACCATGGGATTGTTTTTAATTTACAGGTTTTTTTAAAAAAAGAAGATGACGTGGGATGTTTCCCATGCTGGGGTGGGCTCCCAGCATGGCAGAAGGATGGCTGGAGGGGCCATGGAGCCGACGAGGGATTGGGCACCCCGTCGGCAGATGACGTGGGACGTTTGCCACACTAGGGTGGGCTCCCAGCATGGCAGCAAAGATTTGGGGGGTGGCATGATGCGGTGCAAGCACACAGTGGTGGTTTTCTTTGAAGAGAAGACCACCACTGTCATACACAGCACTGTGTCCGATTGGTGCAGGACTGCCATGCCTACTCAATGAAGCAGGGGATTGCAGAGGAGGGGCACAACTCCAAAGTGTCCCATTCTCCCAAGACGTTCCTTGTGCATGCATGCAAGCGAATGTAAAAAAGACATTCTCATAAGCAGCAGCACCTTCTAGTGGTACTAAATGGACAATTTTTATAGAAAGTGCCATTTCTGTTCTTTTTTATTCATATTTCACCCTCTTTTTTTATAAATGTTATTACTAAAAAAATGAGTTTAGCCCCTTATCTAAGTGTTATAATACCCTCCAAGGTGGGTGTTATGGGATATAATGGACCTTCCAGGAGCTATAAGGCCCCCTGCCTGTGGCGTCAAGCCTCATTATGCCCCTGGGTGGTTCATTATATCCCAATAACACCCATCCTGTTAGGTATTATTACTTACGTACCATTCATCTGAACATTCTGGAAATGCAAGCACTGCAGGCAACCTTGAGTCAGTTTTTGTTTTTTAAATAAATGATACAGCTACAGTTTTAATAACTTTGGAGAAATAGGTCCTATAAGGTTGCTGAAGGAAGGACTAGTCTGTGAGTTCAGGTTGTGACATCATCAGTGGCTTTTCACTGAAACAGGCTTTTTTGAACAGGGAGTGAAATCAGTGTTACAAAATAGCTCATTACTTTAAAATGAAGTGATGCAGAAACCTAATTTTTGGTATGAGAGTAGGATGATTCTAATTCTGCAATATAATACTTTTGCCCAGATTCCCTCTTTAACTTTTTATAACAAGTTATACAAAAACAAGCAAACGAAACACAAAATCAAACTTTTGCTTTCAATTTGCACCTTCTGTTTACTCTGACCAGGTTATAAACACAGCAACTCATCTGAAATTGATATTATTAACTGCAGGTACTGCGGGACACTTTTCAGAAGGGCAGTTTTACAGGATTTAGGATACTGTCCTACATGCTGGACCACTGGAGATCTAAGGGCTCAGCTCCAGGCAGCATGGGCAGAGATTGTATACCACAAATCACACATTCAAGAAAGAAATATATTTTAAGAACCACCTGCCATTTCCTCAACATCTAACAGAAGCACCTTAACCGTAGAGAGCAGTTGGTCCAGAAGGCTGGCAGGTGGTTAGGAAGGGCAAATCGGGTGTCCCATTACTCAGTGCTCTCCAAAGTATCACCGCCACAAACCATATAAAAAGTACAAAAAGGTGTCTGCCTTTATCTCCGAAATCAAACAAAGGGCCGGAGGACATTGCATAGCAGGACACCGCAGCACAGGAGGTAGCGCAACAAAACTCACCTGAAACAGGAACCAAAAAAAAAAAAAAAAGAAAATTCAGAACACTTCTGATCATAGGAGACTACATGATTCAGGGAGTTGATACCTACCTCCAGCCAGGGGTAATGATCAGCTATCTCCCAGGCACATCAGCATAGAGAGACACTGACTGCATTGCTAAAATCATACAGGAAGCAGGAGAAATCATCGACATCCTGGTATACATAGGAACTAACGATGTCATCAGCCAGTCAGTTGTGGAGACCAAGGAACACCTGACCAGGCTGGGTGATAAACTGTCATCCATTTCATCTGACGTCTCCTTCTCTGAGATCCTGCCAGTCTGGGGGAGCAGATGGACGGAAGGTCAGAGAAGGAGATAGGGATCTAAACATGTGCTCTGGGTGACGCAGGAAAAGGACACAAATTTGTAGGTAACTGGCAACAGTTTGGGGAGAGAATGTTCTTTAAATTTGATGCACTGCATCTGACTAAGGAAGGAGTCAGTGCATTGGAGCAGAAGTTTGACGTCTTTGCAAAAAATTTAAACTAGCAAATGGGGAGGGGATGCAGCACTCGATACGTTGAATGGGAAGAACACCCCTACCCCTCCAGCTACTGATCAAACAGGAGTTTAGCATGTTTGTGTTTCATTTGCATCACCAGGTAAGGAAAGCTAGCAAAATGGTCAGAAGAGTGGCAACTGGGATTTAATGCAAAGAAGTGCAAGATCATGCACATAGGGAAGAGAAACCCTGAAGCCACCTATAGGCTGGGAGGGGAGTTGCTGGCAGTCACAAAGGAATAAAGAGACTTGGGTGTCATCATTATCGATGACCTGAAATCATCCAAGCAGAACTCTAAAGCAGCAGATAAGGCTAGGTGGATGTTAGGGTGTATTAGTAGGGGTATCACAAGTCGTAAAAGGGAGGTAATAATCCCTCTTTACAAGACATTGGTTAGGCCCCATCGGGAGTACTGCATGTAGTACTGGAGGCCACACCTTCACAAGAACATTAACCAAATTGAGGCAGTCCAGAGAAGGGTAACCAAAATGGTGCAGGGACTGCATCAGAAGATGTATGAGGACAGATTAACGGAGCTCAATATGTATACCCTTGAGGAAAGAAGGGAGAGAGGTGATATGATTGAGACATTCAAACACCTTAAGGGCATTAACAAGGTGAAAGAGTCTAACATGTTTAAATATAAGAAAAATAGCAGGGCAAGAGGACACAGCATGAGATTAGTGGGAGGCCGATTAAGGGGTAGTGTGAGGAAATTCGTTTTCACTGAAAGGGTGGTGGATGCATGGAATGGCCTACCTCAAGAAGTGGTGGCTATGAATACAGTGCAGGGTTTCGAACAGGCATGGGATAGGCATAAGGGAGCAATACAGATGAGTATGAATACATAGGCCACTGACAGAGCAAAGGCCAATGGCACATTTATAAGGTAGAAAAGAAATGGGCAGACTGGATGGGCCTTGCGGTCCTTATCTGCCATCAACTTCTATGCTTCTGTGTTTCTATGAAAAAGACCCTGGCTCCCCATACGATGTGCAGGGGAAATGCCGGACCTCATCCAACAACTAACACATCAAAATCTGGCCAATGGAAAATCATGTATACAAATCATCATAGTCTGGGAAACAAGATCTCAGACCTGCAGGCAATATTGAAAGAGGCTAAACTGGACATAGTAACCATTAGCAAGACATGGTTCACCAGTAACCACACTTGGGAAACTTCAGTACCCGGCTATGCACTGTTCAGAAGAGACCAAGGTGCAAAAAAGGGGTGTGGAGTGGCCCTTTATGTCAATGAAAATATCAATGCTACAGAAATTCAGAATACACATAAGGAGCCAGAAGAACTGTGGGTCACCCTGGAAACAGAAAATGGGACAGCCATATGAACTAGGATTGTCTACAGGCCTACAGACCAGGGGGAGGACATAGACACATTACTGTTAGAAGATATACAAAACATGACAGCTAAAGGTGAGGTTCTGATAATGGGAGACTTCAACATGCCAGATACAGACTGATCAATACCAGGGGGAACATCTGCTAGAAGTAGACACATGGTGGATTCCCTGCAGGGGGAGGGCCTCAAACAACTGGTACAGCAACCCACAAGAGACAGAGCTATCCTAGATCTAGTACTGACTAACAGGGAAAGGATCACAGATCTCCAGGTAGAAGGACACCTGGGGGCCAGTAACCATCACATGGTATGATTCAGTTTGGCCACTAGAACGAAATCATCCCATTCCAAAGCAAAAATATGGGACTTCAGAGGAGCTAACTTTGGTAAGATGGCCAACAGAGATGAGCTAGCCCTGGCAATGTAGTATGTGATGTGGGCGACTGCAACTGAGCGACCCGTGAAAGGGTGACTCTATTGTGGCACCCATCACACTGGCTACTGGTGAGGGTCAGTGACTGGATGGGGGGGTGGCTGACCACAGCGACAGAAAGTTGCTACAGGTATGCACGCAGGGATGGGTGGGAGCAAGCATGCATGGCAGGGGTGGGAGGGGATTTGAGGTGTGGCACTGCAGTAGGCTACCGAGCCGGCCCTATGGTGTTGCAGCTCGGCTTATGGGTCTCGGTGGCTGACATGCAGTCCCCTGGAGTTGAGAATCCTTTAAGTGGGGGTGCCCCCCGCAGAAATGTAAAAATAAACAAGTACTCAGTGCCGTTTTGTTGTGTGCTGAAAAGTCAAGAGTGCCGAAACTGATTTTCGGGACTCTGACTTCGCTGTAACTGTGATTGCACTTCAGTGGTCATCATTATGACATAAAACCCCCTGGCAAAAAGAAATACGGTGAGTGAGTTCAGGCAAAGTGGGGCAAGCATTAAGGATGCAATACTTGAAGCAACATCCCATTGTGTCAGAGAGAAATGCAAGCACAAAAGATGAAGGAAACCACTTTGGTTCCCAAAAACAGTAGCAGAAAAGGTTAGAACCAAAAGGCTGGCCTTCAGAAAATACGAAGGACTGCAGCGGGATGAAGATAGGGAGGTATACCAAACTTTCCTAAGGGAAGCACGAAAGGCAGTAAGGCAGGCAAAGGCCCAAACCAAGGAAACACTAGCACAAACAGTAAAAGAAGGTGACAAGACTTTCTATAGATACATTAGTGGAATGAGAAAGTCCAGAGGGGGTATTGCTAAGATCAAAGAGGATAAGGGAGAGTGTGAGGAGCAGAACCAAGGAAAAGCATCTTTCTTAAACAGATACTTCTGCGCAGTATTTACTGAGGAGAAGGTAGGGCATACCACAGCTCAGCACCATGGACACAGGGGGGAGGGAGGTGTGCACTGGTTCCTTGAAAGAAAGGCTCCTACAAGAGCTGGCTAAGCTCAGGGTGGACAAGGCAATGGGACCTGGTGGCATACATCCCAGGGTACTTAATGAGCTAAGGGTGGAACTAACAGATCCATTATCAGAATTGTTTAGTGAGTCTCTGAGCACAGGAGAGGTCCCAGAACACTGGAGAAGGGCTCATGTGATCCCGCTCCACAAGAGTGGTAACTGGGAGGAGGTAGGAAACTACAGTTCAGTCAGTCTTACTTCAGTACTGGGCAAGATTATGGAGACACTCCTTAAGGAAAGGATAGTGCAACACCTGGAATCCATAGGAGCACAGGATCCAAGACTGCATGGGTTTACAAAAGGAAGGCCCTGCCAAACTAATCTCATAGATTTCTTTGACTGGGTAACCAGAGTGGTGGACCAAAGGGGAGCAGTTGATGTCATCTTTGATGCTTTGCCATTTCTTTATGGTTATATGTATAATATTTGTAATATAAATAGATAGTATGTGATTGTCTCACACCAGCAGGCAGTGAGGAAAAGACTTGACCTCTGACCATAAAAGATGTCAATGTGTGGAAAACCACAGGATGTTATAAAAAGACCAGAAGAAACCTAATCAAGTTTCCTGTCCTGTCTTTAATTAGTTTCTGGCCTTCTGCCAGGATATATGTCTTATAAATGTTTATGGTCCTAGAGGAACAGGCAAGTTGATAACAGCACCATGTTAAAAGTTGTAAACCCTTTGATTTGGTAACAGGAACCAACAACCAGTTCAAAGAAATGTCTGATTCCAGACGGTCATATTTGGGAATTGGCTTTTTGCTGATGTTCACATTATTTAAAATATATCCTTGTAGATAATTTTATGAAGAATTAACTCTACGGGAGGGTCTAACTGACCTCACAGAAAGGGAGGGGAGGGGAGATGCCTCCTGAAATGATCCAGCATCTGGTGAATATGTGACAAATTATTCCCGGACTCAAAGAGAGAAAGATTTCTCTGAACTTTTGAAAGCACTAAAATGCAACATCTAGAATAAGAAAGACTAAGTACTTGTGGTAGGAGTTTATATTCTGTATTTTCCCATTTTTTTGTATGACTGTAAGATTTATAGTATAACTGTTCTGTGTTTGATTTTACCTGTTTTTACCATTTTTGGTAAACAACCTATTCATTGAAATACTGCCTGTTTGTCTTCTCAGTTTTACTTTGCATGTGATGCTGACCCTGTGTTTAAGTCTGACGGCTGTTAAAAGCTTGATTGCATTACTGAGCTTGCTTAAAAGGTAAGAAATACCTAGGACTCATATAGAGTTCTAAGGGTACATTTTGGAAAACCTGGCTGGGTGCCCCTGGGTGAAGGATTGTACCGCATCCCCCAAAGAGGGTATGTATCCAAGCCTGTAAATTGGGTATGCTAGCACAAGATTCACAGTTTGAATCCCTCCAGAACTCAAGGCTTGAAGGTGATTCAGACCCAAAAAAGACACCTGTCACCTGTTCACACTATTACACTCTGAGGTTGGCACTGTAGGAGGGTTTGTGACATCACCTACTTTGACTTCAGCAAAGCTTTTGCTACTGTTCCACACAGAAGATCGGCTAATAAGCTGGGCAGGCTCGGGGTGGATCAGAAGTTGGTCAACTGGGTGGCAAACTGGTTGATGAGCATAAAACAGAGTGGTGGTAAACAGTACACAGTCAGAAGAGATGCAAGCCACAAGTAGGGTACCTCAAGGATCAGTCCTGGGGCCAGTCTTCAATAACTTCATCAGTGACATTGCAGATGGACTGGAGGGTAAGGTTTGTATGTTTGCAGATGACACCAAGATCTGCAACATAGTAGATGATCTAGATGGGTGGGCAGAATGGGAAGAGATCTGGATAAACTGGCAAAATGGTCGGAAGAGTGGCAAATGGGGTTTAACGCAAAGAAGTGCAAGATCATGCACATAGGGAAGAGAAACCATGAAGCCACCTATAGGTTGGGAGGGGGAGTTGCTGGAAATCACAAGGGAAAAGAGAGATTTGGGCACTAAAGCAGTAGGTAAGGCTAGCGGGGATATTGGGGTGTATTATTAGGGGTATCACAAGTTGTAAGAGGGAGGTAACAATCCCTCTTTACAAGTCACTGATTAGACCCCATCTGGAATATGGTGTGCTGTGCTGGAGGCCGCACCTGCACAAGGACATTAGCAAAATATAAGCAGTCCAGAGAAGGGCAGCAAGATGGTGCAGGACTGCATCAGAAAAGATATGAGGACAGATTAACAGAGCTAAATATGTATACCCTAGAGCAAAGGAGGGAGAGAAATGATATGATCAAAACATTCAAATATTTTAAGGCTATTAACAAGGTGAAAGTGTCTAACATGTTTCAATATAAGAACAAGCATTTGTCAATGCCGAATGTTTGCTTACTGGCATTGGCAGTGGTAGTGTAGAAGTTACAGAGCTGCGTAATAGGAATGGCAGTGAAGTATTGAACTGAAGCCAACCCCACCACCACCCTGCAGAGAGTGACAGGCATTGGGGTGTACATTTGGGTCATCAGGCATAACGGCCACGCCATTTCACCACACCCCACTCTGCAGAGACTGACAAGTGTCACGTGTTCCTTGGGGTCTTTAGCCCTTATGCGCACCCCCATTTCATTAGGAAATACAGTGAGATGGGTGTGATATAGGAGAATGGGGTGAAGTTTGGGGCTGAAGAGTCCAAGGCATACCTCGATGCCTCTCAGTGACTGCAGGGTGTGGAATGGTATGAGCATCACAGGCAAGAATCCCAAGTCACACCCCTGATTCCTGTCATTCTCTATAGGGTTGGGCGATTTAGTTGAAAAGCCTAATACCTCAGGCATTCGTTGGTATTTTAACGCCAAATTTTCAACATGCTTGTTTTGTGACCCCACGTCATGAACAGGGGGAATATCAGTTTGGTAGCCGAAAGCTGCTTATGCACAGTGACTACGGGATGTAGCACCACAGGTGCAAAAATATTCCGAATAGGATGTTAAAAATTACAGCTGTACTCTTTCATGTGGAGGTGTAAAAATGGCTATGCTGCAAATGTGTAGTAAAAATATTAAAAAAAATGGTGAAGTCACGAGCGTACATAGAAACTGCGCAACGCACACCCGTTATATAAGTAGGTTGGGGATATTTTATAGCAGATTGCCAACTGAGGCATTTTGGTGCCTCTGATCATGAACAGTGTCACTGTGATTTTCTTTATCTGTGCCGAATAATGATTTCCACAGAGACCACGGATTCTGCACTGAAAGTGTGAAAACACACTTTGGCCATGTTGTGAAAAATGGCAGCTGCACTGTTCATAAGGAAGTGTTGAAAATGCCACTAGTGAAAATCTGGACGAAAATATTACAAAGTCATGAACTAACGAGGATGCGTGGAACTGCACAATGCTCACTCGTAACACAGTCATTTTATGGACCTTTGTCACCAAATTTTCAACATAGCCATTTTAAGACTTCGCTCATGAACAGTGTAACTGTGATTTTCTTAATGTGTCCTAAACATTGCTTTGCACACCAACAGCACCATTGTGCGCTACATGCGATAACACATTTTGGGTGACATATGAAAATTGCAGCTGTACTATATTCATAAGGAAGTTTAATAAAATGGACATGTTGAAAATCTAGAGTGAAAATATTAATTTGGTAAACTTACTTGCATGCATAGGAACTGTGCAACGCACGCAGTAAAAGTCATTTCTAGGCATTTTTCACCAAATTTTCAACATAGCCATTTTAAGATCTCTGCTCATGAACAGTGTCACTGTGGTTTTGTTAATGTGTCCCATACATTGAGTTTGCACACTGACTGCGCCATTGTGCGCTACATGGGCCGAAACACGTTTTGGGCAGGATGTGAAAAACGACAGCTGTACTGCTCATAAGGAGGTGTGGAAAAATGGCAATGTTGGAAATCTGGAGTGGAAATATTGAAAATTCGCAAACCACGAGCGCAGGCGGAACTGTGCAACGCATAATTTGTAAAACAGTCATTTTTAGAATTCTGTCACATAATTCTTGACATTGCCATTTTAAGATCTCTGCTGATGAACAGTGACACTGTGATTTTCTTAATGTGTCCCATACACTGAGTTCGCAACGACTGCGCCATTGTGCGCTACATGGGGAACACGCTTTGGGTGAGATGTAAAAAATGACAGCTGTACTACCTCATAAGAAGGTGGAAAATGGCAATGTTGAAAATCTGGGTGAAATATTGAAAATTGCAAAACTATGAGCATGCATGGGAACTGCAACACACGCAAGTAAAACAGTCATTTTTGGAATTTTTCACAAATTTTCAACATAGCCATTTCAAGACCTCTGCTCATGAACAGTGTCACTGTGATTTTCTGAATTTGTCCCAAGACATTGATTTCTCACACCGA
The DNA here is from genome assembly GCA_016271365.2 of Neoceratodus forsteri. Lineage (NCBI taxonomy): Eukaryota > Metazoa > Chordata > Ceratodontiformes > Ceratodontidae > Neoceratodus > Neoceratodus forsteri. The sequence goes on from JADMNL010000031.1 coordinate 4,825,733, forward strand.
CTGTGCCATTCTGCGCTACAAGGGTGGAAACACATTTTGGATGAGATGTGAAAAATGACAGCTGTACTACTCATAAGACAGTGTGGTGAAATGGCATTGTTGAAAATCTGGAGTGAAAATATTGAAATTTCGTGAACTTACGAGCCTACGTAGGAACTGCACAACACACGCTCTTTAAACAGTCATTGTTGGGAATTTTGGCACCAAATTTTCAACATGGGGGTTTTGGGCCTCCCTTCTCATGAATGATGTCACTGTCATGGCAGTATTCAGCCCCAAACGGTGATTTTGCAGTCACTGCACAATCACTGCGCAAAATCACCCTTCGAGCCCGAAAAATGCTTTGACAGTGACATAATTCATGAGAAAGGGTCCCAAAAACCCCATGTTGAAAATTTGGTGCAAAAATTCCCAAAAATGCCTGAGATATGCAATAAAGTTGAATCCCTCCTATCTAGCCCATTATACAGCTTACCGGCATTTCCTCAGTTCGCGGTTGGCTTTGAAGAGTGCAGACGTGTTCCCGGTCCACCGAAGATTGTTGCGCCGGAGTCTGGAGGTAAGTATGGGGTGGGGGTGTGGGGAGGCTGGGTGCACAGTGGTGGGTGCGGTTGTGGGAAGGGGGTCGGAGACGCTGGCCAGGATCGCTTTTGTTTTACAGGGTAAAACAAAAAGACTTCATGGGACCGCTCCATGCTGGGGTGGGCTCCCAGCGGGCGCACACCTGCGGCTGGGGGGCTGCGTGAGCAGCTTCTTATCGCTGCTCACTAAAGCGTAGCTCCCCCTTTCAACTGTATGCCACTGCATTTTGGAGCGTGTCATAGACAGCTCCAAAATGCAATGGCTTACAGGGGCCGCGCCTGCCAGCACACTGCCTGAACTGGAGGAGGAGGTGACACACCTCCGAAATCTTCGATGATGGCACTATGTTTCTTGCACATGCGTGCAAGCAAACATAAAAATAGCAGGACAAGAGGACGCACCATTAGATCAGAGGGAGGCCGATTAAGGGGAAATATGAGTAAGTTCTTTTTCACAGAAAGGGTACTGGATTCATGGAATGGCCTGTCTCAGGAAGTGGTGCCTTTGAATACAATGCAGGGCTTCAAACAGGCATAGGATAGGCATAAGGAAGCAATACAGATGAGTGTGAATAGATAGGCCATTGACAGTGTACAGGCCTATGAGACATTCAAAAAGTAGACTTGATGGGCCTTGCAGTCCTTATCTGCCATCAACTTCTAAGTTTCTATGTCTTTACTCATGTTGCTCCACCACCTTATCTTATCTGCGACCTAGATGACTTCCTTGGCTGGGAGCCAAACTTTAAAAGACTATCTACACTGATGCCAATTACTGATTTCATTCTGGAACAGGACTTCTCCAACCATGTTATCTCATCGTTCACATCTCCTAGCTGAATTCAGCCAGGATCATTTTGCCTTGAATGACTCATCTGGACCATGTCCTTCCAGTCTGCTGCTTCACATGTGTTTCTTCACCTGTTTCCCAATGCCCTGACCTTTCTGGACTTGGACATCTTCCTGGGTGGTCTCCACTTCTCCCCGCTGTTGTTCTTCCAGCCTCACCATTCAGGCAATGCAGAGACTACCTTGCCTGGTCCATGGCCCTAGCTTACAACACTGTGTCCACTGTCTGGTTCTTTCCCTACTGTAGGTCACTGCTTCTTTTCAGGACTGGGGCACTTTCACTCCTTCACTTTTCTGCCTCTCAGCTTTGCCTGCGACTTCAACTACGGAACCAGGACCTCACTGATCATCTTCATCATAGGGATCCTCCTGACTTGTTCAATCCTTCTCTCTCTTCAGGTCGACTGCCTCATGGACTTCCTTGCTGCAAGTTTCCCATTCAGCTGCTCTACACGTTTTCTTCGCAGATATGGAACCTCATTCTTCATCGCTCCAGCACCTTCCATCATTTCTCTGGTTGCTTCCAGCCTTTGTCAGATGTGGGACTCCTGTTGCTCATGGTGCTTAGCTTGGCTCCTTGGCCTTCCATGGATCATCATCCAATGTCTTGCTTCAACTTTCCTGCACTTGCTGCTGTTCATCTTAGATATACCTCTGATTTCTGTCCATCCAATCACCATCATTCCTCGGACACCTCTTCTCTTTGTCATCCTCATACATGGAAAGGACTTAAATCCTCTGTTCTATTCAGACTTCATAATCATCATTGCCTCTACCGATATCAGGGATTTACAAGAGAATCCATTCAAAGATGGATTTCACACATTTTACCTTATGCTGCCTCTTAGTTCAGCAATGACACTGATGACGACCTTACTCGACACCTACTTCTCAACAGCCATTGCTAATTTTAGGAATCGCATATGTATCATCCAGAATATTCATTCATGGGATCTTCATCATTTAGCTGATACTCGATTCCACTCCATCCACTCCTTAGATTTCACTCCCAGACAAAGTTATTCCTTATACTATTATCCGCACCTGTTCACCTAGTACTTTCTGCCAGGTTAATCACTCTTCCAGCAGCCCATTCAGCCTCTTTTTCTCAAAGTACCTTCATTAATCTCTATAGTAAAGACCATCACTGAGAACTGTCTGTCCTGAGTTCTATCTGGCATTCATAAGAGCCAAGTCAAATTTACCAACTCAGCTTTGCATCCCAATAGGTGTTTATCTGCTGTAGCACTAAATCCTATGGCACCCTGCATTTATTGATCTCACTACCAATTCAGCTAACAGAATCTTTGTCATCCACCTCAAGCATTTCTCTTGTACTTCAGCAACAGGATTTCCCATTAACTTCACCACCTATGCCATGTCAGTGCATCTTCTACATGATCTCACCACAGGAATACCCACATGTACTTCAGGCAGGGTACCAGCAAAGGATTAAGCATGAAGTCATGAGTATCATGACCAAAGAAGCCATCACTTCCTTATACTGCATTTCTAATAGTTCCTCATATACACTAGGTTACTATCTGGATGGCTACGCAAAGTATCTTCTGGGCTTTACTAATCACTTATGGTATTATTCCTATCAGGCACTCAAACTCCTCTACTCATTTCAATCTGGGATGCTTATCTAGTGACGTTCGCTCTCTAAGCAATTCTTTACCTTTAGACTATCTCAAATATCGAACCTTATATGAACTGGACCAGTCACTCTTAACTTTAATAATCATCATAGCTATCACAGTGTAGTGTCTAGTCTCATATCAATCTTATATTGCACTCCTACGTCATAACCTCCATACAATTCCTCTGACATCCATCCTTTATCACCTTGGAATTTTGGCCTACATTAGCCCTTCTTTAATTAGGATTTGCTTTACACATAGGATTTCACAGTCTCTGTGGACAGATGTACCCTTCGTCTTCAGGATCATCATTCAATTTGTATCATCCTCAGATCAAGAATGTACCATCATCTCCATGGCACTCAGACTCTTCTACAATCATACTCTATGGATGTTTCCTTAGTGACTCCTTGGACAAAACAGAATTGCTAGCCTCCAGACCATACCATTACATTCGAGCCTCTCACAAGTTGGATCATTCTCTAATTACTTCTTCTACCATTACAGTCCCACCATTTCCAGTTTGGTATCTTATCGATTCAGTCATGATCCCTCTGCCTATTACAATTCAGTTGGACAAGCATCATTCAACATCTCGGATACTTGGACATTTTTTGTCCTCATTCACTTGGATTTACTTCATACTCAGGATTCCATTGCTTATTCAGAATGGATCTCCTCTTCATCTGCAGGATCTTCATCTGATCAGTATCATACACGGATCAAAGATGGATTATCGTCTCGCCAAACAACTCACCAACCTTGAATTAGTTATGGTTACTAGAATCTAGATCCTTCTCCATTTAGTATGCCCAGAAGGATGGGCAGATCTCCTGCCATGGGTCCTCAGAGGTTTCTGCCACCTGGGTTTTTTCCTCTCCTCAGTGCCAGGGGATCATAATCTCCATGAGTTGAAGGAGGTTTCTTTTTGGGCCCTCTATTCCCTACAAATTACTACCTACCTACTGTCACAACCCCACTCAGCAGGTCAGGCCCTCTGCTCCCACAGTGCCAACCTCCGAAAGCAGTATTGCGAACTGGGTAAAAGAACAGGGTAACCCTCCTGTCTGTTTTGTGGGTCCAAATCACCTTTGGTCTCAAGTTCTGGAAGGATTCAAACTGTGAACCTCTTGCTAGTGTACCCAACTGTACAGGCTCAGATAATTCTGCTTTTCGGGGAATGCCAGATATATTTCACCTATGGGCACCTAACCAAGTATACAAAATGAATCCTTTTAACTCTATGAAAGATCTTAGGAAAATTCTTACCTTTTCCCAGTTTGGTAAACCATTAAGCTTATGAACAGTTTTGTCAGTCTTAATCCTCCACACATCACATGCAAAAGAAATGACTTGGAAGGCACACCAGGCAGTTTCTTTAAATACAGATTTACTTAAAAATGGATAAAAAAACATGTAAAATGTAAACACAGAACACTGTATCACACAGCATACAATCACTTAAAAGGAACAAGGTCAAAATACAAATAAACTCCTACCACCGTTCACTTAGACTTGTCTATCTAATGTATTCTTATCTTCTTGCAGCGCTATTGTTAGATGTTGTTGTTTCAGAGACCAACAGGAATGTGTCAGTTGAAAAACTCAGAATACAATTTAAAATGCTGTGTTTCAACCCCTTCCATGAGGTCTTCCTTCCAGAATATAACAATTATACAAAACAGGATGTCCACTCAAGAGCTGTATCAAATACTATGGCCCGGATATTCAAAAGGGTTGCGCCATGCGCAACAGGGTTGCGCATGCACAAGTCCAAAAATGCGCCATTTAGTGATATTCAGAAGGAGGCAGTTGCACCCTCGAAAACATGCTGAGCAACAGCGCAATGAAAATGAAGGCATGGACAACCGAAGGGGGTGGATCCATGCATAAAGACCGCGATGCGCAAGAGCGGCACAGCCGGAGATTGTGCACTAGCGGAAATGAGCCAAAATAAAAAGGCTCAAGGAAGCTGCACAAGAATGCTACCAGGCTGCCAAAATGGGGGAGAGAGAGAGAGACAGACAGACAGACAGACAGACAGACAAGGGCAGGCAAGGAAAGCATGGGCCATAGTCTGTAGAGGCCAGCGGGGGGTGCCCGGTGCAGTGGAAGTAGCAGTGAGGACAGCGGGGGTTACACAGCAACACCAGCCAGGGGGTCAGAAGCCAGGGAGATGGACAGTGCCAGCTTCCACATGGAAGCTGTAATGAGGGGGGTGAGAATGCATGCTGCAGGGGGACTTGGCTGTGGAAGGGCCCGTCGGCGGTATGCCCCCAACAGGCAGTACTGTGCCCGCATCAGCTTTGAGCTGTACACAGATGTAGAGATCGTGGGCCAGTACCGCCTGAATAGGGCAATACTGAGACGGCTCTGTGAGCTGTGCAGTGATGTGATGCAGGCACCCTCACGACGGAGTCACGCTCTGTTGGTGGAGACCAAGGTGACAGCCTGCATGTGCCTGCTCACCACGGGCACCTTCCAGAGGCTGACAGGGGACACCACAGGCATCACACAGTCAGCCACGTCATGCATCCTCACCCAATTCCTCAGCGCACTGCTGCCACATGCTGTGGAGTACATCCATTTCCCCAGCACTGCGGCAGAGCGTACAGCAAACATGCAGGAGTTCCACAGGGTAGCACATATGCCTGGCATGCTAGGGGCATAGACTGCACCCATGTGGCCATTTGCACGCCACCTGGCCCCGATGGGCTCGCATATCGGAACAGAAAGGGATTCCCTAGTGTCAACTGCCAGGTGGTGTGTGATGCCATTGGGCACATAATCAATGTCTGTGCCACACACCCTGGCAGAGCACATGATGCCTTCATATGGTATCAGTCTGCACTGTGCCATCGATTCGAGAGTGGGTGAGTACACATGTAAGGAATGCAAACTCGGGGCAAGGGTGGGAATGCCACAGGTGCCATGGCAGTGGCACACAAGGACATGGCCAATATGGACCTGAACATGAGACTGATCTCCACTATCTCCACACAGGTGACAGCGGATACCCACTCCGTCCCTGGTTGTTCACACTGTACCGGCACCCCATGACCCCATCGCAGCAATGCTATAATGAGGCACATGCCACAACACGCAACATCATAGAGTGGGTGTTTGGGATGCTCAAGGCATGCTTCCGATGCCTAGACACCTCCGGCAGTGCCCTACAGTACAGCCCCCAAAAGGCCTGTGGGATATTCCTGGCCTGTTGCAACCTGCACAACATGGCCAAAGACCATGGGATAGCCGTACAGGTTGAAGAGGGGGACAGTGATGGGGATGCCAGTGGCACCGTTGTTGATGGTGATGAGCAGCCCCCCCAGGACGGCGGGACCCCCGACTGATCTGGCAGGCCCAGCTGCACCAGGACACCATCACAGAGGAGCACTATGCACAACACAGGTAAGTCAAGGGGACATGTGCAACCAATACTGTCCATGCACAAACCACAGGCACACAGGGGAACACACCAGGGGTGCATGATGGTCAGGGGAGTGGAAGGGTCCAGGTATACAAACACCATCAGGGAGGGGTGGGCACTCATATTGACACACACACACCAGGCACAGAGAGTACATGGGCAGATGCACAGCACAGCAGAACCGACATTGCTAACACACAGCACCACCAACCACCCTCACCACCTATACTGTCCAAGTACATGTGTCAGATGCTGGGCACCCTTGCACCTTGGTGTACAGTACAATGCAGGCATCATCATGCACATGCATCTGTGGACAGCAGTTGGGAGGGTGTGCAGGTGGTCCGTGTGTCAGCGTGGTGAGCAGAGCACCCAGCCACCATGACACACATTGCACACATGGCAGCACCAGACAGGGTCTGCACTGGGAGACAGCTCAGTCATGTAGCACTGTCCCACGGCCACCACGGATGTGTGGGTGGCCCCACCGTGACCCAACAGCACTGGCAGGCTGAGCAGGGGCCACATGGGGTTGCACTGTTGCACCACCAGGGGTCCCATGGCACGAACGTGACCTTGCCCGCACAGGGATCTGCAGCATGTCGAACAAACCTGCACCAGGGGTGCTCGGGATGGCCACAGCAGAACCCGGCGTCAACAGGCCTGGTGTCGCACGATGCTGGGAATGGGGAGTGGAGAGTGAACTGTGTGGGGTGTGTGGTACAGGGGCACCTGACTGTGTGCCCAATGCGTCCACGACAGAGACCACTGCCTGGGTCAGCCTGTCAATGGTGGCGGTCACATCCATTCACATACGAACCAGCTCGGCATGGTCCAGAGCACACTCCCTGCTGTGCCACTCCACGGCCACAGACAGTGCCTCCATGGACATTGCAACCCGCCTCTGCAGCTGTACTGATTCCTGCAGCAGGCGGGTGTGCTCCTCCAATGGGTACTGTGCCCCATTGGCATCCTGTCCCCCAGGGTGTGGAAGGTCCTGATGCACAACACCCCTTGAGGGTGGGCGCTGTTCGTCAGGACCAGGAATGGGTGGATCAAAGGGCGGCGGACATGTGCCACCACTTGACACTGTACCCCCAGACCTGGTGGGTGACTGCTGCTGCTGCTCATCCAACCGCTGTGCCCAGGGTCCACTGCTCCACCGCTGTGCTGGCAACAGTGCCAGACACTGCACAGCCACCGTGCTGCCCCACCGTGCTGACAGGCACAGCCTGGGACTGTGCCAGCATGCTGGTACACAAGTTGGAACCAGAAGGCCCAGGGGCATGTGCTGGCCTGCTGTGTGTCCATCATGGGACACACACCTATCACTGCCCATTGTAGTCCTTGCATCATCAATGGTGCAGGTACATGCTGCAGCCATAGCCACAGTGTGCTGGCATGCTTGCATGCCAGACTGCTGAGACACAGGCTGTGCACCCCCCGCACCCGAATCACCGACACCAGAGTTGGCGGCCCAGCGTGAATGCTGCTGCAGTGCCTGCTGGCTGGTGATAGAGGTGGATGGACTCTCCTCCATGTCCAGCAGGTCATCATCACTGCCTGGACCCACCACCACCATCTCCTGAAGACGAACAGGATCTGTAACAGAAAGAGAGTACATATGGAGTGCATGTGAACAACTTTCCCCCAACCCCAACACCACCACCATGTCATACCGTTCAGTGATGGGCTTCCACCTGTCTGAATCCACCTCCGATACGCCTCAATAGTGCTTTCTGCTGTATGGATGCGACCAATGTCCCTCAGTCGGGGTCAGCTCCAACACCACTGGCGGGCCTCACGGTGCCAGCACGTGCCGCCTGAAGGCTGCCACCTTCTCCTTCAACCTCCTGCGGTCTGTCCCCATCTTCTTGTTGCATTCCTGCATGGAGCGCTGGTGGCTTCCGTGCAGGTTAATGGCCCAAGCTACCCCCTCCTATGCAGCCGCATGGGACTGAGGGGTGCCCCTCCATCCACTCAGTACTGGCTCCTCATCCAGGTAGGCCTGGAAGAGGGACTCTGTCTCTGCTGCTGCCCACCATCCTCACCCTCACCTTGGCTCTGCTCAGTCATGGCGATTTGTATGGTGGGAAGTGGACACCTGTCACTGTGCAGTCTACAGCATTTTCCCATGACCATTGTCCAGAACATCACACAGCATACAACTCACCTCTCACCTGCAGTAACCGTATCTGGCCAGCGCAGCCCAATGTCACACATTTATAGCACAATGCATGCAACTTAGGAGTGGAGCAACTATAATGACATGCAAATCGCGCCACTGCACCTTTGAATGGCTGATCAGATGATTTGCATGTGTCAGCTGAATATCGCGAATTTGCGCTTTGAGCAATACGGATGAGTCGGCTGAGCCAATGGCGCAGATCTGTGAATGTGTGGTACACTGAATTGCACATGCCCAGATAGCTTACGCAGGCATCTGCCGTGCTGCTGATGTGCTGTGCGCAATCGGCAATTCAGGCCATGGCCACCATTGTGCCAGTGGTGCTACAGCAATGGGCACTATATGGCGCTGCGGCACTACTGCGCAATACTCCACTGTGGCACTGGTACGCAGCTGGTCAGTCATGCAGGATGCCTATACATCAGATGGCACTGTGCGTAGCCTTGCATCATTGCCCATGACCTTGTGTATGACCTTTGCCCCCTGGCGCTGTTCACCTGCCATGTGTACATCCCTATTGTGCTGTCTGGTGACAGCGCTATGTGAAGTGATGGCGCTGTTCGAACTGCAGGATTGGAGCCTGTGGTGGTCTATTGCGCAACATCTCCACGTAGGGTTACGGCGCAGTGGGGTGCCATATTGCCTGCTGTAAAGTTTTTACCATGGCTAGGAGGAGAGTTGTGTCCTGGAGCCAACTGGAACTGGCCAACCTGGTGGCCCTAGTAGAGCCCCACTATGGGGCACTTTATGGTGAGGTGCCCCTCACCATTGCCCGCACAGAGGTGTGGCATCAAGTGGCCACTGACCTGGTGGGGGTCACTGGACAGTGCCGGTCTGCTGAGCAGTGCCGGCACTGGTACAGTGACCTCCGCTGGAGGGATCCAGACCTGTTGGAGAGGCTGCGGTCACGTGCCAGGCGGGGCATGGTGCCTAGGCCAGGTGGGTGTACCATCTATGCACCTGTATTCTCTGTAGGGGTGTGTGTGTGTGTGTTTTGGTGGCTGTACATAGGTGATGGTTCAGCCATGGTTGGCTGTGTCAGTGTGTGCAGCTGTGAGATGAATGGGTATGGCTGTGTGGGCATGCAATCTCACTGGGGCAGGGGGCAGTCTGCTTTTGAGTCACACTTATGTTTGTCTCAACATATGTCTCCCACAGGCCGGGATGTGAGGATGCAGGCCTGGGTTGAGGAGGGCCATGCCAGGGCCCCGGTGTCAGCAGGGGTTGCACCCCAACAGCAGCAGCAGCAGCAGCAACATCGGCAGACACAGCTGCTTGAGCAGTGTGAGTATCATGACTTCATGGATGCTATTGCATGCTGGGGGGGAAGACCAGTAGCCCTGCACAATACAACCATGCAGGAAAGGGGAGGTCATAATTCCACTATACAAGACATTAGTGAGGCCCCACCTGGAGTACAGTGTACATTTCTGAAGACCATACCTACGTAAGGACGTAGAGTGGGCAGAGAAGGTTCAGAGGAGGGCAACAAAGATGGTGCATGGCTTGCATCACAATTCCTATGAAAACAGGTTGAAGGAACTGAACATGTACTCCCTGGAGGAGAGGAGGGAGAGAGGGAATATGATAGAGACATACAAGTATCTTACAGGGAGGAACAAGGTGCAGGAAACACTATTTTGAAGTGAAAAGATGTTCCAGGACTAGAGGGCATGGGATGACGTTGGAGGAGGACGATTCAGAGAACATGAGAAGAATTTCTTCACAGAACGGTGGTGGACAAGGGAACACCCTGCCAGAGGAAGTGGTGGGGCTGAAACAATCATGGGATTTCAGAATGCACGGGATAGACATAAAGGAATTCTGGAGGTCAGGGGTTAGGGGCAACAGACTTCTAGGAAAACAAAGTGAACTTACAAGCTCAAATGGACAGACTGAGTTGGCCATAGGCCCTTATCTGCTGACACTGTCTATGTATCTATGTCTGTATGCATGACACAGGTGACATGCATCACTGTCCAGTATCACAGCATGTCTGTGTATGCGTCACTGGTGGTCCATGCATGCACTGGGCACATAGCTGTGTAACTGGCATCGCACCACATTGCCACGTCACTTGACAGCCTTGTTTGTGCTGTGATGGACATGGGAAGTGTGTGTGTGCAGTGGTGCACATAGCTGGTGCCACCTGTTTGTGATGGCCATGTGCATGTTCACTGTGGGTGGGTGCATGCCATCACAGGTGCGGACATTGGGGCTATATGGCTTGCAGGTTGGTGGTGTGCAGGGTTGTGGTCAGTCACAGCCATTGACTGTGTTCCCATTTTCCTAGGCCTCGAGGTTCTCCGGAGGATTGGTCGGGATGTCGGGGCCTCAGACAACTGTTGGTGGACAACCAGGCCATCCTGCAGTCCATCCGCTCCATGGCCTTCAGAGGAGGTGGTACAGGATGGGCGCCACCAGGCAGAGGACGAGCAGCCGGCTGGCCCATAGATGTTATTCTTCCCACTTCTCCCATCCCTACCACCCTTCCTTCCTCTCCAAGTTTTTCATACCTCCCTTGAACACCCCTACCTTGTACCCGTCCCCCCTTGTAAATAGTTTTTCTTGTTTTGGTTCTGTATTATATTTAAATATACATTTCTATTTTGATATGAATACTATGTTGGTCTCTGATTTGCAACTGGCTATGGGTGCTCAGTTGCAGGGGTGTACATGCCATCTGGGGTGGTATGGTCCTGGGTGTGTGTGTGTGTGTGTATGTGTGTGTGTGCGTGCGTGTGCATGGGGAGGTATGTCCAGCATTGCAGTGACTTTCTGTTGGTCTTGCTGTCTTCTGCCACCAACTGCTGGGTGCACAGGGTGTGTCTGGCTTGTAGGCTTCTGTGCTGCACGGGGTTGACGTGTGCTGGGGGGATGCATGGGTTCCTGCAGTGCCAGTCACTGCACATAGGTGGTGTCTTGGGGTGACAGTGCAGGGTGTGCTGTGCGTATGGGGGGCTGATGTGCACTGTGGTTGTCAACCCCCTGTGTGTGGCACTCTCAGCCTGCCAGTGGTTGTGCTGGGGTGTCATGGCTCTGCTATGCTTTGTTGGCTTGTCCCCATGGGCCAGTAGATCATCCGTCGCACCCTCAGTGATGCTGTGCTTGGAGTGTGCAGGTGTGGTGTTGGTTCTGCAGTGTGTTCCTGTGCTCATGTGTGGCCTAGCTGGTGGTGGGCCCCAGCCTGCCTCCCTGGATGTGCAGTTCCATTGCTCTGGGAGGGGGCTCTGCTTGTGCTATGGCACCTCTGGACTGCTCAGCTGGGCTGCCCTGGTTGCACCATAGCACAACATTTCTGCTCAGCTTCTCCTTCCTGGTTGCGCTATGGTGCAGTATGTGCGATATTCAGACCTTGGTTGCTTGCGCAATTTGTTCTGATCCATGTTTGAATATCGCACCTGTTGCGCATATGCTCAATTGGTTTGTGCTTGCTCCTGCTGTTGCGCTCATTTTGGGCGCAGTTTGAATATCTGGGCCTATGAGTTCAGCAAAACTCACTTTCCAAATTATGACACTCTTAATTAAGTCTGTAATTTTCCAGTTCCTTCTTTGATCTATGAGCAGTTTCCAGCTTTTCAAAGACATCACAGGACTTTTAGCACCATAGTGATAGAACCCGTTTTCTTCCTCTAAATGTCATAAAAGTTTATGATCTCTATCCTGGCAACTGGTGAGCTTTAATTATGTCAGAGAAACAGGAGATTCTTAATTATGTCTCCCTAGCTTTCAGGTTAATATCCTGTAGTTGAAACCTTGGGGGGGGGGGTCATCCCACAGGCTGTCTCATGAGAGACACTCAGTAACACATTTTTATATTAAAAAAATCATACAGCAATCATAACCAGCTGGCCAAGAGTCACAATCCTCCCCACCTAGACTGAATTTGGGGGCTCTATCCCCTGTATGGGATGAGCTTCCCAAATCAGTTCACTCCACATAGACACGAGACAAGCCATCTGAGTTCTGATTGGTCAGCCTAGTCCTATGCAAGATTGTCAGGTCATACCCTTGCAAAGCAAGACTCCATCTTAACAATCTGCCATTAGTTTTTCCTATTTGTGTCAGCCAAACCAGGGGGTTGTTGTCAGTTTGTACCACAAAATGCTGCCTATATAAATATGGCTCTAACTTCTTTAGGGCCCACATTATGGCAGGTCACTACTTTTCTACAGTAGAGTATGCCTGCTCCCTGGGAAGTAACTTTTTACTCAGGTACACTACCGGGTGATCTTTCCCTTGGTTGGATGTCTGACTCAGTACTGACCCAATACCCATGTCTGAGGCATCAGTCTGAACTATAAAGGGTTTGCTATAGTCAGAACTTGTCAATACAGGAGAACTACACAGTGCCTCCTTCCATCTGCTAAAGGCTCCTTCACAGGCTGGGCCCCAGGTAATTTTCTTTGGCATCCTTTTCTTTACCAAGTCACATAGGAGAGCAGCCAGGGCACTGTAATTGGGTAAACATTTTCTTTAGTACCCTGCTGTCCCTAGAAATCTCCTGACCTGCTTCTGCATTTCTGATCTGGGCCACGCCTGGATCACCTCTATTTTTATTTGATTAGGATGGAGCTGTCCCCGGCCTACCACATACCTGAGGTATGCCACTTCTCTCATGGCCACCTGGCACTTCTCAGGTTTGACAGTGAGTCCAGCCTCTGTATTCTGTCCAGCAATTCCCTAAGGTAGGATAGGTGTTCCTCCCAGCTGGCACTAAAGATGGCAATGTCATCCAGGTACACCACAGCGTACTCCTCAGCACCATTTAATACCTGGTTCACCAACCTTTGGAAAGTGTCCAGGGCATTCTTCATTCCGAAAGGCATTACCTTAAATTCAAATAAGCCTATTGGAGTGATGAAGGCCAACGTCTCCCTAGCTCTGTCCATTAACTCTAACTGACAATACCCCTTGGTCATGTCAATGGTTGTAAGGTAGGTCACCCCTCCCAACTTGTCCAGGAGTTCATCTGTCCAGGGCATTGGGTGGGTATCTGACTTTGTGATGGTATTCAGTCCATGATAGTCCACACAGAAACAAGTAGAGTCATCTGTCTTGGGTGCAAGGACTGCGGGTGAGGCTCAGGGGCTGCGGGATCTCTGAATTACCCCTAAATCCAACATCTCCTCCACTTCCCTCCTAATGTCCTTTTGGACAGCCTCTGACACCAGATATGTTGTCCGCTTTGTATGGGCATCTGTGTCTCTGTCTCCACATTGTGCGTCATTAAGGTGTGGTTAGTCCAGGCTTGGTGCCACACAATGGGGCAAAGTCTTCTAAAAACTCCCTTACTTCTTGGATCTTGTCCAGGGCCAGCCTGGGAGACAATTTTACTGCCTCCACAGAGGACTTCCACTTGCTTTTTTCCAGCAAGTCCAGAAGGGGGTCTCCTTCGTCCATCCCCTCCCCAGGACTACACACTGCAAACACCATGTCATCCCTATTAGCATATGGCTTCATCATGTTGACATGGTATATCCTTTCTGTCTGTCTTCTGTCAGGTAACTCTATAATATAGTTCACATCATTTACCTTCCTAACTACTTTGTATGGTCCTACTCACTCAGCCTGCAGCTTATCTTTCCAGACTGGAATAAGAACCATGACTTTCTGACCCATAATGTACGTGTGAGCTCTGGCTCTGCGGTTGTATCACACTTTTTGTTTCTGTTGGGCAGCTGCCAGTTTGCTCTGGGCTGTCCCCATAAGCTCCTTCAGTCTTTCCCCAAACCTAAGGACATAATCCACTATGGGAGTTCCCTGAGTGGCATGCTTGCCTTCCCAGTCCTCCCGGATCAAGTCTAGGGGTCCATGTACCTGGTGTCCATAGAAAAGTTTGAAGGGTAAAAATCCTGTTGACTCTTGAGGCACCTCCCTGTATGCAAACAACAGGTGGGAAAGGTATTTCTCCCAGTCCCTCCCATGCTGTTCAGCAAACGCCCAAAGCATTGACTTCAGGGTACCATTAAATCTTTCCACAAGGCTTTTGGGTGATATGGTGTTATGCATGCATCTCAGCACTACCCCACACTTCTCCCATAAACATTTCATCAGGTCCAACATGAAGGAACCCCCTTGATTGGTGATAACCTCCTGTGGAAACCCAACGCAGGAGAAAATCCCAAGTAAGGCATCTGCCACTTTGTCTGTCCTCAGTGAGGATAGAGTAACTGTCTTTGGGTACCAGGTGGCATAATCCACCACAGACAGGATGAATCTCTTCCCTGAGGAGCTAGGGGTATATAAAGGCCCCACAATATCCATTCCCACCCTCTGGAATGGCTCCTCCACTATGGGCAACAGAATTAGGGTGGCTTGGATTTTCTTGCCCACCTTCCCTATTTCTTGGCACTGGTGACAAGACCTGCAATATTCCTTCATTTGCTGGGTGAAGCTGGGCCAATAGAAAGTCTGGGCCAACCAGTGCGTGGTGTGTGCAATTCCCAGATGACCAGACAAGGGAATATCATGTGCAGTCTTGAGCAACTGCTCACGGTACCACTGGGGAATGACAAGCTGCCTGCCTATCACCCCTCTCTCTGTCCTTGCATCCTGCGTATACATCAGTCCATTGTCCCAATAAACCTTATGTTTCCCATCACCTCCCTGTACTCCATCAGAGTCTGCCCAAACCCTCAGCTACTCTAGACTAGTGTCACTTTTCTGAGCAGCTGCAAACTCCTTACACATTCCCAAGGTATGAGACAGGTCCCCTTCAATCTCTAAGCTAGGTCCCCTAGCACTAGCCTCAGGGAACTCAGAATCATTGTCATCCCTAACCTTTTGACAATGGGTCAAGCCTCCTTCTTCAGAGTAACCCTCTGTAGCTGTGTGGTTAACTGCTACTGGGGAAATTTCTACCCCTTTTCATTAGTCTCCATATCAGGAGACATGGGCTGGGGAACCAGCCTCCCAGTGGTTTCTACAATGGCTTCTGTAGGGTTCATGGAACTATAAATTTCCCTTGCCGCTTGGCTACAGGTAATTGCACACACCATCCCCTGTTGGGGATTGTTGCCAAGGATGACATCCACTGCTAAGGTTTTGGCTACAGCCACCTGTTGCACAGTTCCCTGTTTCACCCCAGTCTAGAAGAACACTAGTGAGGGGCAGTGTTTTCTCCCCACCAGTAAAGTCTTGTTCAGTGTCATATTTATTGGGTATAAGCTGACCAAGCTGTACCAGATCCCCTTTTACCAATGTCAGGGATGTCCCTGTGTCCCTTAACCCTTGCGTCTGTACACCATTCACCATGACTGGGTGCATGTGTTCCCTCATGTTCATAGGCATGCTTCCAGGGACACACAAACAACTCACTTCTTTCCTAGCCCTGGTTGTGTATTGCTCACCCATTTGGGACAATGTCTGACAATATGCCCAGTTTCTCTACACAACCAACATTCATTTCTTTTCTCAGAGAAATCTTTTCTCTGTAACCTGGGGCTAACTGGTTTTGGTAGAGGCAGTGAGGGTTTTAGCTACCCTGAAGGTGCACTTTTCCCTTTCTGCATTGCCACACCCACCCCGTTTGTTCTCAGAGCAGGTCTGCTCTTGGCATAGCAGTCCGAGAGTTCAGCAGCCTCTGGCACTGTTTTGGGATCTCGGTCCTCCAGCCAGGTTTTCAGCTCCACTGGGCATGCCCAGAAAATCTGTTCTAACAGAATCACATTTTCAATTTTATCTACAGAGTTTGCTTCAATTCCTTTGCCCACACAATGTTTTAAAATCTGACGTTGTTTAATGGCTAGCTCCTCTTAGCTCATGTCAGGTCTTCTCTTGAGCTTACAGAATTTAGCTCTGTATGATTCAGCAGTTAATTCAAATTTTTTTAACAGTGCAGCTTTAAGTTTGCTGTAATCATCACTATCCTCAATGCATCCCGAGCTTTCCTGGTCAGTTGCGGGAATAGCTGGAAGCTGCAGGACTCTCTATGAATTTTAGCCTGAATACAAACTTTTTCAAAGGAGTTTAAAAAGGCATCCATATCCTCCCCCTCCTTAAATTCAGCTATCAATTTGGAATTCAATTTGTAACCCAGTCCTGTAGTCCCAGTTAAAACCAAGCCACTTACCTGCTCTGGTGCTGGTGGTTGGAGTCACAGCTTCTCCAGTTCATGTTGTCTCTGGTGCTCTCGCTCATCTCGGTCTGCCTCTCACTGTACACGCTTCCTCTTCTCCTCTGCAGCTTGCTTCTCTCACTCTGCTTCTCACTGTTCACACTCCCTCTTCTCCTCTGTGGCTTGCTTCTCTCACTCTGCTTCTCACTGTTCACACTCCCTCTTCTCCTCTGTGGCTTGCTTCTCTCACTCTGCTTCTCACTGTTCTCACTCCCTTTTCTCCTCTGTGGCTCACTTCTCTTGCTCTGCCTCCCTCTGGAACTCCAGCTCCATTCTGCACAACTCAGGCTGCAGTCTGAGTACTTCTGGCTCCACAATGTTGGTGACCTTCCCCTGGCACTGGCCATGCTGCCCTCCTTATCGGATCTGGATACTGCACCGGCCGCTAGTCCTTCCACACTCAAGGTTCAGTCCCTTACAGTCACTGTCTGTGACTCGATGCTCTGGGTTTCTGCTACCATCAGGGCATCCATGAGGTTCTGCTTGGTTGCTTTCACCTTGTACAGGACTCCTCTGTCCCTGCACAACTCCTTTAAATAGTCTACAGTGTTACCACTGTAGTTGGAAGCCATCTTCTTCCCTAACTACAGCTACTCTAACTTGCACTTTAAAAAAAATAAAACAGGTAGGAACTTGACTATAAGTCAAGTGATATAGTTCTGTGTCCTTTTAAAAAAATAAATAAATCACTGCCTTGTTTTGCAAGTGAGCTGACAGTATTAAGCTGACACGCTGAACAATAAAAGCTTGTATTACCAAAATTATCCCACCGCTATCACTAATCTAACACAACCCCACTCAGCAGGTCAGGCCCTCCACTCCCACAGTGCCAACCTCCAAGTGCAATATTGTGAACAGGGCAACCCTCCAGTCTGTTTTGAGGGTCTGAATCACCTTTGGTCTCAAGTTCTGGAGGGATTCAAACTGTGAACCTCTTTCTAGTGTACCCAACTGTACAGGCTCGGATAACTCTGCTCTTCGAGGAATGCCAGATATCTTTTGCCTACAGGCACCTAACCAGGTATACAAAATGAACCCTTTGAACTTTATGAAAAACCTTAGGAAAATTCTTACCTTTCCCCAGTTTGGTAAACCATTAAGCTTATGAACAGTTTTGTCAGTCTTAATCCTCCACACAGCACATGCAAAAGAAATGACTTGGAAGGCACAGCAGGCAGTCTCTTTAAATATAGATTTACTTAAAAATGGATAAAAAAACATGTAAAATGTAAACACAGAACACTATATCACACAGCATACAATCACTTAAAAGGAACAAGGTCAAAATACAAACTCCTACCACCTTTCACTTAGACTTGTCTATCTAATGTATTCTTATCTTCTTGCAGCGCTATTATTAGATGTTGTTGTTTCAGAGTTCAACAGGAATGTGTCAGTTGAAAAACACAGAATACAATTTAAAATGTTGTGTTTCAACTTTTCCATAAGGTCCTCCTTCCAGAATATAACAATTATACAAAACAGGATGTCCAATCAAGTGGTGTATTAAATACTATGAGTTCAGCAAAACTCACATCCCAAATTATGACACTCTTAATTAAGTCTGTCATTTTCCAGTTCCTTCTTTGATCTATGAGCAGTTTCCTGCTTTTCAAAGACATTGCAGGACTTTTAGCACCATAGTGATAGAACCCGTTTTCTTCCTCTAAATGTCATAAAAGTTTATGATCTCTATCCTGGCAACTGGTGAGCTCTAATTATGTCAGGGGAAAAGAAAATCCTGAATTATGTCTTTCTAGCTTTCAGGTTAACCCTTAGGCTGCCACCGACATAATATCTTGTCCTAAAAACCTATGCATTCTAAATCATCCAGCAGCCTCAGGTTAATATCCTGTAGTTGAAACCTTGGAGGGGGGGTCATCCCCCAGGCTGTCTCATGAGAGTCACTCAATAACACATTTTTATATTACAACATCATAGAACAATCATAACCAGCTGGCCAAGAGTCACATCTACTACTACGCAAGGGTGGGAATAGAGTAAAGCCACAAAAAGTACCACAAAGTTACATAAGCATATTTATCTCATCTCGCCTGACTGCTATTCCATAAACATTGAACATATAATGTGAATGGCCTGTCAAACCTGATTAAAGGAAAGAAAATCATGACCACAGGGAGGCAAATAAAAGCAGAATTCTTCTTGCAGCAGATGCAACTGACTGATGGGGAGCACCAAAAACTGAAGCAATTTAGGTACGGGGAAGTGCACACCTCTTCCCATAAATCTGGCAGGAAAAGAGAGGTGGCAAGACTTATAACCCAAAATATCCCATTTGAATATCTACAGAAAGAGATGGATAGGGAAGGGAGATATGTTATCCTGAAAGGAAAGTTGCATGGACAACTGGTAACACTGGTCTCAGTTTACGACCCCCAGGATCTGACTATGCTTTCTATAATTACTGGTGACTATAAATATCAACTGGATTACTGATTTGTTAAAATTGCATATCAACCGGATTTCAGGTTATTATGCTCCAAAGGCAATAATAACCCATCTCACATGCTGGAGAAAATGTGGGGAAGCAAGAGCTACACATGAGCATGTCTTTTATCAATGTCCCAAAATACAGGATGTCTGGCAGGAAATAAAGAACAGATTAAAAGAGATCTTCCAAATTCAGGGAGAGCTACAGAAACAATGCTGCATTTAGGGCCTACCACCATTAGAAGTTAAGGACCTCAGTAGCAAATACTTGTGGACCATCTGCATAGCTGCATTAGGGAAAACCATTACTAATAAAATTGATAAACCCAACTCCCCCACCCTTTATGGGTGGTAGAGGGTAGTGGATGATATACGAGAAATGGAAAGATTAACATACCAGATACAGGATAGAATGGAGACATTTAGGGAATGGTGGACGAGATGGATGACAGAGACAGAATAAGAACAGAGCAGTTCTCTGGAGCAAGTCTCTTTTGAATGGACATCCTCAAGAAGTCTCTGCAGAGAATAAGCTTGACCTCTACAAAAGCAAATTGTTTCACTACCTCACCAGTTTGAGTAGCTGTGATGGTTCCCACTAGGCCTACAGTTTTCCCTTCTGCTCCTTCCCCTCATCTGTAGGTGAACAGGTCAAGCAGGAAAAGAAAGGTACTGGAATACTAAAAGGAAACTGAGAAATGGCTAGAACCTGTAAAGGAACTGCACTTTGGACTGAATAACTTTGATTTACTGAAAACTGAAATGAAAAATCATCTTTTCAAATATAAATATAAAACAGATGGTCAAACAAAAAACTAGGTCAAGCACTCACCAAACCTCAAATAGGTCATGGGCACAGGTCTCCAAATCAAAAAGAAATTACTTTATTACATACAAAACATGAAGCAGACAAGCTTGTATGCTTTATGTTTTTATGTCAGAGGTGAAGCCATGATTCCAGGGTGTGTGCCACTCCCCCAGAACAGAGGAAAAAAGCACCCAGCCTCCTAGATGACAGAGCATGGAAAGCACAGACCCTGATAGCTCACACCAACCTGGCATCACACAGGAGTCCAATGAAATACTTGAAAGTCTCGGGGTTTCTCCACCCCACCCCATATCCACCTGGGAGGTACAGCTACAGCTCCATCAGGACTCACTGGGTGGATCAGCCAGGTTGTGATGTGGGAAGACTACAATGTCCATCTCCTGAAAGAGTGGAGACTGGGTGCGAGGGAGGAATGTAAACAGAAAAAAAAGTGGATCGGCAAAACAACCTGGCCCTGGTGCAGCAACATGTGGAGATGATGGTGAGATCTGTTGATAGAGGGAACATTGTTTAACCAGGAGTAGCACACTAAGCCAAAGGTTGTTTCCAGATGCGACCTGAGAGCAAAAGAAAGTTAATTGACTTGCTCAAGATAACACAGTATGCACCTAGGTAGCTGTAGGGTTCAAATCTAGGTCTTCAGATCTGCAGCTCAGAGCCTTAAACCACTGCACTATATTGGCTCCATAAACACTGCGGGATGGTTGAGAAGGCATTAGCAGCAACAGCAGTGGCCATCAAAGAACAGAATGTAGTTCACAACCAAACTAAGCAACTTGAGAATCTGGCCCAACTGGCCAATGTGTGGCTTCTTGCTATACTGGAGGGGACTGAAGAGGGAGACCTTTTCACATTTCTTGAGTGCTGCTCACCGGAAGCCATGAGACTTGGTTTTGCAGTCCCGATTATCAAGGCATACCGAATCAACTTACTCAGAGTCATTAACGACATGGTGGGGCTGAGATCTATAATAACAAGAAGACCCACTTCAGTGCTCAGGGATCAGATTCTGAGGGTGGCAAAGGAAGCTTCACTGGTGAGGATAGCAGAGGCAAAGGTACAGTTTTTTGCATACTATTCATATGCCACCAGACAAAGATGCAAAGCTTTTATGAGGGTAACCAAAAACCTGCAAACTATAGAGACGGGGCTGGATATTCAAACTGTGCCATTCTGAGGCGCAAGTCCTTGCACTGTGCAAAATAGTTGCACAGGGGTGTGGCCGGGGCGATATTCAAAGGAGTTGTGCTATTGAGCAACTCCTTTGAATATCACCCCCCAGCCACAGCCACTGTGCATGGCGCAGTGGAACTTGCGCCACTGCAAGTTGTCAGAGTGGAGCATTCAACTTGCGGTGGCACAAGTACCATTGCGCCATGCGCAAAATCATGATATTCAAAAGGTGACATGCAAATGGGGCCATAATTAATGCAAGGCATGGGGGGCCATTTGCATGTGATTATGGCCCCATTTGCATGCCATTAGCATGTAGGTGCGCTGATCCCTGAGGACTTGCGCCTGGCACCCTGCCAGGCAGTAGCCGTCGGGGACCGACGCCCATTGCAGCCCGATCGCGGGCATAGTGTACTCCCCCCCCACCAGCCCGATCACGGGCAGTAAGTAAACTGAACCCCCCCAAACATCTCCCTGGTGGTCCTGTGGACCAAAATGCCAGATCGCGGGCAGAAAGTAAACTGAACCCACCCCCGAACATCTCCCTGGTGGTCCAGTGGACGAAATGCCCGATCGCGGGCAGTAAGTAACTGAACCCCCCAAACATCTCCCTGGTGGCTAGTGTCCCCCACCCCACCCACCCATGAAGCCCCACCATCCCCTCCTCCGGCAGCCAGCTGGTGACAGCATCCCACCACTCGTTACCTTGCCAGCCTATCGCCTGGTAGGGGTTGTACCATACAGTAGAGCAACACACATGTGCAGCCCATACTGCATAAGGCAGTTCAGATTTGTGAATGAATTATTCACATATCTGGACTGCCTTGTGGTGGTATGGCTGCACACCCATTGGCTCTTGCTCTGCACCAATGGGCATGCAGCCCTACCAGGCAGTCAGTCGGCGGGCGCAGGCGGGTGAGATGCTGCTAGCCCGCCGCCGCCAGGGGAGCGGGTGGTGGGGTTTGTGGGTGGTGTGGGGACACTAGAAACCAGGAGATGTTTTGGGGTTCAGTTTATTTACTGCCCGTGACTGGCATTTCGGTTCACTGACCACCAGGGATGTGAACGGGAGGAGGGGGAGCCACATTGATGCCTGCGACAATGGTGGGGGAGACACTATGCCCGCGATCGGGCTATGGGGGCACAAGGATTGAGTTAGGCCAGCCACAGGTGGCAGCTGCTGTGTTGCGCCTGCAATACAGCAGCTCACCTGTGGGTGTCCTCGCCTTAAGCCTTTTTTTTGCCAGTCCTGCAGGCGCAGGTTGGGGATTGCGCCTGCACAACTCTGCACAGCCCAGCTGAATAGCGGGCTGTGCAGTTTATGCATGGTTCCTCTCCCTCCAGTTCAGCATGCATTCATTTGCATTGCGCTGTTGCTCAGCTTGTTTTCTGTGGTGCAACTGCCTCCTGTTGAATATTGCAGAATGGAGCAAGTTTGGACTTGCACAGGCACAACCCTATTGCGCATGGTGCAACCCTTTTGAATATCTGGCCCCCTGTGTACAGGTTATCTTACCCAGCCCACTGCAGTTCATTTGTCTGGACAGAATGTACTTCTTCATGGATGCTAAAGCAGCCGGGGACTTTGTGGCAAAGTTATCCTCTAGCAACCCAACGGCAGAAACAACAGAGACTCTTGAGGATGAACTTGAAGCTAGTTGGATATATTTAAAACATTGGGAAGTTAAACTTGTTATATTAGTTCATGCTTAGCTTGTTTTCTTTTTTTTAATAAATGCATTTTTCCAGTTTTTTCCATTTTTGCCTCACAGGTCCTGGGACCCCGGCAGACACAGCAGTGCATGCACGTGGAGGCTCACATGCACTCCGGGAGCCAGCTCACTCCCTTCCGTGCCATCTGTGGTAATTGCCAGGCTCCCTGTAGCCCTAACTACCATCCGTCCTCCACCGGGTGGCAGTCAAGGGCCATGGAAACCCCTCATCCTTCCCCTGGAGAGGAGAGCAGCCTCGCTGCAGCTCAATACTGCTCCTCGCCCCTTCCCACTGACCTAGACTTATTTCCAAACCCAGGTCACCAGTGTGGCATCCAGCACCTTAACCCTCAGTGCCACTGGGCTGACCTTAGCCTGTTCCTCTTTGAAGATAGATTTTTTTTCATAGATGTCTGAAACGACTGTGCAGCACTTGCCCCACTTGATTTCCTTGCATTATGTTCTGTGGGCCATATAATAAATATAGGACATCCAGTACGGAAATCCGCACTCACCACCTCAAATAAAGGCTGCTCACAAACATCTGCTGAAGTGTTGAAAAGTTTATCAAACTACCAGTGCAGGACACACCGCACCACACACCTTGACAAATTTTGGAAACCAATCCTTTCTCAATAATTAATATATGGTTTCTGTAGCTGTGCAGCCAGAGCACTGGGACAAAAAGGCTAAAGTTTACTGATTACACATGTAGTGGGAATGGCAATGAAAAAATGATAATACCTGCCAAGTACTTAATTTTCTAATGAAGCAACTCCATGTAGAATGATTAGAGTGATTCTACATGGTTAGTGGCGGCAGGCAGGAGACATGGTGGGCAGAATGGGATGATTAGAGTGATTCTGCATGGTTAGTGGCGGCAGGCAGGAGACATGGTGGGCCGAATGGGATGATTAGAGTGATTCTGCATGGTTAGCGCAGTAGGCAGGAGAGACGGTGGGCAGAATGGGATGATTAGAGTGATTCTTCATGGTTAGTGGCAGCAGGCAGGAGACATGGTGGGCAGAACGGTGCTGGAAAGCTGTCTGAATTAGCTTTGTGGTGATTCAAGATGGTGAGTTTGCCATCGCACCGGAGTTTCAAGAAGTTGGATCTGCTAGCGTGAACACAACACCTCCTGTACCACAGTAAATGAGCAGTACTCCCATGTTAATCCTGCTCCCTCTGACTTCTAAAATCATTTGGCAGTGTGGCAGTGTGCCTCAGTCTTTGTTTTATTAGGTAGGAGAGTAAACTTTCTAGATAATAGTTGGCATAACATTTCTCAGTTCTTTATTGACTTCTGAAGTTTAAAGTATAACTTTATAGTGCGCTAATAATCTAACGTTTCTTAGTTTCTGCGTTAGAGTGAAGTGCCAGATATAAGCATTGTTATTCACAATTCTGTCTCACAGGAATGTCCCTTTTTAAAGCCTTAAAGCATATGACCATCAACAGTCCTATATGAGCACTGACTGCAGTTATTGCCACGGACTATGCAGTTTTTTTCTTCGGGTAGGATTTAAAAATGCCTGCCTCACTGTAGTTAAATTCAAAATGATAGTCATGTTGCACTGTATTACTTCTAAGTACTTTGTATCAATAATGGCAAGACAAAGGCAAGATAAAGGTAATCTTTATTTATACATGTTCAATCCTGAAGGCTCTGAGCACTGTGCGTAGTTCATCAGTAAAACAGCAAACAAGAACTATGTTAAAACAACACTTTAAGATACAAGTCAATTAATAAAAGATGCAAGGCACAGATAACCAAGAAATGCTTGTTCAAATAGAATGATCTTAAAGGAGGCTTTAAAGGCCCCACCATGTTGGCCATATGACTATAAGGGGTTCCATAAAACTGGAACTCCGAGTGCTCTGCCCTCTGAAAGTCTTTTCTGGGAAGGGGGGGCAATAAGCATGCCCACATTATTAGAGTGGAGGGGATGAACTGGGTGGTAGGGAACAGGGCACTCTTTCAAGTAGTCTGGTCCCATACCAGGAACAGCCTTGTAAGTTAACAAGCATACCTTGAAGGTGATGTGCCACCACACAGCCAGGCAGTGCAGCACGCACAAGACTACCGTGATATGGTCACTCCATGAGGAGCCCACTATCATTGAGGCTGCAGCAATCTGGAGGAGCTGCAGGCATCACACCACACCTCCAGATCACCCTAAGTAAAGAGCGTTGCAATAGTCCAAATTAAAGGAGACAGGAAATTATTTTTCTATAGTTAACTGCCTTTCCACCTTCCTTCCTTTCCATGCCAGTTCTGTATTCTGATATGCTTTGATGATTTTTGGATAAATAACCTAGCTTTGGAATGCCCTTAGATGTATACTGAGTTCTACGCTTATCACCAGCTACTGCACTTGATTTTCGTATTTCCAAGACATTCTATGACATCAGTACCTCGCATTCCATGTTATTCATCGGAATGGCCTGGAATGGGAGTTTGTGATGTCATAGAATGTTCAGGCACTATGAAAAGAGAGAGCAGCAACTGCTGAGGAGAGAAGGATTCACGGTAGTTACAGAGGCAACAAAATTTGAATATTAATTTAACAAAAAAGGTCAAAAACATATCAGAATATGGGTAGCCAATACAAGAACAACTAGAAAGCTTCTAAAGGTGTAAAAACGGTTTCCTATCACAAAAACATGGACAAGCAACACCAGGTCCAACAGAACTAGATGTGGCTTGATCATGGCAATGTTTCAAAGATGGTAAAAGCCAGAGCAGACCACAGTCAACACCTGCTGTTCCAGCATCAGTCTACAGTCCAAGATTACCCGCAGTCCTTCACTGTGTCAACAGCCATGACAGACTGGCCACTCATTGTCAGGAGAGTCAAACCTGCAACAGCAGCCGAGCCCCAGCATCCTGGTTCGATCACCATGACCTCTGCCTGTCCTGGATTAAGACATAACCAGTTTGAGGCCATTCAATCATTTATTTCATCCAGACACTAACTCAACACAGAAGCCACAACATTTTCCCCAGGAGAACAAGACAAGTACAGGGGAGTAACATCCACATAGCAGTGTAACTCAACACATGATTGATACCATTTCACGGAGGGCATCGATGGTATGTATTGGCTATTAAATGCAATAAAATAAAATAAAAAAAGAATTAATCAACCTTGATCAAATACTTAGTGTAGAAGAGTCTATCAACAGCACATGTTAGAGGCGCGTGTAAGTTCCAAATGATGTTTTTCAAATAAAGTTTCAACCAGTTGTCTGGCTCAGTGCCTTGGTCTTTAATCATTGTTTTCTGTCTCCTTAATGAGTAGCAGTATTTCCTGCAATGTTTCTAGTAGAAAACTCATGGCTGAATGTCTGTAAAACAGAGAAACAGTACTCTTGTCGAGCTTTGAAATATGTAAAAAAACAGAACTCTGCATTTAACTAAGGAGGAGAGGCACTTGGGGGTCACAATCACAGATGATTTGAAGGCCGCTGGGCAGACAGCAAAGACTGTGGGAAAGGCCAGTGGGATGTTGGGGTGTACTGAAAGGGGAATCACAACCTGAAGGAGGGAGGTAACAGTTCCACTGTACAAGACCCTGGTGAGACCCCACCTTGAATACTGTGTACAGCTCTAAGGACCACACCTTCGAAAGGACATTGACAAAATAGAAATGGTGCAAGCAAACTTTATTTTCATAGCGCCTTTCTTAAAATCAAGGAGCAGAGTAGGATGACCAAAATGGTGAAGGAATTACATCACAAGCCTTATGAGGAGGGAGTGAGGGACCTCAATTTACACATTGAAACAAAGGAGATAGAGGTGACATGGCAGAAACATTCAAGTACCTCAAGGGCATAAACAAGGTGGAAGGGGACAACATATTCCATATTAATAGTAGTGCCAGGATAAAAGGACACAACATGAGACTGAGGGGTGGCCACATAAGGGGACATACCAGTAAGCACTTTTTTATGGAAAGGGTGGTGGATGCATGGAATACCCTGCTGCAGTAGATGGTGGCAGCCCCTTCAGTGGCAGGCTTCAAACTTGAATGGGACAGAAACAAAAGAATAATAGAGATAGGAAGAAAAACTGAAGCCAATGACCAGATAGGGCCACTGGATGCTTCATTAGGCATTTTAAACAGGCAGACTGGATAGGCTTAGCATTCCTTATCTGCAGACAACATCAATGTTTTTTTTTTCCAATTGTTTAACCAAGAGAGACATTCTAAGCTGAAAGTTTGTTTACAGGTGTGACCTGGGAGCACAGGGAAGTTATGTGACTTGCTCAGGGTCACACAGTAGGATTATTTAACCAGGAGAAACACACTAAGCAGAAAGCTTGTTTACAGGTGTGACCTGGGAACACAGGGAAATTAAGTGACTTGCTCAGGGTCAGGGTGATTGTTTAACCAGGAGAGGCACACTAAGCAGAACATTTGTTTACAGGTGTGACCTGGGAGCACAGGGAAGTTAAGTGACTTGCTCAGGGGCTCACACAGTAGGATTATTTAACCAGGAGAGACACACTAAGCAGAAAGTTTGTTTACGGGTGTGACCTGGGAGCACAGGGAAGTTATGTGACTTGCTCAGGGACACACAGTAGGATTATTTAACCAGGAGAGACACACTAAGCTAAAAGTTTGTTTACAGGTGTGACCTGGGAGCACAAGGAAGTCATGTGACTTGCTCAGGGTCACACAGTAGGACTGTTTAACCAGGAGAGGCACACTAAGCTGAAAGCTTGTTTACAGGTGCGACCTGGGAACACAGGGAAGTTAAGTGACTTGCTCAGGGTCACACAGTAGGATTGTTTTACCAGGAGAGACACACTAAGCAAAAAGCTTGTTTAGAGGTGTGACCTGGGAGCAAAGGAAAGTTAAGTGACTTGCTCAGGGTCACACAGTAGGACTGTTTAACCAGGAGAGACATACTAAGCAGAAAGCTTGTTTACAGGTGTGACCTGGGAACACAGGGAAATTAAGTGACTTGCTTAGGGCCACACAGTATGATTGTTTAACCAGGAGAGACACACAAAGCTGAAAGCACAAGCCACTCCCCCTGGGCCTGTGTGGTGGCTGCTTGTGTTTGTCTGTGTCTGTAGCTTAGTTTTTGTGGATTTACATGTTTTTCTGCTTGTGGTAACTATACCATTCTTGATCATTCTTGCTCACTACATCTGTGAAAGTCTCCTGGACTGGATTTCTGCAAAAAAATCTTCATCAGGTATCTTTATTTTCATTTTAAAATCAACTTTTTGGAAGCTATCCCAAGCAAAACATAAGTGAAGCAACTACATCTGACAACCTTGGTGACTCAGGGTCCTGCTGGAATTCACACTTTCGTCTGACCTGCTCCATGATCTGTATGTGGGCTTTTCAGCAACCTGTTTGAATGACAAAGAAGCCTACAGACAAAGGGATTTCACATCCTGCATATGTGCAGGCACAGTTAATCATCTTCAGGAATTTTAACATTTCAGTGACTCTGGACCTCAGCTGTTGATCATTCTTTTGGCTTTTGACTTAACCAACAGGTACCTATCTGCAAGCGACTGGGTGCAACTGACAAGCTACAACAAGGATAAATGGGCATATTGTCCTCTATTACTAACAACCTCCTTGCTCTGGGTCCCCAGACGCCTGCACTGGCCCAAGCTGCATAAGCCTCAGAAGTGTAATTCTATTGACTACGAAGTACAGCAACTGTCTTTTAAACTCCTCCTCCTCCTCCTCCTCTTGATATCAGGAAGTGTCCACTCAAATCCTGGCCCTGTCTCCTACAGTACAACAAAGCCCACCAAAATGGAGGGGGGGGGCTCAAAATTGCTACCTTAAACATCTGCAGTCTCCTCCCAAAACTGGTCTCCCTTCAAATCTTTGCCAGCCAGCACAACCCGGATATCCTTGCCATCGACAAAACTTGGCTGACACCTAATATTCCGGATCATGTCATCTCTATACAAGGCTACAAGATATTCAGGCTGGATAGGACCTCAAAAAGTGGTGGTGGGTGTGCAATCTACATAAAGGACTACCTCACCTGTCTTCCTGGTTCTTACCCCACCACAGAAACCTCAGTGCAACTCCTACCTATCAAGATACTATATGGTGCCCAAAACAAAGTCCTCATGATTGCTCCTGTCTATATCCCACCAAAAGATCCTGATTCTGGCCTACAGGCTGTCCTCGAGTTCATAAGTACACAACCTTCTGACATCAAACTCCTTCTCCTTGGGGACTTTAATATAAATTGGCTTGCTCCTGATGCAGGGTCAAACAAAGATGCTATCCTAGCAGCAAATTTAACACAAGTGGTAAACTCCCCTACCAGGAAAAACTACAAATCAGGGACCAGCACCCTCAATGACTGGATCCTTACCAGCCACCCTACTCGTATAACCAATGTAAGTGTTCTCCCTGACTCGCTCAGTGATCACTCTCCAATAATATGTACCTGGACAAATAAGTTTCGTAAGCCACCTCCAAAAAACATCTATAGCAGAGTCCTACCTTATGGCAACCTTATTCATCTCAAGACCTGTCTTAGGCAGGTAGACTTGTCCTTGATTAACAAAACTCAAGATGTTGGCCTAGCCCTTGATTACTTTATTTCTGCTTTCAACACTGCCTGTGACACCTATGCACCAGTAAAAAAGCACAAAATCAAAGCACTCACAAATCCCTGGCTCACAGCGAAGCTATTGGCACAACTCAAAAGTAGGGATCAACTCTGGGCCACTGCAAGAGCTACTGGCACTCTGTCGGACATACAGAAATATAAACAGGCTCGCAACCACTGTACTAAACAGATCTGCTTGATGAAGAGCTCCTACTTCAAGAATGCCCTCTCCAACTCCTGGGGCGAAGGGAAATCCTTCTGAGACAACATAAAGAATATCATGGGACAGCAGTCCAAATCCTCTCCTACAATAATGAATGTGGATGGAACCACTACATTAGACCCAGAGATCATTGCAAACACCCTAAATGATACCTTCACGGACCTTAGTGGTGTCCTCTCATCTGATTTCTTTACTGATGCTGACCTCCAATTTCTACTTCTACTACTGCCTTCCAACCAAACCACCCTTCCATTTCAAACTAGTAAAGGCACATGAAGTCTATAAATATGTAAAGAAGGCCATTTCTAAGTCCCGAGCAAGCAACAACACTTTTGACCTTAAACTTCTGTCCCTCACTCTGGAGGAAGTACTGCTCCTCCTCACAAAAATTTTCTATCTCTCCCTCTGCTACAGCCAATTCCCTAGGAAATGGAAGGCTGCAGTTGTCACTCTGGTGCACAAAAGTGGTGATAAGTCACTGCCTGGTAACAATCGCCCAATATCAATACTACCACCTCTCTCTAAGGCCCTTGAACTCTTGGTGGTGGACCAACTTTCAGACTACATGGAAAAGCACAACATCCTATGCACTCAGCAGCATGGATTTAGGAAAGGGCACAGCACATCGACTGCCCTACTTGAATTCTCAGGAGCAATCCTCAATGCCATGGACAAGAAAACCTAACTGGAGCAGTCTACATTGACTTAACCAAGGCATTTGATACAGTTCACCATGGCCTACTTATCAAACAACTACTATCCCTAGGGCTCTCACAGGGTCCTGGTGACTGGGTAAAAAATTACCTTGCTCAGCACTCTCAATCTGTAAAAGTAGCTGGAGTTCTCTCAGACTCAAAACCGGTTCACTCAGGAGTTCCCCAGGGATCCATCCTGGGCCCCCCTCCTTTTCAGCCTTTTCCTAAACTCCCTCCCCAAATCCTGCCCTGAACAAATAATCCTCTATGCTGACGATGCCGTGATTCTTGCCACTCATAAAGATCCGAACCTCTTACGCCTCAACCTTCAGCATGCTTTTTCCAAAGTTGAGATGTGGTTCCTTGAACATAAGCTGGTTCTAAACCACAAAAAAACTAAATCCATGCTCCTCTCTAACCCGCAAAACAAGAAACGGCAAGTCCCACTCACCATTAATACGTACCTAGGAAATATCCTTGAACAAGTGCCAATTTTCAAATATCTTGGAATCAACTTTGATCAAGGCCTAACCTCTGCAACTTACATTGATAGTACAGCAAAAACTATTAATTAGTGAATTGGGATTCTGTATTGGAACCGACAGCTTCTTACCCATTCTGCACTGAGGATTGCCATCCAATTCCTCTATCATCTCAGTCGTTGATTATGGCTTAGTTATATATGGATCTGCCACTACTACAGCACTTAGTCGCATTACAACATCCCTAAATAAGGCCTGTCAGTTGCTCACTGGTGCACACTGATGTACCCACACATGTGAACTCTATGCTGACTCAGGTTGGTTGCAACTCTCAAACCGGATAAAGTACCTTACCTGCCTGATGGCGAAAAAATCCACTCTGGGCCTCACTCCACCCTGTATCCAAGACCTGTTATGCCCGAGCACTAGCATCCATTTTACCAGAAGATCAGAACACCAGACTCTCCAAGTCCCCTGATGCCGGACTTCTCAGAGACAAAGATCATTTGTCTATCGTGCCCCCAGCTGGCTAAATGCCCTCAGCACTCATATTACTGCCTCCACCTCTCTAGGTATTTTCAAATCAAGGCTTTTCTCTCACCTTGCCACCTCCAGCTCCTGTGACTTCCCTGATTAAACCTCCTACTTTCTCACTACCCACCCTGTCCCATTATTTGACAAAGACATGTTTGGGAAACCTTTTCTCCTGCTATTGTCTGCTCCCCACACCTTTCACTTACCCTCTCTGTTCTGGACTTTTTCCCTATTTGTTTTTCCTAATCTGGCATGA